>VWYP01008447.1:15552-41123 GCA_013400435.1 Pycnonotus jocosus | reverse complement strand
CACCGCGCCAGCCGCGCCGTCCGCCGCGACTTCGAGCGCAGGGAGCCCTACAACTACCTCCAGGTGGCCTTCTTCAAGGTGGGCACCGGCCCCGGTGGGGTGGGAGTTGCCGCCTCCGGGGGTGCTGTAGTGCAGAGCACGGGGCCGGCGTGGCACGGCTCTCCTGGGGGGGTCGCCGGGGGCAGCCGAGGGGGTGAACGCCTTTCCCTGAGCCTCGAGAAGAGACAGCCGAGAGGGAACCTTATTGATGCGCATAAATATATACAAGGGGGTTGCCAAGGGAATGGAGCCAGGTTCTTCTCACTGGTGCCAGCCACCACAAGAGGCAACAGGCAGAAACTGATGCGCACGAAGTTCCGCCTTAGGTGGAATATTAGGAAGAACTTTACTATGCCAGTGACCATGCGCTGGAACAGATGGCCCAGAGCAGTTGAGGAATCTGCCTCACCGGAGACGTTCCAAAACCATCTGGATGCAATCTGGCGCCATGTACTGTAGGACGGCCCTGCTTGTGCAGGGAGGTTGGAGCAGATGACCCACTGTGGTCTCTTCCAATCTGACCCATTCTGTAATTCTATGAACCTGGGAAGCAGCTGGGGTGAGGGGTGGGTGTGAACAGCAGAGACCTGCAGGAGCATGACAGGTGCTGCTGCCTTTTCTCTGCAGCTGAAGAAGCTGGATCAGGCCGTGTCTGCCGCTCACACCTTCTTCGTCGCTAACCCGCAGCACCTCCAAATGCGGGAGGACATCGAGAAGTACCGGCGCATGTCAGGGGTGAAGGCAGACAGCTTCCAGGACCTAGAGGCCACACCACACTGGGTGAGGGCTCAGTGCAGAGCCAGACATGAGCAGCTCTTATTCCACCCTAGGGACCGGTCTGGGACCCTGATCTGTTCCCATACAAAAGCTATGGCTTGAGACAGGGCCCCCATTCACAGAATCATAGATTTAGCCTAGAAGGGACCTTTAATGATCACCTAGTCCAAGTCCCCTGCCGTAGGCAGGGACACCTTCCACTAGACCAGGTTGCTCAAAGCCCCATCCAGCCTGGCGTTGGAACACTTTGAGGGATGGGGGACATCCAGAGCTTCTCTTGGCAACTTACTTCAGTGTCTCACTACAGTCATCGTGAAAGTATCTTATCTCCAATCCAACAAATATTTTATCTTCCATCAAAACGCTTTTTCAGTTTAAAAAAGTGTTGCCCCTTCCTCTGTCACTACAGGCCTTGGTCAAAAGCCTTGCTCAGACCCCTTTGTGTCTGAAAGGCTGCAGGAAGATCTCCCTGCAGCCTTCTCTTCAAGGTGAGGACAAACCACTGCAAGTGACAGAGAGACTTTTTGATGACAGTTACTTGGCTTAAGTCTAGGATTTGCTGTCACTGTGTGTTTGACTGTGCCTGAGCAGGCAGGCCCCTATATGTCAGCACCAGCCTGTGAGTGACTCAGAAGTCTTGGGGCATCCTTTGGTGTCACCCACACTGATGGAGGGACCTGGATCTGTCCTTCGCAGGAAGCATATGAGACTGGTATGCAGCACTATGATGCAGATGAGTACCTGCAGGCTGTGGCCAGGCTGGAGGAGTCACTCTCAGAGGCCCTGTCAGCACTGGAAGAGTGTCGTGCCCTGTGTGAAGGGCCTTGGGAGGATGAGGACGAGGAGGAGAAAATGCAGCCTGGCCTATATGAAGCCATTGCAGGTAGTATTGGAGGCACCGAGGATTGGGTAGGAGGGCTGTGCTCCCCACACTGGGCACATCCCATCTCCCAGCACTCCTGTCTGGAAGAAGAGTGGGCTACTGCCTTTCTTGCTCCTCTCTCTTGCAGCCCATTATATTCAGGTTTTGAAGTGCAGGCAGCAGTGCGTCCTGGAAATTGCCACGAAGCCGGGGAGAATTTCTGCCACAGAAGATTTCATACCCTCTCATCTTGATTTACTGCAGTTTGCCTACAGCCAGGGTGAGCAGAGCCACAAACCAGCAGGTTGTGCTGTGGCACCCTTACACTTGCCCTTTGCCTCTGATCCTGGAGGGCAGCTTGTCTGGGGAAAAGTGGCACACTGACCTGAGCTCTAGTTGTATTTGCCCTCTAACTCTTCCCAGAACCTCTGTTCAAGACTGTGGCCACCTTGGGAGATGTCCCTTGTGGTCTTCTTCAGTCTCATTGCCCAGGTTCTGTGATGCAAGGCTGTTCCCATGTCTTTCCTCCAGCACTTTTTCAGGACCATGTTCCAACTATTTGCTGAGTGTTTTATACCCTCCTTTTCAGTACTTGGCTCCAGACCAGGCTCCCACTTTCTGCCTAGAGGCTACACATGCATCTCACCTCAGCAGTGGTGTTCTTTCTGAGGCAGCCCTTCCTGCCCTCGCCGAACTGAAGGCCTGTCATGACACTGATCATCCTGTCACTCTGTCACTTTCACACATGCCTCAGCCCTTCTTTTGCATACCCCTGCTGCTCCCCACTCTGACCCAGCTGTTTCTCATTTCTTCTGTCAGACCACTGGTAACACTTGTATCTCAAAGAAGCTGCTGGACCCCTCCTCTTGTCTGTGGCATGAGGGAAGTGAGACCACCTCTCTTTCAAAATACACTTACTTTTAATGTGTTTCTTCTAAACCAGCTCCCAATAAGTATTAAAAGTATGCCTGTTTTGCACCAGGTTCATTCCCATTGTTGGGTGGAAGCCCTGCTAGGCAGGGGTTGATGTGTACTCGGTGTGAGGCCAGCTGCCAGATCCTGACAGGGACACTGGGTGCTGCTGGCCTGTACACATTCGCTGCTCAAGTCTTTCAGAGACATGTGTGTTTGTTCTTTTCTGTCCCTGCCCAAGTTGGCAACCAGACACTAGCTGCTGAATGTGCTGCTTCCTACTTGCTCTTCTATCCCACGGATGAGCCCATGTTGGAGAAAATGAAACAGTATCGCACAGAACTGGGAGAGGTCACAGCCCGACAGGTAATTACAGGTCCGGGTCTGTTCTTTTTGGTCCTCCCTTGTCCCACAGGATAGGATCGCAGTGCAAGAGACAAAAAGGGAGAGGTGCTTCACTGCAGACATGTGCCAAGGCCAGGACTGAAGAAACTGGACTTTACTTCTAGTCTGTCACAGTCAGTCTCCCTTAAGGACAAAAATGGGCTTTAATTGTGCACAGCAGGGTGATGAGACAGTCTTCTGCCCTGGACAGGGATGGGGTTGTCTTTGTGAGGTGGTTGGTTGACAGTCTCTTTGTTTCCTTAGAGTATTCAGCATTATGTGCAGAGATCTTTGATGGAGAAGAAGTTGATTTATTATGCAGTGGAGCATCTGGGAGAAACTTTTAATGACCCTGTAAGTAACAGTATCATTTTAATCTTCCTGCCATGGTTTCACCAACTGTTCACAACCACAGTTGTCAGAATTCACTTTAGTAGGCCATGATCCAGAAAGGATCAGATGCTGATGAGAAGGGCCCCCAAGTCCTTATGAGGTGGATCTTTAAGGCCTTTCTGCTGCTCCAGGACTGAAATTAATTTGGAATTGCTGCTATAACCATATGCATTATCTCAATATGTCTGTCCTGAGAAGGAGGCCACACTGGTTGGTCTGATACTCACTGGAGAAGCAGTGCAAGGTTTGTTATGTACTGAACCACCTGTGTTTTTTTCTACAGGATCTTTGGACTCCAGATGAGCTGATTCCTGAAAACCTAAAGGAGAAATACAGGTAAGATTGGGCATGTCAGCTAGGACTGCAGTATAAGTAGGGGTGGTACAAGGAACAGTAATATGTAGAGAAATGGGCACAAAAGAAACTGAAAGGATGTGAAATACATCTGCTACAGAGGAGGGCTTGGCATAGCTCTGTGTACTGACAGCCCTGGTCTCTGTTTTTCCCTTGCTCGAGAGAGGATCAGGAGAAGCAAAAGCAGGAAACTCTGGATGTGGAAGAGAGGGAGAAGAGGGGTGAGTAAAAGAGCTCAAAGGAGGTCTTGGATGCAGTCAGCCAGGCTTACTCAGGCTAAGTGCTTCCATGCTCAGACATTTGAATGCTAGCATAGATGCAGATTGACTTGAATGGCTCAGCAAGTCTTCTCACTGTTCTTTTCTTCCTCTTTGATGCATGTGTAATCTTGCAAAATCTCTCTGCGTACATCTCTGGCATGTGAACTCAAAGGGCACTGTGGCTGGAGAAGCTGAGAACAGCCTGAATGTGTGACAAGCCTGTGGATGTGCAGATCCCTGTTCAGGGTGCCAGGAGTGTCTACACCAAACCCGGTTCAGCTCCACCAGCCCAACTTCAGTCAACATTTTTCAGAAAGAGACACGAAGGGAGGGGCTGGGAAATGGAAACTAGAAGCAGACAATGTAGCTTTCCCTGAAAGACAGAAGTCCAAAGGGTTTGTGGCTGAATGATGCAGACTGCAGTGCAGAGTCTTGGGTTCTTGCTGGTCCCCTATTCTTACATGTGGATACAGAGCCTCTTGAAGGACTCTGTCGTGGATTCTTTTCTTAAAATGACCCCAAGTGGTTCTCTGCTGTGGCACATATGAGAGCAGAGCCTTCTAAAGTCCTGGGTGCCTTGGTATTCCTCATCATCCAGAGGGCAGAGTGGGTGGGAGAAAAGGCCAAAGTTAAATCATCAGCTAATATCCAGTGCTTCTCTTTGGGGATGAAGAAAGCAGAAAGATTCACCAGAGATAATTCTGGGATAAGATGTTGATGAAAGATGATTGAAAGGAGGGTTGATGGAGGTGTTTACCTGCTTCTTTTCTCCAGAGCCTCACTCCAGTAGGCTGGACCTGTTCTGCTGCTGCAATCCACAGTGCATTCAAGTTCCCCCAGCTCCCTGCTGCTCTCCCAGCAAGTCCCAAGTCTCTGCTGGCTCCTGAAGCACGTGCTGTAGGCCAGCTTCCCCAACTGGTGCTCTGGTTCCCCTGAAGCATGTGAGGGGTCTGCGAGGAGCGGGCACTTCTGGGGAACTGTCCTGTCTTCTCAGAGAATGTATAGTGTCTCTCCACTTCCTTATCCAGGCTGGGGGTTGGTGTCTGAGGGATTCTTGTCCAAAGCTTGCTCATGCCTATCTGTGCTTGCTTCTCAGCAGGTCCTTTGCCTTTTGAGGGTATTGCTGTCACGATGGATTCCCAGCAGATGAATGGAACGCAGAGGGTTGTGTTTGACAGAGTGCTGACGGAGTCTGAGTGTAGGGACCTTCTCCGACTGACAAAGGTGAGGCCAGCATGCTGTAGGAACCCCTGTGTGTGTGTACTTTCCTCCTCAGCAGGCAGAGCAGTAGGGTTTCCATGGAGGAGAGGTGACAGCCTCCTGCATGCCATCTGTATCCTTGTGTTCCAGGCAGCAGGGGAAGCAGGAGATGGATACCGAGCAAGACGGTCGCCTCACACCCCGCATGAGAGATTTGAAGGGTTAACTGTTTTGAAGGCCATGCAGGTAAAATTCGTCTGTGAGTCTGCTGCCTTCTTAATTGTCCAGAAAGAGTTTGCCACCTGAGTGTTTTCTTCTGTGAATTGCACTCTGTGTGCTATCATGGGTGCACTGTCTCCCTCACAACACTTGTGGTCTCCTCTGACCTGCTTCCTCCTCAATCACCTTCAGGGATGTTGTATGTGGAGGGCTTGACAAGTGCTTTGTCTTCTGTGAGGCAAGGTTTTGGGACTGCTTGTCCCTGTGAGGTGGCCTTACAGACATGCTTAGTTTAGAGCTGGAGAATAAATTAAGTTAGAAGGAGCCTCTTGAGATGTCTAATCTGACCTCCAGCTTTCAGCATGTCTAACTCCAAAGCTAGATGAAATCCCTCAATTCTTTGCACAGGCAAGTTCTGAACATTTCCAAGGGCAGAGATTCTCCAGCCTCTCTAGGCACCTTTGTGGTGCTGTACCAGTCCTGTGAGGGTGAAATTTCTCTTCATATCTAGCCAAAATTTCCCTTGCTGCAGCTTTTGTCTGCTGCCTCTTTTCAGTGTGTGTCTCTGAGGAGACACTGTCTCCATCTCCTCTGTAACCCCCTTTTAGGTGACAGGAGGCTGGAGTTAGATGTTCTTTTGGCCTTCTCTTCTCTAGACTGAGGAAAGCTAAATCTTCTGGCCTCTTTTTCTAAGTCATGTGTTCCAACATTCCTGCCATCTTAGCACTCTTCATTCAAGACTCACTTCAGTGTCCTAGTATTTCTTGTGTAGTGAGAGACCCAAAATGATGCAGGTTTCCTGATATGGCTTCATGGGCCAAAGAGAAGGAGATAATTGCTGTACTGTACAGTTGTACTCCTGAGTTATATTTAAATGAGAAAATGTGTTATTTTCTTGCCTGAGTGACCACGGGACTTTACAAAGGTCTCTTCTTCTGTGCTGTGTACGTGTATCATCTCTTAGAGTGTCTCTGTAAGTGTTGTAACAGACTTGTTTTTCACTTGTAGCTGGCCCAAAATGGGGACGTGGAATGGAGAGATGCCAAATTGCTTCTGCAGGCTAGTGAAAAATCTCGGAAAATTGTAGAGTCCTATTTTACCCCTGGAAAGAAACTCCATTTTTCATTCACACACCTGGTGTGTCGCACAGCTATAGAGGGTAAGGAGCCTTTCATCCTGTTAGTCCCTGTTTCCCAGAGAGTCTCCTCACTCCCAGCCATGTGTTCTCAGGAGACTATCCTCCCTTCATTCTCACTCTACCCCTTTCTCTCTGTTTTACTCTTTCTTGAAACTGAAAATGCCCATATTCCTTTTTGCATACTTTCAGGGGAACAGGAAGGTCGCATGGATCTCAGTCATCCTGTCCATGCTGATAATTGTCTCTTGGATCCTGAAGGGCAAGAGTGCTGGAAGGAACCTCCTGCCTATGTGTACAGGGACTACAGGTAAGAGCACCTGCATTAGATCATGTGAAGATATCCCTGACCCCATCAGAGGTTGGGCTTAGCTTCTAGAAACCAGGTGATGGTTGGCTCAAAGCCATCCAGGACTGTAGCATCAGGCAGAAGGCTGCATCAGCAGCTTCAGAACGAGGTGTGAAACACCTGCCCTAGGCTGGGAAGACCTGCCCTTTTTCCCTCCTTGCTCCACACAGCCAGCTTTAGCAGAGAGCAAAATGAGGCTGGGAGGCTGCACAGAATAGAGCCATGATATCAAACTGTTATCTTGTGGGTCTGCCGCAGTGCTACAGTCAGCTGCCAGCCCTTTTGACAGGCTGTTTCTTGTAGTCGAGTTCCATCTTTTACAGAATTCTGTGAATTACAGGAAAGGGATAGTTGAGCTCCTTGGATTCCTTTTGTTTGAGCAGTCAGTGTACTTCAGTGACGATTCTCTCAAGATTCACTGCAAATACTTTGTGTTGGTTTTTTTCCATTCCACGTGAGAGTTTATGTTTTTTCCAGCCTGTGGCAGGTTTTGTTACTCCTCTGTGAAAGAACCTGAAATACAATTTAATGGTTATGCCAGTTGTTGCACACTGCAGCCAGATGAGGTCAGTTCACTACAGCTGATTCCTCCTACTTGCTATCTCATCCCTGAGCATCCAGAAATTTTATTTGTCTTTTCTTTGAATGGTAGCTATATCCAGAGCAGAAGTCTCTAAGCAGCTATGATGAGGATATGGGACTCGGAGGGAATTCCATTATCATTGAGTTGTTTCCCTTTGGATGCCGGTGTTGACTTGGTATAACCAGATTGTAAAGTTACCAGACTTTGTCATGTAACTTGTTAGAACTCTGTCCCTCCTGTGAGAAAGCCATCCTGTCCCTTCACTGCTCTCTGGGTTCTCTGACTTCCACTTGAATGGATGGTGCAATACCTTCCCAGAATCTATGCCACTGACCTATTTTTCAGAGCATCCCTGTCCTCTTGCAGCTCGAGTTGTGACTGCCCCACCAGCTCAAGGGCTGAGCACTTACAGTGTCCTTTACAATGAAGTCCCTGTGTTCCAAACTTCCTGGATCTTTTCTGTGGATCTGTGCTATGGCATTGATGATAATATTGAACAGGATTGGACCCAGGGGCCCACAAGTTCCAGTGATGCTGCTCTGGGTGCACAGTGCTCCTTTGGGTGCCAGTGGCGCACTGGTCAGCGTGTGCTGTTCATGCTCATCTTCACCTTCTCTTTTCATTAGAAATTTCCCCCATGGCACCATTCTGAGTCCTTTTACCAGACTCCAGACTGCTGAGATTGAGCATGTAGTGTTTCCTTGGAAAATCCATTATTTTTTCAAACATTGTGTGGGTAGCCCAATCTGCTTTTAGTACCCCCATGTTACATTTTAAGACCATTTTCCATTTACTTCTTGTCCTCCAATTACCCTTCTCAGAAATGGAGTCTAAAGCAGACTATTGAGGTCAGGACAGCACTGTTTATGCTTCAGCCATTATCCCTACCTTCCTGTCCCTTTGGATGTGTGAGAGCTGTCCTTGCTTTTCTCTGCTCATGTGACCACCCTGGTTTCACAGCCTTATTAAAACCCTGTGGCAGAAGAGCTACAACTTCCTGGGTTTCAGGGCTGGTAATCCTCTCACTGCCTTTATGTCCTTAACATTGCTTGAGCAACCACAGTGATAATTTGTATTTCTTCCTCTCAGTCCCATTAATTGAGAGCCTCTTGTTCCTTTGACATTTTCTATCAGCAGCTTAATTGAATACCAAGAGGAACCTGGGTAGTTCCTGATCCATTCTTTCACCTACTTGACTGTGGTCTCACCTGGGCTGTACAGTGGCCTCACTACTTCTCTTTTTGTATAACTTTAGTAAAGAAGTTTCTCGGTTTAATTTTCTTTTCTACATGCACCAGGCCTCTTTATGGCTATTCTAATTCTAACATTACCCTGAAATCCCTTGGCTGTTAAGAAATGGCTTTCTTTGCTGATCAGTCTCCTCTTCCAGGAGTTGGATTATTCCCAACCTTGAAACATAAACAACAGGTTAGAAAGAAGGTCTATCAAGCCCAGGGCATTGTCACAACGGTGCCACAGATGCATGCTGCAGAGGATTAAGAATAAACCAAAATAAAACGGGACAAGCATGTAGAGCTAATTCCCTGGCATACTCTCCCAGCCTCCTGTGGTTTGCAGCTCAGGGACTCCCCTGAGCTAGGCACTGCTGTATTTAACACCCTCAGATGGATTCTCCTGCTAACTGGTCTACTTGCTTTTCTACCTGTGACAAGGAGGGTGGGGAAGCACCTGGGAGGAACGAGCTTCACCGCACATATGTACTCTTTCTTTTTGTCCACAGTGGCATTCTCTACCTCAATGATGACTTCCAAGGTGGGGGCCTTTTCTTCACTGAAATGGACACTGTGACTGTCACAGTAAGTCTGGGACTGGCCAAAAGAGGGAGAGAGGACTGAGGGTGAGACCTAGTCTGGGCAGGAGGAAACTGGTTGGTTGTTGGATCCCACCACTCCAAAAACAATCCAGTGCTGGTGCAGTGGCAGATTCAAATAAGGCCAGCTAAAGGCAAATTGAGGCAAATCTCAGACAGAGGAGAGTTTGACTCTTTCCTAGCTGAGATTTCCCAGGCTCTTCCAGTCTGTGGGTGTCTGTGACCTTTGTTGACCTATTGATCCTCTCTGTCCCTCCCCAGGGCCTTGCTCATAGACTGGCTGTAGATGCCCCTGCTCTTCCACGTTCCCAGAGGCAGAGTCACCTCTGTAGAAGGACTGTGTGCTCCAGAGCAGGGGTCTGCTGGTTTCACAGTCTCTTGTTTCCCTCCTGGCAGGCCGAGGTGCATCCCAAGTGTGGGAGGCTGGTGGCCTTCAGCTCTGGCAAGGAGAACCCGCATGGCGTGTGGGCCGTGAGCCGCGGAAGGCGCTGCGCCATTGCCCTCTGGTACACGCACTCCCAGGAGCACGCTGAGCAGGTGAAGGGCCATGCTGGAGTAACAAATACCTCCAAGTTGGACCAAATCCCACCAAGGAACAGCTTTTGGGCTTTCCCTTGGGGCAGGGCCTAGTGCAGCAGCTGGGGGCTCCCCTCTGACCAGGTGTCTGGTGGAGGGGCCGGCCCGTGATGGGCTCTGCAAAGGGGGATGGGGCTCTGGAGCAGTTGGGTGGATGTGTTGTCTCGAGACCCCAGCAGGGAGGTTTCACATCATTTCTGTCTCCATGGCTGCAGGAACGGGTGAAGGCAGAGGAGCTGGTGGAGCAGAGGGCTGTGGAGCAGGACCAGCCTGATGGAAATAAACACCAGGGAACCGATCGCAGCAGCAGATCCTCCTCAGAGCCTCGTGCTCCCAGCCGTGCAACCAAGCCCGCAGAGCAGAGACAGAAGCCTGGCTTGGACAGGAAGCAGCACCCCAAGGTGCTCCGGGCCAGAGATGAGTTCTGAGTGCAGAGGGCCCTGTGGACTGTCACACACCATGGCCTGGCAGGTCACAGGAGGACTGGGACCATGGAGGCCTGGAGCAGTGTATTAGTGTGGTAGAGCCGTAGTGATGGGGAGGGGTGCAGCTTTCTTCTCTGCCGTGTCCCAGCAGCTGAAAGACGGGAGAAGGGCACAGTGTGGAAGTCAGTGACACCAGGAACTTTATTCACTGCCTCATTGTGTTTGTCTCACTCAGAAGTAAGAAAACAAGGTCTCCTCACTCAACTCCTCTCAGTGCCAACCTCTTGGCCATCCAGGGCTAAATCTGAGAGGTGGAGGAGGAGCCTGGAGTATTTCAGCGAGGGCTGTCTCACATTCAGGAACTCAAAACTAAAGCCTTTGAATTTCCTAAGCACCTGCAAACTCCAGAACCTTGCAAAATGAACTGAGACAGGAAAGGTGAGGGACTGTGAATATATGGAATAAAAGCCAAATGCTGGACACAGATGTTGATGGGAGCTTGAGTTTGTATACCAGGGAGATGTGCACACTTGTTTCTGATTGAAATTTAATTAACAAATGATGGGAGGGGATTGAGCCCTCAGTGAAAGATAACAAAGTATTTGCCCAGATGTCAGCTACTTCCAATAAGTGAGAGCAAGAGAGAAAGTCAGCTGTGACGTGGCTAACATGGAAAGGGAGAGGAGTGCCTTTAAGAAAAAGCACTGTACACTCACGTTTCCCTGTAGCAAGACCTCTCTTTTTTTTGTTTTCATTTTTTCCCCCTCTCCATGCACTAAATTGTCCCTGAAATCAGAAGAGAGATTTTGTTTATCATTTTCCACCCTGATAGAAAGACAATCTGCTGTCACTGCCCAGGGGATTAGTGTCCCGAGATGGGATTATATTGTAGCCAAATAGGAATTGAATGGGGTGGATATGGAGTATCTAAAAGAGCAGTGACCCTTTTCCTGGGAAGCATTAGATCAAGAGATCAATCTGTGGTCATGACATACTCCAGCCTTGATGAGTTGTGCGTGGACACCCCAAAAGCAGTTCAAGTGGAGGAAATCTGTAGAGCCGGGGTCAGTGGTGTAAGAGGTGGGTGATCCCCTTGTTACTGTTGGCACAGGACCCCTGCCCCATGGAAAGGGAAGTCCTTCCTCAGTCTGAATCCCGAGACTTCTTAACACGCAGGCTTGGGAAACCTGTGTTGGCAACCCTTTTTGCTTCCCATCCTCCCCAGGGTCACAGGAAGAAGTTTGATTGTGTGCATTTCAAATTCCCTCTCCCTGGCGAGGGGCCTGTCGCATCCCAGCACCCACACGTCCATCCCAATGACCTGTGGGGCGTGCTGCGTGGTTCCTGTTTGATGAGGACATGTTGGGGGGTGAGGGGCCGGTGTCCACATCTCTGGCTTGCCTTGCCCAAGGGTGGCCTGGGTGATTAGACTGATGGCCTCCTGACGTCAGATGAGATCCGTTAAAAGGTATTTATCTCGGGCTTGGGCCAAAGCCGCGGGAGAGATTAAAAGAGATTGAGGCCAAGATAATCCCCTCGCAGCATCCCACTAAAGTGGCTGCCAAAAGGCATGCCACCAAATCTTTTGCCACCCCTGGCCCCTGTGCCCAGTTCTGTTTTCCCCATCCAGAGCCACATCTGCAGCCGAGAGAGGGTGTGGTGGCCCTGCCATTGGTTTTCCCTTTGCAGGTCCTGTGTGGTGGCATCATCCCTCTTTCCGCCCTGCCTAGGACACAAGTGGCATGCTGTCCCTGGGAAAACAGGAATTCCTGTGACTGTGAGGTACAGTGAGCCCTGCCCTGGTGGCTGATAATCCTAGGCCGTTCTGGCTAATCTTCACTTTATTAGTTTGTTGCTGATATAAACAGAGGGAGTCAAATCCGCCTGGGATTGTTTCTTTCCCTTCAGGAGCAGTGTGCTACTCTCTCTTTTCACCCCTCCCCATCCACCTGCTTTGCATTACGTCCCAATCCGATTTCCCCAAGTCTCTGGTGTCTGATTTAATTTGCCTGACGCTGCTCCTGGAATCAGCCCTCCCCCAACCCCTCCCGTCCACAGCCTTCCAGCTCCCCATGGGGAGATCAGTCCTGGGAGAGGCTGAGGAGCAGAGAGGGAGCAAGGGACTCGCTGGGTGGACAAACGGGACTGACTGGAGGCTGCAGAGGTACCAGGGACTTCTGGGCAGCGAGGAGCCATTGTCAGCAAGGGAGGCAGGCTGTGAGGGTCCCATCCAGGGGGGACTGCAACCCACCTTGCCCTACAGATCCCGGTAAGTTTGCCGCCTTGTGATGCCTGAGGTCACCTTGGTGAATCTGGCATTTGGGACCCTGAGTTTCTTGGAGTGATTCTGTGGGGAGCCTTTGAATAAGCCCATCAGAGGATGAGGAAGGGTAAGATCAGGGAAAGGAGCTGGGGTTAGCACTGAGGTGTCTTTACAGTGATGAGGAGGCTTTGCACTGGGATGGGATTGCTTGTTCTCCACTTGGCAGGTAAATCTCACCAGTTTCCAGACTGGAGAGGAAGGGTAACACCTTCCCCTGAGCGAGCTGGCACTCTCTGCCTGTACACAGCCCTGCACTCCCAGTGTGCCCTGTGCACACCTCTTTGCAGCTGGCTGCTGTTCTGGGTGGACAAGGAGCCCTCAGAAAGCAAGGAGCAGAGCAGGGTAATTTTACCCTGACCTTTGATCTCCATCACAGGAGAGAGGGATCATCTCTGTATCCGGCTCTGCAAGGAGCCCAGGGTCACCAGGGCGAGCCTGCAAAGCTAGTCGGGGATTACACAGAGACCCAGGGATGCTGCCTATTCACATGGAGTCCTTCTCCTTGCACCTTTCCCTTTTCCGTTCACAGCCCTCTCCCAACATTTCACAGAGCAACCACTCCTTCTGCAGTGTGAAGGAAGCTATCTAGGAACAGATATTAGGAGGGTTCACCTTGCCTCATTTTCCCATCCATTACTTGCATCCTTATCTCCACCAGGGAGTGATGATGCAGGTGACTTGGAGGGACAGCCATCAGGGAGAAAGCTGGGTCACCTCCATGGCATCGTGCAAGGGATATGGCCACTGCTCTGAAAAGTCAGGGTGAGGTAGCAAAAGGCAGAAGATGGATGATTCCAGATCCCCTCCATCTTGCACCACAGCAGAGGCGTTTGTTCTGCTATGAGCAGACACCAAAGGACTCATGATGGGTTTGGTTGCCCACAGACAGGAGTGCTGCAGCAAGAAAATTGTTAGAAAAGGCAAGAGGGGAAAGAGATGTCATGTTGGAGAGCAGAAGAAGTGAAATGTCATTTCAAAAGCCAAGAGCTGTGAAGTGGATGAGCACAGCTAAGGGAGAGCTCAGAACAGGGCTGGCATGAACCAACCAAGCCCAGGCTCCGTTTGGCTGTGCCGTGCTTGCTCCTTGGTGGTGCTTGCAGGAGGCAAAACGTTGGAACAGTGCTGGTGCCAAGGTCCTCCTGTCAGTAGCTGTGCTGAGAGTAGTGAATTGTTTCTGTCAAAGGTACCTAAGGACTTGGTTTCCTCTACTACTTAGCATTCACCTGAAGGAGCCCTTACTTCCAGAAAGCACCAAGTGTGCACCATTTAGAAGCCCTTCCCATTAAAACTAGCCTGGGCAACCACCATGAGCAGCTGTGAGTTGATCCTTAGATCCACAAGAAATGTGTACCCCTAAGGTCCTGCTGGCGAAGGCAGGAACATGCCTTGGCCAAACTCCATTTCCCTTTCCTCTGTTCTTCCCCCATCCCTAAATTTACATGACTGTAATGAGCTGCTCTTTTGCACACCTGCCCTGGTGCTCCTGGGAGGCAGCTGCACCATGCTGGGGATCGGGTAGCTCACTCTCCACAAATTGCACTGGGATGTGACGGATGGAGGCGACAGGCAAAGATGGAGCTATTATTATCACTCATCTGGGGCTCCTTGTCCTTCTGAGGCTGAGAACAATTCCCAACTTCATTTAGAGCGTTCCCTCAGAGGGATTTAAAGGTTCGGACACAGTCCTGAGCTGCACCTTCTCTATATTTAGCCCTTTTTATCCGTCCTCCATGTCCTGCCCCTGCTGCTTGATCTGCCTACGGCTCCGAAAGCCCCTCATCTGGTTGTGCAGATTTACAGAGCAGTGAACTGGCATTCCCTTGCTAGTGCCAGTGTTGAGAAACTACTGGAGAAGGGAAGAGAGTGGTAAAAAAGCAGGAGCAATGAAAGGAAGACTGGGATCTGACAGGTGATGAGGAAGACATGTACAGCCAGCTTCACCTGGAGCAGAAATTGGAAGGAAGGAGAAACAAGGTTCCCATCTCCGTGCAGGTTTGGGTGGGCAAAACCAGAAGTCTACAAAGAAAAATTAGGGCAGGTGGATGGACACTGATCTCAGATAGCCAAAGGTCTATGAAATAGCCTGAAGAACTTGGGAACCAGGGAAATGAGGCTGGAAGGAGAGAGTCAGAGGGAGGAGGTTACCTAGCAGGAAAAGGCAATCCAGTGCTTAGGATTGATGGATCCTAAGGAACACTGGGGAAGGGCAAAGTGTGGGCCACAATGGTAGGGCTGGCTGCACAGGATGGCTGGAACTTCATTGTGCCACTTGGTGTGCTGTAGGCTGTGACCAGAGCAGGATGGAGCCTTGCAGCCTCACTGTACACTGAAACTGAGGGGCAAACACCACAGGATAAGGAGGATGTGCAGCCTGTGACTGAAAGCTGCAAGGCCTTCTCCAGCATCTCCCCACTCTGTCAGTGAGCTGAGAGGTGGAGTGGAATGCCAGCCCTTTTCCAGAGGAGGGGAAGTGCATGAAGGTGGGCTTTCATGGCCAGGGTCACTCAATGAGGTGCAACTGTGCATCCTTGCTGGGAGGAGCCCCTTCATCCCTGCTCTGTTGGAATGAGAGAATAAAAACCAGTGGGATGGGCCTAGCTCAGGAGCTGGTGTGTTCCTATCCTGTGGTGTAGCTGAGGCTAGCAGCCCCAGGCCATGGCTGTGGCACGTTCCTCTGGGCCCTGGGAGTGCTGCCCCAGGCTGCCCTCCTGCTCCCTCTCCATTTGCTGGGGCTGGCAGCCCCATCCAGTGCATGGGCAGCGAGCAGGGAGGAGTCAGCAATGCTGTGGCTCTATTCAGCCTTGCAGGCACCACTCTCTCTCTGCAAAGTATATCCTGAAATAGCTTCCTGCTGGGAAAGCCTCCCAGGAGCTAAGGGAAACCTGTATCTCATTCTCTTTCCCACACTCAAAGCCATGCCTCAGGAATCATTGAACAAGCAAAAACCCACTGTGCCTGGGGGATCAAAGGAAAGCTGTGGAGACATTCAAGGGAAGGAACTCTTAAAGGAAACTCCAAGTGTTCTATCAAGGAGCAAGCAAAGGTGGGACTTGGGAGCTGTCTGGATGTGCTTGCCCACAGCAAGTGAGCAAGTCTGGCGTGGAAGGACCCAAAGCCTCCCTGACCAGAGGGGATGAAGCCTTCAGACAACAGGGATGTGAAGTGATGTGATCCAAAGGGACTAGGAGAAATTCTGCAGATGCTGCTGGAACATTTCTTGTTGCTGGAGCAACACCTGGAGCACATCTGGACACTCACATCTATCCAGGTGAAATGTTGGAGCAATTAAAGATCACGTTTGTCTACAAAAGTGGGAGATGCTAGAATCACTGGTGAAGGTTTAAGTGCACGTAACAAGAAAGAGAGAACAAAACAGAGATGTTGTATAATGATACAGTGCACCTGCATCTTGAATATGGATTACAGTTCTGGTTCCCTGCTCTCCCTGCAAAAACATATCATCTCTGCTCTGTAAACAACTGAAAAAAAAAAAAAAGCTCATAGAACAACAGAGATAATAGGATGTAACAGCTTACACAGGAGGAATGACTAAGTTTGCTCTGCAGTCTGGAAAGGAGACGGGTATGACAAAGATATATAAAATACCAAGTGATGCAGAGGTGAATAGAGACCAGTTATTTGCTGATTCTTCCAACTCAAAATATAGCTACTGTCAAGTGGAACTAGTGCCACCAGGAAGTGACAGAAGCAGGAACTTCTTTGCAGAGTCTGCCACCCAGCTGTGGAAGACATCACTATGGGGTACTGAGGAGTCTGAACTTGGCATGGGCACAAAGATGGTGTGGACAAATGCACAGAAGAAAAGTCCATCAAGGACTTGCATACAGTAATGCTGCTCTAGCTTTGGATGTCAGTGAAAAGCTGGAGCTGGGCAAGTAGGAGACGTTCCCCTATTGGCTTATGTTATTCTTAGATCCTTCCCTAGGCATCCACCTTTCATTTTATTTTGGTTTGGTTGGGGTTTTTGTTTATTTTTTGGTTTGGTTTGGTTTTGGTTTTTGATGTGAAACTGGAAGGAAACCCTGAGAGAGCACCTCAACATCCCCATAGATTTCCATGGTGGTCAGAGAGTTGGTGGGTCCTGCCTCGTGAGGCTTTGCTGAGGACAAACATAGGAAATAGCCAGTGAGCTCCTCCCATCAAGTTTCTTCCCCCTGGAGCTGAGATGGACAACTTGGCCACGAACAGGGAGAAGCTGATGAAGAGGACCCAGGGCATGGAATGAAGAAGTTAAAAATGAGCAGACAAGTGTGGCCATAACCTCAGCAAGAGGCTCTGGAGTTCTTTAGCTTCTGCACATGTGTGTAATCAGGATCCAAGACAATATGGACCTTTGACCAGGCCCAGCACAACCTTCCCAAATGCTAAGGGCTGTGGCCAGATACATCACAACATTACCAGGTATTCAGTCAAGAAATGGTCACCAATCCTTTACCAGAGATACCTGTATTTCCATGACTAGGCAGTCACATTAGTGTCCTGTCTAACTCACACTTCTCTCCTTGGATTTCTTTCCCCAGAATCCAGGCTGCCCCACGTGGAGGAGTCACCCCTAGGTCAGAAAGATGGGGGAGATGGAACAGATGAAGCAGGAGGCTGAGCAGCTGAAGAAGCAGATTGCGGTAATGCTGGCAACAGTCATGAAACTGCTGAGAGCGTGTCTACCCCACACTGCGTGCCCAAACTTTCCTCCTCAGCCACAACCTGGAGCTGGGCTTCCTCCATCTATGTGCTTGGAGCCCTCTGCAGTTCTCCACAGCCCTTTAAATGCTGATGGAGATCTTCACATCATGGTGGGGGGAAGAGTGGCAGAGGAAGGAAGAGAAGAGGGGACAGGGGTCCCCAGGAATGTAGTGAATCCCCAGGATCTCCCCTGTCTGTGAGCCTGCTGGTGTTCTGTCAGGTGGGAGGGTCTGTGGAAAGGGCGTAGCACAGCAAACTGGACGCTGAGCAAATTTTGGCTCCCCTTCCTGACATTCGACTAGTGTCAAGGTGCCCTAATCACAAAGATCCTCCTGTGCTGGCCACAATCCAAACACAGCAAAGCCACAGTTCCTCCTTCTAGCAGCCCTCAGACTGTAACTCCAAATTTCACTTGTTATTGCCTTCCCCGCATGTTTTTAATCTGTCTCATCTGCTCTTGTCTCTTCTCCAGGATGCCCGGAAAGCCTGTGCAGACACAACACTTGCTCAGGTAAGGGACAGGGCTGGCTGGGCACCACTCTGAGAGGGCTTTTGTCCAGTCAGGAAGGAGTTAAGAGGCAGAGATGTGGCAAGCAGTAAAGCTCCTGGTAGTCCAAGATAAATCTTTTCTCTCCTGCCGCTCTTTCTTCAGATTGTGTCCGGAATGGAGGTTGTTGGGCGCATCCAGATGCGGACCCGAAGGACCCTGCGGGGACACCTGGCCAAGATCTACGCCTTGCACTGGTCCACAGACTCCAAGTGAGAGCTCTGCTGCTGATCTGCTGGGTGCAGGACGGCACGTGGGTGTGACGGGCAGGAAGGCTCTGATGGGAAGAAAGCCACTAACGTGATATTGTTCCTTTCTCACAGACTTATGGTCAGTGCCTCACAAGATGGGAAACTGATTGTGTGGGACACGTACACAACCAACAAGGTAGGAATCACGTGGCTGCAAACCAGGATGCTGGAGTGGGTCCCCTCAGAGCTGGTGCCCTTGACCTGTCCTCTGTGCTGCCAAGAGTCCTGACACGGTTTCTGGTCCTCCCAGGTTCATGCCATCCCTTTGCGTTCCTCCTGGGTCATGACCTGTGCCTATGCCCCCTCTGGCAACTTTGTGGCCTGTGGAGGCCTTGACAACATGTGCTCCATCTACAGCCTCAAGTCTCGTGAAGGCAACGTCAAAGTGAGCAGGGAGCTCTCAGCCCATACAGGTGTGTGAGCTGCCTGCCTGCAACTGGGCGCCCCCCGCTTCCAAACTTCACCCTTCTATCCCTGCCCCTCTTCTCATCTTTGCTTCTTCCCGCTCCTCAGGATACCTCTCCTGCTGCCGATTTCTTGATGACAACAATATTGTGACTAGCTCTGGAGATACCACATGGTGAGTGCTCTCTCCTGCATCCTAGTGACGTGACCTCTGCTCTTGGCACAGCAACAAGTGCAGTCCTTCTGCTCTTCAGCACTTCACTGTTAAGGAGGAATTGCTCCTAGATGGGAAGCCCCCATGGAGCACCTTAGGAAGGGAAGCTTGGTCTGTTCTCCCTCCCTTGGCAGGACAGATGCTTCTTTTCCCAGCTGAGGCCAGTCAAGCAGTAGGGATCATGTCAACATAATCTCACAAAGAACAGTATCATTTATACCAGGACAGAAAATGTTTTAACTTTATGTGGCACACGTATACATTCTCCACTTCTCAAGTCTTGCCCTCTGTGCAAGGGACACTGCAGAGGCAGTGCCTGGATCTTTTGGTTCCTGGTTCTCAGGGCTTGCTGGCTGTGACTCTGAACAGTCCTGAGTCTTTATTCACCCCACCCCATCCCAATACCTGCTTTGGAAGAATCTCTTGACCAAGGCTTTTCTGTCAGAGATCAAGGTTACACAGGGTTTGTTTGCCTGCCCATGGTGTGGGATCCCACTGAACAAGAGCTTTGCATCTTACAAGCGTTGACACAGAAGACCTTTTTCAGCTGTTTGCTATCTTTTGCTGTTTGTGTCCCTCTCACTATCTCTCAGTATTCCCTTCAGCTGTTACACTTATGAGAATATGCCAAACCTCACACACCCCCAGCCTTAGTCTAACTCTGCTTTGGCAAAAGCATTACCAACAACAGCTGTGAAGATATCTCCTGTTGTATACAGCTGACTCCAGGGATGCTCTCACCCATTTTCCCGTGCTGTAGCCATGGCTTCCCTTCTTTTGTTTTCAAGTGGGCAGCTTTTCAGCCTGCTGTAGCTCTGCTCTGCCTGGGCTGGCTCTGAGGCATTCTCTCCTCTCCTCTCCCCTCCTGCAGCGCGCTCTGGGACATCGAGACGGGGCAGCAGAAGACTGTGTTCATCGGTCACACTGGAGACTGCATGAGCTTGGCCGTCTCCCCCGACTTCAAGCTCTTCATCTCTGGGGCTTGTGACGCTACTGCCAAACTGTGGGACGTGCGGGAGGGCTCCTGCCGCCAGACCTTCTCAGGGCACGAGTCCGACATCAACGCCATCTCTGTATGTATGCTGTCTGTGCAGTGCTGGGGGGAAATGGGGGCTGGGACAGGGTTGAGAGAAGCTGTCACAGTCATAAGGGTAACAGGGGTCTTAGACCTTGGCCCCATGATCCAGACAGAAGTGGGGAGTGCCCAAGATCACTGAAGTTTGGGGGAAGGGTCTTCCCAGGCACCAAAGCATCCGAGCCTTGGGCAGGCAGCACACCATGGTCTGTGGAGCTGAGCACCCTGGCACAGGGGCTGGTGCAGCTCTGCTCGCAGCAGCTGTTGGGAACTGTGGTTCAGGCATGCTCCAGCAGCCCTGGTGCAAGATACAAGTGAGGCAGCAGGAATACCCAACCCAGATGAGGTCAGCTCCAGACAGAAGAGGTGGGGTGGGATCCCAGGGAGATCTTCTGAAGATTAAATTTTCATGGGAGGCAGCTCAGACATTTGGGAGGAAGCACCTCTCTCAGAGCTGCAGAGATGCAGGACAAGAAACATGCCAGATTAATCCTCGTAGCTAACCAAATGAGCCTGCCAGCTTCCTGCAGTCTGCTGCTCAAACCACCCTCCACTGACGTCAATTAGTAAAATGTTTCTCAGTTGTCCCATGGCTACCTTGCCAGTCACATGGTTTTCTGCTGTACCTGCTCCTGAGGAGTCCTTTATTTACTCCTTAGAGCAAGATCACAGAAAACAAGCTTGTATGAGAAGGCTGGGTTATGAGGATCAGACAGGTGAAGGTTCTGGTAGCCAGAATTATGCCAAACCTCAGCTGGGGGATAATGGGTAGACACTTGTGAAGGCCCAACCCAACAAATGGAGTTAAAATAATCCATCCTTGAGCACTGAAATAGCCAGCAACAGTTCTAGCCCCTTAGGCCATTTGTTTTCTTGGAGTGGAAAGGGTTTATTAGGCCTTATGAGAAGTATCAGTCTCCCCCTTCAGCAGGCTCAAATTTTATGATCCAGGGTCTGGCCCCACCAGGTTTTCCTGCCTTCCTGGTGGTTAGCAGGGGAGTGACCATCGGGATCAGAGGAAAACCTCGCTAAGACATGCTGTGTGCCCTCCCCAGTTCTTCCCTAACGGCGAAGCCATCTGCACGGGCTCCGACGATGCCACGTGCCGCCTGTTCGACCTGCGGGCGGACCAGGAGCTCATCGTGTACTCGCACGAGACCATCATCTGCGGGATCACCTCCATCGCCCTCTCCCGCAGCGGCCGCCTCTTGTTCGCTGGATACGATGACTTCAACTGCAACATCTGGGACTCCCTGAAAGCAGAGCGTGTGGGTGAGTCCCTCCTCGGGGTCCCCCTTTCACTCCCTGCAAGGCCTTTTGTCCCTGCCTTAGGGAGAATAAGGCAGTTATTTTTCCTAAACTGAAGACATCCTATACTTACTGAAACCCACCAAAACTCCCTTGCACTTAGGGAGCACACCAAAACTAGGATAACTCTCCCTGGTGTACAAGAGCTATTGTTTTTAATGTTAAGGGAGTCAAGTCTTCAAACGACATTGTTTCAAGGGGGACAAGAAGGTTCCTATTAGCTAAAACTGCTCACAACCACCAATAGAATACCCTACTTTCTCCTAGTCTGCCTTTTGCCAGTTCCAGGTACTCACAGTGCCACTTGGTGGCCAGGCACTAAGCCAAGTGTGCACCTGGGCTTCCATCCAACATCTTTGGGTATCTCTGTGATGCTCATACACAGAACACACAGCATTTTTCTTTCAGGTGTGACTCCTACCCTATGAAAAGTCATGAAACACAGCCCACCAACAGCATTGCTGTTTCTCAGCCCCATCAAGGACCCCATCCTATCTTAGTCTTACCATCACTCCAGGGGGAAAGCAGTTGTATGAGGACCCAGCTGGCCATACCTCTCCAAGAACCCTTTGGCCAGGCCTGTGGGTGGTGGTTGTACGCCACACACAGAAGTTCTTCTGCACTTTTGTTCCATGTGCTGACTGTGAGAGGTTGTGCAGGAACAGACAGTGCCTGTGATGCTTGCCCCCAGCAGGGCCAACCCCATCACCTCTCACAGGACCCCTTCACTCCCTGATCCTTCTTTTCTGCCACAGGAATACTTTCTGGCCATGACAACAGAGTGAGCTGCCTGGGGGTGACGGCGGATGGCATGGCTGTTGCCACTGGCTCCTGGGACAGTTTCCTCAAGATTTGGAACTGAGGACACCAGCAGAGAGGGGAAGAGCAGCAGAAGCACGGCCCATGCAAAACAGCATCATCAGATGAGCACAACAGAAATGCCCACCTACCACTCCCACTTGTCTCTAGACACAGGCCACTTGTAGGAGTCTCCCAGAGTGAAAGGGAAAGGAGATCAGGGAGGAGAAGCAGGGGAGCAGGAGCACATGCACTGGCCCCTCTCCACCTCTAAACAGCCCCAGCAGTTTCCAGCCTTGTGCAGGCTTGAAGACTTGTTCTTTATGTCTCAGGACACTGCAGTACAATTCAGACATCCTGCACCTTCCTTCAAACCTCTATCCACACTGATAGCCATCCTCTTCCTTCAGAGGACCCCTCATGCAACACTCACCTCAGACTAAGCTCTCTCCCTGCTTTAACTCTGCCTAACTCCTCTGTGCAGCTGTCTTGTATCCATGCAGACAGCCCCAGAGACACACTGGGTTTCAGATTTCTACAGCACCACCTCAAACATAAAGCTAGTGTAAATTTGGCTCATTTCCATATGGGAACACTTAGCTCAAGTCCTATCTATGCATAAAGGGGGGAAAGGCAGCCTTCACACCTGCCAGAATAGCAGGGAATATATTTATTCTTTTCTTAGTTCAAGTCTTATCTATGCATAAATGGCAGAAAGATAGCCGTCAAGACCTGCCAGCATATCAGGGATTATATTTATTCTTATTTATTGTCTGTTTCTTGCTGTTCCTTCCCTCTTTGCCTCACTCCTGCATTGTATGGTGACCCTATCTAACCAGTAGCCATCAGCCCATGTTTTGAAGTCTGTTTAGATCTTCCTAGCCCAGGCAAATAAAGAAAGCTCACAGAAGCACTGCAGGCTGTGTTCTTTCCAGCATTGCAATGAGCTACTGCAAATGTAACTCCTTTCCTGTGAATATTGCCTGCTGGTCCTCAACCAGTCAACTCCTCATGCACAGACCTTGCTTTAGCTCAAAGTCCCCAAGGGAGGGTTTTCCTCACATTTTAGAGAAGAGGCTGATATTGGGGTAGCGAGCTGAAAGTGCATCCTTTCAAAGCTTGGATATTTTAGCTCAGTTAGAGGACACAGCCATTTTATTCAGCCCCTTTCCCACTTGTTGGCTCAGAGCAACATCCTGGGGGGGCCCAAGGCTCTGCTAGGGAGAGCTGGAGATCAACCTCACACTGCTGTACATGGATTCAAGGCCATATCGTTCTGCACGCTCCACGCAGGGAACAAGGCTGTTTTAAGGCTAATGGAAGGCTGAACTATTTGTTCTTGGACCCTTGTCCCAAAGAAAATATTGTTCTGGGCAGGCAAGCATAACAGCAGGACATACAGTCAGCAAAGGTTGAACACAAATTTATTTACTAGAGATAAAAACTCTATGGAAAAATCAATACAGCTGATATACAATAAAAGAGATGATGTCTGTGCTGTACATAAGACATGACAAACTAGGAAGAGATCTTTCCCCAACAGGTACAGGTGAGAAATGTGACACTGCTTTGGGGTTTCAGTCTATTGTAGGATTTTTCCCCAAAAGAAAATTCTCACAACATAGGAGCAAATTATAGCAAGATGCTGAAAAAAGGAGTGTCTAGTTCTCCACAAAAGGACACTGTTGGTTCTCTTTGTTCAAGTCACTCCAAGCATAGTTCCCAGATTTAAGGCTCCTGCTCAGATCCACTTCCTTCTTCTCCCCAAGGTTTTCTCCCAACACAGGCCTCTTGCCCTAGAGAAATAAAAAACCCAAACACAGAGTGTAAAACACAAGTTAATTGAAGGTTAGTTAATTCTCAGCAGAATATGTATTCTATTTTCAGACCAGTCAGCTTGGACTCCCTTGTGATAATGTACAAGAGTGACTTTTTTCTACATCCTAAAGAGAAAGAATGCACTGAAATGTGCAATTTCATGGTAAGGCAAAAAACAGACATTGAACAAGACTTGGAGGCATTTAGCGACAAAAGTGACCCACAAAAAAGTGTGAAGTTACTAGTCTCTACAGGTCTAGGAAGCCAGAATTCTAAACTGGGGCCCTACCAGATAGAGAAATTGAAGGATTTGGGATTTTTTTTCAGCTCAATCTCCCTCCCTCGGTATGACCCATTAAGCTTTACCTGGCGAGGGGAGGGAGCACTGGGAGAATTATCATCTCGTAGAATGCTGAGGGGAGAGCGGCCAGTTCCTCCAGATGTCACCATGAATTTGTTGTTGGGCTTGTGTCTTATGGGCTTGCTCACTAGTTAACAAAAGGAAACACACCAGTGCATCACAACAAGGCTCAAAGGTTCCGGACTTTAAATGCCTCCTGATCTTTATCAAAGACTTACCCAAGGGCTTTGAGACAAAGGGATCACAGAAAGGTTGATGTTGGAAGTGAACTCCAGAGGACCTACTCCAGCAGGTCCACCTAGAGCCCATTATCCAGGTATCTCTTGAATATCTCAAAAGATAGAGATTCTGCAACCTCTCTGAGCACCCTGCTCCAGGTGCTTGGCCACCCTCATAGTGAAAAAAAGCAAGTATTTCCTGTGTACCATTGCATCCCCTTTGCCTCTGGTCCCATCACTGGGCACCAGTGAAAAGAGCCTGGCTCTCCCTTCCTTATATCCTTCCTTCAGGTATTTGTTTCTATTAATGAGACACCTCCGAGTGTTTTCCTCTCCGGGTTGAACAGCCCCAGCTCTCAGCTGCTCCTGTGAGGAGCAGTGCTCAGCACAGAGCTTTCTGAACCACAGCCTGTCTCAGAGTCCCTCAGCACTGCTCAGCCATAGCACAGAGGTGTGCTGCCCACACTTGCTCCACAGCTCTTCCCAAGGAGGAACTGTAAGGTCCCTCTGGACAAGTCTCCACAGTCACAAACCCATCTCAGAGAGGGGAGGAGTTGTACACCTCTCGATTTTGAATACAGGTTGAAAACAATTTCTCTGGACAGAAATCAGTTCGAGAACACAACAGTTCCCAAAGGGAACTGGCTGCAGAGGCTCCAGGCAGTGGGACACAGCCGAACTGGGGGGTAAGGACTCCATCGGGGAGCAAGTCTGGAGAAGTCACCGGAACACAGACGGTGCCGAGAGCCCCTACTTGCCCACAGCCCATCCTGCTCAGCTCTCCGGGCACACGGAGCCATGTCACTCCCACACGGAGCACTTACCAGAGGAGAAGCCGTGCCCGGCAGGGCGGCTGGGCCGGGCCGTGCTGGGAGAGGGCGGCCTCTCCACCTCTTGGCCCGCGGGCGGGGAGATCCGCCGGGCCGGCTCCTCGGCAGGGCCGGCCGCTCCCGGAGGCGTCGGCTCCGGGGCCGCAGCCTCGGCCCCGAAGGCCTCGCTGAGCTGCTTCACCAGGCGGTCCACGCTGTCTGCCGGGGACGGAGGGGGATGGGGTGAGCCTCCAAGTCCGGCAGCCCCTCAGCCCGCCCACCCACGGCGGCTTCACTCACCACTCGACACGGCTCTCATGGGCGTGCGGGAGATGCCGGGCGTGGGCGACCGTGGGTCCCGCTCCTGGCCGGTGCCCGCCGGCGGCTCGGTGGGGCTGGGCTGCGGGCTGCCCGCCGGGGAGCTCACCACCTGCGGAGAGG
>VWYP01008447.1:387-14638 GCA_013400435.1 Pycnonotus jocosus | reverse complement strand
GGCAGGCGAGGGGCGAGTCGGTGCTGTGTCATTAAGATGGCAGTGGTCCCTTCTCCAGCCATCTCCACCCCGCTGGCATCCCTGCGCTTCCTGCGCTACCCCTGCTCGGCCTAAGTGGACGTGGGGAGGAGAAGGCAGCGGGAGGGCGAGGTTCCCCTTGAGCTTCTTCGAGGGCGCCCATCCGGGCTGAGCCCCAGCCCAGCAGAAATGGGCTGCAGCTGGAAGATACGGGTCCTTCGAGGAAGCGGCACATGGCATCCTGGCCCTCTTTCCCTCCCCGAGCTCCACTGTGATGCCTGACCGTGCACTGCCCACTCTGTCTCAGTCCCAGCAGCTTCTGAAAACTTAGTGGTTTCCTTCCTTTCCAGCCTCTGCATTTGGGTCCCCTGCACCTTCAGTTTCAAAAGGGTATCTGGTGAATGAGTGTGGTGTTTTCCAGCTGCTGTTGGGATGGTGGGGGCACGTTCTGTATCTGTTCCCAAGCTGCTCACAGGCTTTTGAGCACAACAGCAAAAGTAAACAGTGGTCTGTTAACCTTGCTCACAGTGTAGCTTGGCATCATTCTCTGTGGCACTGGGAGTTTGGACAGGGTGCTGCAGTTTTGCTGGTAATGATTGTACCATACTCTGAACTTGTAATCTGTGCGTGCTGAGGGCCTTTTATGAGATAAACTCTTATGGAAACTCAGCCTTTCCTGATTTGGTAGCATCCTGCCATAAATGAACACGCAAATAGTTTTTTAAATACATCATCATGACAGGAGTACCTGTTCTTCTGGGACAGCCAGGCTGGGGCTTGCCATCCTCTTTCTTACTAGCTGCTTGTGGCTGCTATGTAGGAATGAGCTGTTGCCATGACTTAATGAATAATGACTAGTCTGCCATGCCTATCCTAGCAGCTGGAATGGCATTCCTTACCACCTCCTTTTAGTTTTCTCCCTCCTTCCTTCCAGGAGTCAGATGGCGGCTTGTATATCTGCATGAACACGTTCCTGGGCTTTGGGAAGCAGTATGTGGAAAAGCACTATCAGAAAACAGGCCAGCGGGTCTACCTGCACCTCAAAAGAACACGTAAACCGGTAAAAAATAAAAATATATATGCTCAAACTTGTTCTGAAACTGAGAGCTGTGCTGTGTCTGTGTATTCCATCACATACAGAGTTTTCTCTCCTGACATACAACTGTTGTTTTTTCCTGGTGAATTGAGGGACACCCGTGCTTCAGTTCTGCTTATGCTGAGTTGTTGTATGGATTGCTTACATTATTTCTCCCTGATTTCCTTCTGTTTTCAGAGTAGCTTGATTTCAATCCCCAAGGCTTGCCACAGTGTGCCTGTCCCCTTAACTCTTATTTCCCTATTTCTTCTCAATGCCATAGAAGGAAGAAGACACCAACTCCAGTGCTGGAGATCCCCCAAGGAAGAAACCAACTCGCTTGGCTATTGGTAAGGACGCGCCTATGTACTGTGTGGACCTTGTGTTCAGCCAGCCCTCTGGAGCTGCCTGGTTTGTGTCTTTTCCTTTACTCTTCTTGGCTAGTATTCCTGGCCAAATTCACGCTTCACGTTTTCCAGTGTGTCTCAGGTGAGCAGTTTCTGTAGAGCAGTCATTAAGGTGGTAGTTGTGTTCTGTGTCCAAAGTTGCATCTTGTTTTCCGTGAATAAATGTGGTTTTCTATCCTCTGCCATGACCCCACATGCCTGGCTCATCTTGGTGTGGGGATCACCAGACTGGGACTGTTGCTTAAATAGAATGTGCCCAGCATGGGGCAGAAGTAAGTTTGAGAAATATATGTCTGAGAAAAGTAAGTTTGAAGTTCCTGACAGATAAAGTGTTTTTTAAATTCTTCTGATGTTGAACTAGCGTTATTGATACAGATGGGGAAAAATTAGTGGGAAATGCTGCATTAACGTTTTTGGCTCATTAGGTCTTACAAGGCTGATACTGGAGGAAATACATATGAGCATTAAAACAAAACAAAACAAATTAAATCTTCCTTTTTTTGGAAGAACAAGGCTGGTGTTCCATTACTGTCTTTCACCAACCGAGAGGGCTGTCACGGCAATCAATGGAGATGCTGCTTATTTGGAGCAGTCTCAGCTGGTAATTTCTGAGCCATTATGGAGGCAAATAAAGGAAGGGATAGGAACATTTGTAGCAGTAACAGGTTCTTGGCTTGCTGGAAGCTGACCACTAGAGGGATATCCAGAATCTGGACTGTGAGCATCTTGGTTTTGGCTCACTTTTCCCTGGTGTAGATGCCTAGTGACTCGTCTGCTGCCAGAGCACAAACACCACTGTTAAAATTGTCAGCTGCTCCCCGTTTTGCTGGTGAGCTGAATGGAGCCCCAAAGATCACTTTTAGCAAAACTGAGGCCTGGAATCTCTGTTTCTTCAGATATCCAGTGCTTTTATGTATATATATGATCATGCTGCTTTGGGAGACATGAGGCCCTGCCTGCATTATGAGTTATTTCTGCATCCTGAATTCTACAAAGGTCTTGCAATAAGTGTTGTCTGTGGGTCAGCAAATATCTGCCTGTGATAACAGCTTAGTGCTGTGAATGGAGCAGGAGACAATAAAAAAATGCTCTGTGAGACAATGGTCTCAAGTTCAGGAGAAGTTTTTGTTTGGGTTTGTTTTTTTTTTATCTTTGTTTTTGCTGAACTGTGGTGGCTTAGCTAATCCTAACATGAGAGATTTTTTTAAAGTACTAGAAAGATTTGTGAACAAAATGTAGCCCTTGGTCTCTCTCTACTTCACTTTCCCTTCTCAATGATGAGAGAAGATCTAGAGTGTTTGCCTCCTATGCCTGCATGTTGTTTGATGGACTTTGTGGTGTGTAGTGCTTAGGTACCACCATGGAAAGGGAGGCAGTGTTCCTCAGGGCAAGCTAGTGGCTATTGACCCTTTTCCTCATCTGGAGCCTCAGAAGGTTCACATAACCACATGAAGGGACCTCACCAGTCTGGTTTAGTTTGTTTAGGGTTTAGGAATTGGGTAATGCCCTGGGGGGTTGTGTATTGCTTTACTTTGTGAAGTGGTGACAGGAAATCTCTGGGCTGTGCTGAAGAGGCACAGAAGAGGATTATCTAGGTGTGTTGTTGCATGGTGCTGGTGACTGTTTTCTAAAATCATTGTGTCCATACATAGCAGTTTATGCACAGTGTAAAAATTGTAGGTATCTAAGGAGGGAGTTGCAGGAGTTATCGTGGGACTGGATATTTTTGACAAGAATATTTTAAGGAAATACAGTAGTGGTTATCAGAACTGTGTTGCACACAGGATTCTTGAGGCAGAGCAGCAAAAGCTTTTATTCCCTTCAGAGATTTGTTGCAGCTGCAGATGTTCAGATATTTATTGCAGAGATTATTGCAGTCACAGCATGCAATTTTTCCAGAAATACAGGAAATTCAGTTTGAAAACACAGGGGGTTTAGGCTGCTAATAAGCCATGTGTCTTCTGCCTGTTTTCTTTTGTGATGTAGGATGTGAATATCTGCAGAACAGAGAAAGCCAAGCTTTTCCTCTGTGTACCTACATAATCCAAAAACTGTAGGTGAGGGAATCTGCAGAAACTGCAGATGTTTTGGTGAGCATCCATGATGACTCTTTACAACTGGCAAATAACCTTTTATGTATGGATTTCCAGTTTCTGGTGCAACCTCTGGGAAGCACAGCTAGGTGGGCATAGAAACCACTACCACTATACCTTTGCTCAGACTTTTTCTGCAATTCTGGATGTTCTGTTTCCAGAGGAACTCCTTGTTCTTCTTGCTTGAGTGCAGGACTCTAGACTAACCTTTCTGGAAAAGGCAAGAAAGAGAGGCAGGCTTCTTAAAGGTGCTAGTAGACCTGACCTTTGGCCTGGCTTACAAGATGATTTCTTCATGCACATCTCCATTCATTGTCTTGAGTATTCTGGTTAAGGATGAACAGCAGTGCTTTATCTTGGCTCTGTTCTGGCCAATGCCTCTCTAGAGGAGGTTTGGTTTTCTTCCTAGTTGTAGCCAGAGTCTGTAAAGCATCTGTTTAAGCATCTGTAAAGAGAGCTGGGAAAAATAAACCCAGTGTCACTAGGCTTATAATTGTTCCTGTGAAGTCCACACCACCAGTAGAAGCTCTGGGATCCAGAAATGGAAAAAAGATTGTGGATCCCTGATTTAGATCTTTGTCTTAGTCATGATGCCTTATTTCATGTAAGCTGTGGGGAAAGAAGCTTTTCAAGCTCTTTGGTTTCACCTGTTATCACAATGCTTTTCTTCTTGTAGGTGTAGAAGGTGGATTTGACATCACAGAAGAAAAGTTTGAATATGATGAAGATGTAAAAATAGTAATTTTGCCAGACCATTTGGATATTCCACGTGATGGGCTGGAGGGACTACCAGACATGGTCAAAGACAGGGTATGTTTGGGTGGAGGGCTGTGTTCACTGTTGATGAGGAAATGTACCATTACAGGGAAGGAAACTGCCCTGTGAAAAGGATCTTGCAGAGCTGCTGTGAAGTCTCAGCTGGCAGTCATCAGGATTGTTCTGCACTTACACAGTGCTGTATGTCACAGAGTTCTGGCTTGTGTGTGACTGAGGCTCCCCAAAATCTCAACCAATTTGCCTAACTGTGGAGTGTTGTGGCACTGGAAGCTTCTTGTGCCCTTACCGTGGTAGGGCAGCCCTTCATGTTTTCTCCTGCTGTCCCAATTCCAGATTGCCAGTGCCATTGAGGCCATCCTGACAGCAGATTCCGCCTCACGGAAGCAGGAGGTGCAGGCTTGGGACGGGGAAGTTCGACGTGTTTCCAAACACGCTTTTTCCCTGCACCAGCTTCAGAACGATGTCCGCATCCCGCCGTGGTGAGCATAGTGCTGGAACTTGCTGTGTCGCTCTGTGTCCCAGGCCCTTCTCCAGTGCTGGGCTGCAGCAGCAGATGAGACTTCTTTTGTGAGTCTCTGAGTGTGCCTTGTCATAGTAGATTGAGGGGAGGTGGCACACCAAGGTATATCGGGTTCTCAGTGTTCTGTAGTGAAAGAGGAGTGAGAGGAGAGGAGCTTATACTATGGATATTGCAGTGGGCAGCAATGGTGAGGGCTTGGGAGGTGGAACCCAGAAGTTTTCCCTCTGATCTCTTTTTCTCTGTTCCTTGTCAACAGTGGCTGGAAGTGCAGCAAGTGTGACATGAAGGAGAACCTGTGGCTGAACATGACCGACGGAGCCATCCTCTGTGGTCGGCGCTACTTCGATGGCAGCGGTGGCAACAACCACGCGGTCGAGCACTACCGAGAAACCGGCTACCCGCTGGCTGTGAAACTGGGAACAATTACTCCTGATGGGGCTGGTGAGAAGGGGGATCCTCCCGGGGTTAGGGGTGTCAGGCACCACTCAGGCTGACACAGATCTCTTGCAGGTGTCAGGGTGGTGTTGGCCATCTTGTGACCTGGAACACGTGGTGTCATCCCATTGTGAACTTTCCCCCTCTGACCTGCTTCTTGTGTGAGGGAAAGAACGAGCTGATGGAAAAACCTCTCCTTCCTCCGCCCTCCCATGTAATTGGGAGCTTTTAGAATAGTTATCCAGGTTGATTTTCTGTGTTGGGGTGTTTATCAAAGAATCGTGTGTTCAAATCCTGAGCAGAGAGTATATGGCACAGTAACCCACTTTCCTTATTCCTGGCATAAGTGTACCTCTGTACCCTGATCAGTGACAAAGCTGTCTTAGTCACGTGTTTGTGAGGAATCTCAATATTCTGTCTGTTATGTTATTCTGCTGAGAAAGGGCAGAAAACCCAATGGCTCAGTTTGTCAAATCTCCCAGTTCTGAGTGCTTTCTTCATCCAGCTGTGAATTTGAGATCACAGGCCATTATAGGTTTCCCTTTTTTCTGTTTTCCTGCATAGATGTCTACTCCTATGATGAGGATGACATGGTGTTGGATCCCAACCTGGCAGAACACCTGGCACATTTTGGGATTGACATGCTCAAGATGCAGAAGGTAAGGAGGAAATTATGTCCTCCATAGGCCCAGAGGGAGAGAGAAGCAGCTCTGAAGTGTCTTAGCTGGATTCCAGCTTTCTGTGGCTATGGCTAACCACTCCTGACCAAGGAACCCTGGGGTTTTTTGTCACAAAGAGAGTTGTCTCATCTGCCTCTCTTCTTTGATTGCCTTTTTTGCCTTTCTTTCATGTCCCTCAGGTTTATTTCCCTTGGGTTATGTGTCAGCACTGTGGGCAGGGAGGCTCCCAGGTGCTGAGCTTTTTTTGTTAGTGTATGGTTCCCATGCCTCTTTATAGGGAATGGTTCAGATTTCTCCCATACTTGTTTTCTCTTTTTCTGTCCCAGGTGTTCATGTATATGGAAACAACTCTTGTTTCTTTCTCCTCCATAAATAAATGGAGGAGAATAAAAGAATAAATAAAACGAAATGGACTTGACTCTTTCTTTACAGCACTTTTCACACCTCTGATGTTTCCTTGAGTCTTCTTTGAGGATTTTCCTGTTCTTTCCTTCTGCAGACAGACAAGACGATGACAGAACTGGAAATAGACATGAACCAGCGCATTGGGGAGTGGGAGCTCATCCAGGAGTCTGGTGTTCAACTCAAGCCCCTCTATGGGCCTGGGTACACTGGTATCCGTAACCTGGGCAACAGTTGCTACCTCAATTCTGTGATGCAGGTGCTGTTCAGTATCCCAGACTTCCAGAGAAAGTAAGTGAGCTGAATCACTCCTTTCCTTTAGTCTGGGATCAGTACAAAGGTCTTTTAGAGCTGGGAGTTTCTGCTGCAGTAATCATGCTCAGAACTGCACTTTTACCAGATGAAGCTGCATATCCCTTAGATTGCTCTGCTTTGCTCTGCAGATATGTGGACAAGCTGGAGAAGATATTCCAAAGTGCACCTTCAGACCCCACACAGGATTTCAGCACACAAGTGTACGTAGAATGTTGGTGAGAGAAGGAAGGCTGAGGCTGCCTGGGTGCATCCCCTCTGTGCTGTGTTGCTCCAGGATTCTCCCTCAAGCCTCACCTCTCTTTCCTTGCCTGTCACCAGAGATACTTATCCTCGGTGATCAATAAGGATCTAAGCCCAGGAAATTCAGCTGAATGCCCTAGGTGGAGAGGGCAAAGTTCACCCTGTGTGCATGAGAGGCTCTGAAATGTATTATGTGTGTAATGCCTGTTAAACTGGGGGAATTTATGGGAAGTAGCTTCTGTCTGCATAACAGTTAAAAGGGGCTTGTTGTCTGCAGTGGAGGGAGATGGCAAAGAGCAAGAAGATACATAGGTTTAAGCAGCTTTATTCTCAGTAGATAACTTGTGTATGCTTAAAGAGGCTTCTCTCGAGAGCTGTTGTGCGGGAGAATATGTAGAAGGAGGAACACAAGATTTGGGAGGGGGTTGCATTTTAAGTAGGTGAAGTCTGTGCTACAGCTGCTATCAAACAAGCATGTGGAAGTTCAGGGTGGAGGAATGGAAGGTGGCATTTGTGGACAGGGAGTTCATTGGTACAGGAGGATTCTAAATTTGAGCAGCCTGGAGTGAGGTGGTCCCTGAGAGGGGATTCAGGTGAGACAGCCAGAAAGATTATTGCCTGGGCAAAGGGAGGAATTGGTAAGGTTTGGTTCCAGACAAATGGCAATAATGATGGGGAAGGACTGTGGTGAAATGGCATGGTGGGAAGGTCTGGGCATGGCAGGAAATCGCTGAACACATACTGTTGTCCATTAAGCACCTCATGCAGTCAGTCTTTCTTCTGGGAAAACGTGATCAGTCTGCTCACAGCAGTGCTATTTCTGGCTCAGACAATTTCTCTGCCCTGTTGTCTCCTGCAGTGAGACATTGCTCCATTCCCCCTGTCAGGCTGCAGCTCAGCGGGGCTGTTGAGCAGCTGCTGTGTGGCTCAGCACCAGCTGCTCCGTCATGTTCTGCTCAGTGCGCAAGCAGTGGTTGAGATTGCCACCCAAAAGCCCTGGTAACTTTGAAGCCATGTCTCCAGGGCCCAGAGAGCAGACCACAGTAAGATAATCTTGCCTGGTGCAGCAGAGAAAGCTGTTATCTGTGAGACTGACAGCCCATGGCAGTGTTAAAGCTGGGTGGGTTGATGTGGCTCCTGGAGCATGTGAGATTGAAGAAACATTGATACTAACAGTGACCTTGTCATTCCAGAGCCAAACTGGGCCATGGTCTGCTTTCTGGGGAGTATTCAAGGCCAGCTCCTGCAGATGGGGAGCAGCAGCCTGATCAGAAGGTGAGGCTTGGATACAGCATCCTCTTGATGCGTGTGTTCCATGAGGTATTGTGTGAGCTATGTGGCAAAGGAGGGAGAACCCTTTCTGAAGGCATATGTGCTGGGGCTTGTTCCAAGGCCTGTCACCTGAAGAAAAGCATGGCTGAGAATAGAATGCTACATGCCAGGACACATGCTTGGCAAATTATGACCACCTTCCTCTTCCACATTGTTATTTGCAGGGTATGCAAAATGGCATTGCTCCTCGCATGTTTAAGTCCCTCATCGGAAAGGGGCACCCAGAATTTTCCACTAACCGACAGCAGGATGCCCAGGAATTCTTTCTGCACTTCATCAACATGGTGGAGGTAATGGTTGAGTCTATCTGGCAAATCATGGAAAAGTCCAGCTTGATTTTCTTCCTACAGCAAGGGGTGAGGAGTGGAGGTGAGAAGCTGGCAACTGGAACAGAGAAGAGAGAACAGAGGGATATGGACTGTCTGGGTGGAGACACCTGCCAGGGTAGAGAAGGAGAGGTGTTTGGCCATGTTTTCAGGGCTGATTCAATGGAGAAATCTCTTTTGGGAGTGGCACAGCTGTAGATGTAAACTTTGTTCTTTAGGAGCAGGAATGCCATGGCTTCCTGGAGTACAGAATCTTGCTTTAGTTTCCTCTTTGCTGTCTTTTCCAGGGGACTAGGTACAGAGGTGAATACTCTTCAGCCATGTCCTGTGTGGTATCACAGTTACTGGAGATGATTGTTTCTGCCATTCTGATGTTACATCTGTCCTTTTAATCTCTCCTTCTTCAGAGGAACTGCCGCAGCTCAGAGAACCCTAACGAGGTCTTCCGTTTTCTGGTGGAGGAGAAGCTGAAGTGCCTGGCCACAGAAAAGGTGAAATATACCCAGCGTGTGGACTATATTATGCAGCTGCCTGTGCCCATGGATGCTGCACTCAACAAAGGTCAGTAACGTGCCAAGACCAGAACAATAGCAAATCCTATGTTTGTATATTGTACTATTCTTACAGAATTCCTTAAATGAGAAAGGGACTTCTTTGCCACTTCTGAGGCCAGATCCTTCTCCTGCTTTTGTGGGATCGGGCTGATTTCTTCAGAGGTGGTGTGACACGGTGATGTCCCTCTAGAGCCTTTCCCTCGGACCTCACAAGCTGAGCTGTGATTCAGCAGCAAAACAGGAGTGACTGCAGGAGCAGAGCTGTGCTCTGGAAGCTGCTCCGTTCTTGATGGCCTGTATCTATGGGCCTGCTCTGCCTCTGGGTGTAGCTTACACCAGTCGCTTTATAGGTACCTAGAGGTGGTCCTTGACTGCTCTGCTTTATTCTCTAGATGAACTGCTGGAATATGAGGAGAAGAAGAGGCAGGCAGAGGAGGAGAAGCAGCCACTGCCTGAGCTGGTGCGAGCCAAGGTGCCTTTCAGCTCCTGCCTAGAGGCCTATGGAGCTCCAGAGCAGGTGGATGATTTCTGGAGCACAGCCTTGCAGGCCAAGTCTGTGGCTCTTAAGTAAGTCTGTGATGTACTTAGCTCTTAAGCTAAGCTGTGATGCACTGGCCATAGCTGCATCTCTGGGGACTTCTTGTAGTGGCTTGGGGGAAGAACCAAACTGAAGCTTTGTCTTCCACACCCTGGGTCCATAGAACACTGAAGTAGAGAGGGGATCAATCCATCAGTGGTTGCCCTCAGTGGGCACAACAGCAGTGCTAGTGAAGCCCTAGCCATCAGATTTTTGCTGAGAGGCTACAAAAACACGGTGATATTTCAGAAAACTAGTAGCTTTTTAAAAAATTTACTAGTAGTAAATTTAAAATTCAGCTTTGGAATCAGTAGTGACTGTATGATGACACTGATCTTGCACCATCTCTAAAATTTCTTCAAGTTTTTAACTGTTAAGATTTCAGCAGAACACTGAGTGTAACAGATGCATAGTTCTTTGAAAGAATGCTAACTTAAATGCTAGTAGCAAGGTTTAAAAAACAGCTTTAATTTTTCTCACTGCCTCTAGCACATGCAACAGTGCAAAGTTGCAGTGACAAGATTACAAATGTAAGCAGCTTTCTGCTGTGATGCTACTAAGTGTTCTTTTGCAATGAAAGTCCTCAAAGAGTTGGAAGTGCTTTTCTACCAATTACTCCATTATTAAGCAATAGCTACTATAAACAAACATCACATTGAAAAGTAATGTTTTGGTTTAATTTTTACTGAGTTGTATTCAAACACTTTACTGTTGCTTAATTTAGTTCTACAGCATGCTGCAATTATCACCTGGTAATGAGTATCTGTCTCACTTACAGGTGCTTCTCCCTTTACAAACATCCCCCTCTGTTTCATAGATTCCAGACATTTTCTCTCTCAGATTGTCTAACTAAATAATGTTTAATCAAATTCAGTTAACTTAAAATTCACTGCTTCTGTTTCATATCCAAAAAGAGTGCTCTTATGCTTGAAAGCTTGTCAGTTCCTGCAGGTGTATCTCTTGGTCTAATAAAAGATGTTACTTCCACTACATTCCTTAAGGGTTAGACTTTTAATTAAACAAAATCTGACCGGGCTTGTAAAATACAGGATTGAAAGATAGAGTATGTACTATTTTTTCTCATCTCCAAGATTTGCATTCTATCTCATCTTGTCCTTCTCATCTTGCTTCTGCCTTAGAAATGGCTCTGTGTTTGAGGAGCTTTAAGCTCAGCATAGGAGGACTGCACAGACAGGTGTATCCCCCAACCTGCTCAGAACACGGCCCTGCCCTACTCACTGTTTTCTTGGATCAGCTAGATACCCTCAATCTTTGCTGACAGAGTATTTAAAAATATTATGTGTCTCTTTCAGGACGACACGGTTCGCTTCTTTCCCAGATTATCTGGTCATCCAGATCAAGAAGTTCACTTTCGGTCTGGACTGGGTGCCCAAAAAGCTTGGTAAGGAGGATGAGAAGTACAGAGCCTGTAGGTACTGGGAGTCACATATGGATATTGTGGTCATTACTGCCAGGAGGAAAGTAACTATCCCAAAAGTTGCTGCAGGCATCCCCAGGGACTTACCCTTCTAGATTTCCCAGCTGAGTCCTCTGTTTCTGCCCCTACACGGAGGCTGAGCAAGACCATATCTTGCAGATGTTTCCATTGAAATGCCAGAGGAGCTGGATATCTCTGCACTGCAGGGAACGGGGCTGCAGGAAGGAGAAGAAGAAATGCCAGACATCGCACCCCCACTGGTGACACCAGATGAGCCCAAAGGTAGCCTGGGGTTCTATGGCAACGAGGACGACGACTCCTTCTGCTCCCCTCACTTCTCCTCTCCGACATGTTAGTGATTCTCCTCCTCTCTTCCTGATGCCTGACTCATTTCCTTGCTGTCCTTGCCTTGTGTCCCATGCTAGCAGTTTCCCACTTGCTCAGACTTTCCCTGTCCTTTTGTCAGTGGTTGCCGGCTGCCTCCCTTGCATGCCTGTTATGCAAGGGTGTTATGCAAGGGGGTTTGTTGATTCCTGTTCAGTGCAAGATGGGGAGGTGGCATGTCCGGTGCATTTAGAGGAGGCAGAGCTGGGATTTATACAGGATTTAATTGGTAGGGGTATTTAATTTTCACAAACCACAGCGGGAGGTCAGGTTCAGAGCCTAGGGAAGAGCCAGTGCTCCTGAGTTCATGGGTTGAATCGTTTTGTTCTTTGCTTGTGTGTGAGACTGCTCTTCTGAAGAAGGAAGGTGGCTGAGAAAAGCCAAGAGATGGAACCTGGTGTGAAATAAAGCCAGGAAGTGCTGGCTTTGGAGCCTGTGTGACACAAGACGAAATGGACCCAGCAGGGGTGGGTGGGAGTGGGTGGCTCTAACTTCTGTCTTCCCACAGCACCCATGCTGGATGAGTCGGTGATTATCCAGCTAGTGGAGATGGGCTTTCCCATGGATGCCTGCCGCAAAGCCGTGTATTACACAGGGAATAGTGGGGTTGAGGCGGCCATGAACTGGGTCATGTCACATATGGACGATCCAGGTATGCGGCCGTGGCCACGGTGAAGCTTATTGCTTCTGGGCTGTTGTGCTTGTGTCCTACTACCACACTGGAAAAGTGAAGTAGTTTGGACTTGGGCTGTACCCCCTTGGAGAGATCTAATTACGCTGAGCTGTGTTGTGTTTCCTGCTGCAGATTTCGCTAACCCATTAGTTCTCCCTGGATCCAGTGGGCCAGGGTCAACTATTGCCTGCCCAGACCCTCCCTCAGAAGACAGTGTGGCCACCATTGTCTCCATGGGCTTCTCCCGGGACCAGGCAATGAAAGCGCTTAGAGCCACGGTGAGAGGCGCAGGTGACATCAGAGAGCAAGGATTTTCTCAGGAACAGGAATTCTCAAGTTCACTGTCTTCTTCTTGCTTCCAGAACAATAGTCTGGAGCGTGCTGTGGATTGGATCTTTAGTCACATTGATGACCTCGATGCAGAAGCTGCTATGGATATCTCAGAGGGGCGCTCGGCAGCCGAGTCCATCTCTGAATCCGTCCCTGTGGGTCCCAAAGTGCGTGATGGACCTGGAAGTGAGTTCCAGACCATAGGAATGTGGACTTTGGGGTGCAAACTCAACATGACTTTGTAATTCCTGATCCATGCACTACTGCAGGTTTTAGCAGCAGCAGAGCTGGTTTGGTTGTAGAGGTGGAAGCAGAGAGGAAGAGGGAAGGAATGGCAAAGTAGTCCAGACCCTTCAGGCTGATTGAGGGTTACCTGGAGACCACTAGAAGAGAGATTGGACAAGTGCCATCAAGTGAAAGACAGGGAGGGCTGTGCTGCTTTTATCCAGTGATTCTGGGAGGCTTTTTTTGCCCTTTTGGTTCCCACTGAAAGAAGCAGTTCCAGTCTGTGCACAGAATTTGTGCCAGCGGTGTTGACTGCTGGGTGCTGTAGGGAGGCAGAATCCCTGCCTTACCCATCCATCACCCGTGACCCAAATAAAAGTTTGGAAGAGAGAAGGCTAAATGGAAGTTAGCATCTCCCATTTCCCTCTATGTTTGGCCTTAAGACCACTCACAGGCACACTTGATGGGGATCCAATTCTAAATTTTTACCTAGCAGAGCTTCCTTCAGGGATCCTTCTCTATAGAGGGCCTTGCACAAGATGTTAGGGAATAAGACACCTTTCCTCTTTTCCCTGACAATCCTCTCTTCCCTCCTTTTCTCAAGAATATCAGCTGTTTGCCTTCATCAGTCACATGGGCACTTCAACTATGTGTGGACATTATGTTTGTCACATCAAGAAAGATGGCAGGTAAGGATTTCCACAGTGTAAGGGAACTGAGGTACTGCTTTAAATCATCTTCCCCTGTTTCTTCAGCAATCTTGGGGGGTTGGGGCTGAGAGCAGGTGAGTGGAATCAAGTCGTGTCTTAACCACGGACTGGCATTCCTGAGCTCCTCTGGTGCCTCTTGCAGGTGGGTGATCTACAACGACCAGAAAGTCTGTGCTTCTGAGAAGCCCCCCAAGGACCTGGGCTACATCTACTTCTATCAGCGGATTCCCAGCTAGAACATCCTCTTGCTGTGTGTGGTGGGGGGAGAGTGGGCTGAAGGTGTGGGGGGGAAAGGGGTGGGGACAGTGAGGGTGGGAGCAGGGTCCTTCTCTTCCCTGCTCCTTTTCCCCGGTCCCTTCACGGCCCCTCTGTGGAGACACAGGGGGAGACAAGAGTTCACCGACTAATCGACTGGGGGCTGGAGCCCCCATGGACATGAGTGAAGGGGATTGGGGGGGGTTGGGAATATCTCTTTCTATAGGAAATGCCCTCACTGTCTCCACCCCCATAACACACAGCCCTTGTGCTTCGCTGCTTGGTGGGATGATGCCACCTCCTTGCTGTCCGGAANGGGGCGGGGTTATGGCGCGGGGCGGGGCTGGGTGGGGGCGTGGCCTCGGCCGCCGCCGGGCTATAAAAGCGGCACCGGTCTCCGCACGCGCGCTGCCGCCGCTGACCTTCGCGTCTCCTCCGGTGCCGGCCCCGCTGCCTCTCGTTCCCGCCATGGCGCCCAGGAAGTT
>VWYP01008420.1:0-30252 GCA_013400435.1 Pycnonotus jocosus | reverse complement strand
TTATTTTTGTTATTATTATTATTCAACATTATTATCCAATTGTATTGATTCATTTATTCCAGTATATATATCTAAATCTCATATTTTGTTATGATATTAAATGTATGTTAAACCCCTTCAGTCAGAAACTACTTTAAATAAAGACATCATTTGACACATCCAGTTTTTTCAATAAAGTAGCATAAAACTTCATTTTAGATTGGAATTTTTCTCCCTATCCCTTCTTCTGGCTTGTTTGTTCTGTTGGTTGTTTTTTTTTTTAACTGGAATAACATCTATGCTAACAACTATAACACTGTCTTGTTCTCCTTATGTTCTATCCAAATTAATTCTTTTCTGTTTCCCTGTTGTTTTCTTGCTGTTGCCTTCTCTACAATCTCCTTAGCATGGCTCAATCAAAATTCTTGTCTCTTCCCTTGAATTTGTGTATACTTATCCATAATAATGGAGTTTCTTCCTCTGAAATCCTTGCTTTCCACCTGTACAATCAATCTGTGCATCACCTGGGTTATACTTGTGCTTGGCCTTGGTGCACATCATCTTGCATTATTCTGTACTGCCCAGTGTCACCTCTCAAGGCTTTTACTAAAAGTGCTTAGGGCAGCAATACCTTTCAAGAATTAAAATTTAACATGAGCTATTTCTGACACTAGGTGACTAGCATACTCTTCCTGCAGGATTGTTTTACTTACTATCACTTGAAAGCAATAACTAAACCTCTCCCATTCTCCATTTACCTTTATTATGCTGACAGTATCCAAAAATATCAAGGAAGTAATTTAAAAATAGGTACAAATCTGTGACAATGCTCTATAATGTATTACCCAAACTGATGACTTTTTCTAGTATATGGCCTGCTACAAAAACAATACACATTAAATAATGCATTCTTTTGGGAAAATGTGATCATGAAATTTAAGACAAATATGTAAAAAGAGAGCTAGCAAAAAATAACACATTACAAATTTCAGATAAAATTAGGATAAGATAGGTTGAAGTCTTCTTCCCAGAGGAAAAGTAACCAAGAAAATATGACAAAGAACTATAGAAAATTATCAGAAAAGATCACTGAGAGGCATTATTTAGACTTGTGTTATTTTTGTACAAGTTATGAAAAAGTGAAGCATGGGAAGAAGGCAGACCTACATATTTTTAGCATTTACTACTCTATTGTTCTTTCTGTCTTTCACTGTAATGCGTGCATACACATTTTAAAACCATATAGAAGCATCATAAGTTGGTGTGGGTATATTGGAAGCTTCACAAGCTGTATGTAATGGAAAATTATTAAAAATAATTTCCTTATGTGATGACTTTATAATGTCCAGTGGTTCAGGAAGAGCACTTCCATGAGTTTTCTCACCTTCAACAAGATAGGTACTAGGGGAAAAAACTCTCCAAACCATAAATAGTTTTGAAGTTATTTGAAGATGTATACAAATGGAGACACAGGTTTTAGTAACAACAAACCATGTAATCACTGATGCTTGAGATTACCATTCCAGCTGTACTGTGCTGTCCTGACTTAAATAAAATCAGGAATGCATCCTGTCCACTGCTCTGTGCTTGAAGATCTGCAAAGATGATAACATTTTATGCAAATCTACAACCTTTACACTTGAAGTTTTGTCCATAGGTGTTGACATTATGTACCCAGGTAAAATGGCATCACTTGACCTCAATGAAATAGCTAATTCTGAAATTGTAAATGTACAAGGTACAGAGAAAGAATTGTATCACTTACTTCTTTCTTAAATATCCCACCTTAGCTTAGGTTAGCAATATTCAAATTAAAATAATATCTTTGTTCAGGAAAAACTGTTTTCCTGTGAAACAAGTGAGATTCCTTGTGATGGAAAACCACAAAATTTTGCACCAGTGGTACAAAAAGGCTTTGCTCTTTGAATGCCATGCATCCTCATGCCACATCCACAAAATAAAGGCAAATGCATCCCACAGTGCTCTAGTACACTCTGGTATCTTCTTACATTATTTCAGGCATTTTCAAGTGTGTGAAAAATTTTGCATTGTTTCTCCAGCAAATAATTTAGATGCAAAGAAGATAAAGAACCAGAAATCGTGTATCAGTGATGTGCTCTTTTCTGCTCATAGGGTTAAATTTTTGCCTATTGTTGATTTTGAAAACAATATATATCCTATTAGCACTGCACATATTCATTTAAATCTTGTTGTGTACTCTCCATTTCACACTGTTCCAAATCCCCAGCACTTTGAGTCTGCAATTGTTTCTGCTGTAGGAAGATTTCTAACAAACTGAATAAAGGTTTTTATTCAAGGAACAGCATTTTTATTGGTTTTAACTAAACCTTATAGTAAGAGCTCACAGTGTCTTTTAAGGAATGAAATGTGAAGTGAAAATGTTGATTTTTGTCACATATTTATGTGACCTGCTCATCTAGAACCATTACTGTAATTATTAGCATAACTGAAAGCCTTTCCTTTTAGGTTCATGTTTCTCCATGTGTAGCAGCTGTAAACCACAAGTGAAGTTTCTTATGTTAGACAAGGTGTAGCCATTAGTTCCGCTATAAAGCTCTAGCCACCAGTGTTCATTGATTTCTAGTTTCATATATCTTTAATGAGGAGATTAAATACTTGTTTAGGAAGCACAGTCTGGCTTAAGTGGTGTTTGCTCATATAGCATGGACACTCAAAGACCTCCCTAATATTTCCCTTTGGTAATAGGAGTGAAAAACCTTTATTGCCCCAAATGTAAACCATTTAGCTCGTTCTGCAGCAGCATGGAATGTCTTATTATGGAAAAAATAATTAGAGATTAAATGCTGCAGAAAAAAAACCCCACTTTCTAATTGATAATAGACTTTTTCTCCCTGTTCCTTTAATTCTTTATGAACACCAGGGAGTATTACCATTTCAAATCAATAAATTAAAAAAAAAAATCTCAGGTAAGTTTCATTGTCTGGTCAGTCATTAAAAAGCATAAAGGCTCTGTCCCAGAAAATGAAGTTTAATGTTGTTAAAGAAGTGTGGAGATGCATCAACTAGTTCTCACTGAGGACTTAGAGTGAGAAGAGTAAGGAAAAGTGGGACAGACACTGCAGTAGCAAATACTTCCGTAATGAGTGCCAAACGATAAGACTTGAGAAAAGCACAGAATCTCACTCTGTGGAAAAAAGCAATGAAAACATACAGAATCTGAGAGGGATAAATGGAGAAAAAAAGTAGGGCTGTCCTTCTGATTGGTTTGCCTCACTAAATTCACATCAAGTTCCTTTGCTTAGGGTATGAAAAAGCTCTGGTAGTGACAAAAAAAAAAAATAAACCCTGACAAAATACCAAAACCCAAACACTCCTTTTGTCTGTATTATTTGCCCCACATCACAGCAATTTTCAAATAGGATCAAGAGGTAGAAAATTGGTAGGGGAGAGGATGAATCTTGGAGATCAGCATGCCACTAAATTGATACCATGTAAACACCATATAGTATTGGAAAACCACTGCTGGGGGTAAATGAAATGAATTCACTGGGGCATCTAATCCTATTTCTGGAACACTTAAAGTGTTTAAATGCACTGGAAAGCAAACAAACTTCAAAGTGATCATTATACCCCTGACACTAGTACTTGTGTGGCTGAAATCTTTATGAGATTAAACCCCTACAGAGAAAGGAGTTGAACACAGTCAAAACCACTTTGAAACTGTCAGGAGGATACCAGTTTGAAAGCTCAGTGTAAGTCAGAAATGCAGCTAAATGTTGAATATTAAAGACAGTTCAATATGCTGCATGGAACTCCTCAATACACGTACAGGAGCCACAGACATAAAGTGAGTCACCTCCATGTCCACATTTTGTTCCTTACTGATTCTGTAAGTGCTAACATCAACAAATGCTGATGTAACATCAACAATTTCCTGCTAAGTGAGAAAGCTGGGTGACTCAATCACAGTTCAGACAGAACACATACATGAGTTACCCCATTGCATTTCAACACTCTTTCTGTGATGAAAAGCTCAAAAATATACAGCTACCCCAGCTGAAAAGAAACTACTAAAACACTTAAAAATCTTTCCACAACACTAGAATTTCAATGCTAAAAACATTCCCGCTGAAGGCATAAATAAATTTAAATATGGAGTGTGTGGATTATATGTTTTTAGCATGTGTGCATATGTGGGTATGTGCTAAAAAAATCTACCACAGTTGTGAATAAAAGATTTGTTTGTACCTTGAAAAACAACAAAACACATGTTTATATATTACTAGAAATCATGCTTCACACATTATTTCCAGCCTTTTAATGAATTGCACTTCAAAATTTCTGTTTTGAAGAAAAAGCTTTTCAGTCTGAAATCTTACCAATATTTGCCACTCCAGCAAAAAGTTTTACACAAATGAACTGGTGAAATGGAATGTTAGCCTACAATAAAAGTCTGTCACAAAACAGTCACACTGGAGGAGACCTGCCATTGATTTTTCAATAAATACAGTGAAAGTGAAAAATACAGCACACATTCCTCAGCAGTAAATATCTTGGTGACTATTTTTCTTTTCTGCTATTTTCAGTTCTTTTGTCTTCTGGCAATACTTAATAAAATACGGTTTCTTTAAATATAACTTCTGCAATGTGACAACCAGTTGGGAGCTGTATGGCAAGAGGATAATTACCAAGCTACTCATATTGCAGGTATTTTTTGCACTTTCATTCATTGGCAAAGCAAAAAAGAACAGATTGTCAGTGATGTGGATGGAATGTAAAACCAGAAAAATCATATTAACTATTCTAAAAAGGTAATTTAATTGTGAATAAGGATTGAAAATTTTTAACTCTGATATAACAGATTTATACTCCTGAAAACTGCATACACATATTTTTAAATGTTTGGGACTATCTTTACTGATGTACTATAGAAAGAGTTATATATGTGGTTTTTCATTTCCTATTGTACTGAATGCTGAGATTTTGGGGTCCAGATCCAAAACACATTGAATCAGTGAAAGATGGACTTAGACACCTCAGTGAGCCGCAGATGTTGCTGCAGGCAGCCCCCAGTCCAGCCCCCAGTGCCTGGCCCCAAAACATGTCTTAGGGTCTCCTACAGCCTTGAAGAGTTCAGGAGCTCTAGAGGTCTTCTCCCATCCCTGAAACTCGTACTGTCACTGGAAATTCCAAATTTTGCAGGATGCTTCTGGCCCTGATTATTTTCAAGGTGTAAATATTTGTCTAGATAAAGTACAAGGTGAGGCCATAGCAAAACTATTTTAAAGTGACAATTCCATGCCTCTATATGCATGCACAACCAGCTGTGTACACACTGCTCTTGTACCCATTACTCCATAGATCCTTACTAATCATAGAGTTGAAGCTTATTTGAAGGTCTTCTAAAGTGGACAAAAAAGCAATTCTTTTAAAATATACATAAATCTGTAATTAGAGTGTATTATTAAAGGTCCCAGTGTATGCTATGGTGTAATGCTGCTTGAAGTATAAGAATTTTGTTAGGTAATTTCCCTTAACAAGCAACACTTCTTTAAACTACACTTTAAGTGCATAAAGTGTCAGTAGAAGCATTCATTGCACAGGACTTGTTTTTCTATATGAAGAGGAAATATATTCTTTTAACAGGTTTGCTCTTCTGTAGCCTACTTGTTTAAGAGGTGTCCCATGGCATTCATTTAGCTACAATGCTTCATCATAAAAACACATGAAAACTGAACCTCTTATTTACAATGAGGCCCTGGAGAGAGAAAACAAAACACAAGGGAACTACCATTAAGAACACTTCTTATCACCATGGCACAAATAAACATTAAGGGTTGGCATCTCTTGGCAGACTTTGAAAATGAAGAGATGATTGATCAGAAGCTCTGTGTGTTGTCTGCAATTTAATTTCCTCAATAGTCACTATATCTTCAAATTCAGTTGTGCATCATATGCATGCAGTGATTAATTGAGTAGTGGCAGTAAGTGACTAGACACAGAAATCTAATTAATGAAATAGAAAAAATACAGTTCTTTCAAAATTTCTGTAGTTGACCTTTTCTTGGAAAAATACTGATGTACACAGGATCTTTCTTCAAACACAGTGGCCTCAGCCATTAATTCATCTCTTGAACTGATTTAATCTACATACTTATTACTGTGGCAGTCTATGTCAAGCACTCTTCCATTGCTTTACAGTTGGCTTATTCTGTAGTATATTTTGTGGTATAACATGTTTAGGGAAAGGCTAAATTGACATAACTGGTTTTGAAGTGATCCTCGCCGCTGTGACTATTCCCAAAGACTAACCCCAGCCTAGAAAGCACAATCTCTCCAGGCTCCCTCTAGTATAAACAGGGAGAGATCACTTGCCTCAGAAGAAATAGTGCAGGAGCTTATATTTTAAATCATTTTCTAGAATAACCTGTCTGTCACCATTGACTGGAGGCTGAGGCTAGGCAGACTAGCAGCAGCACGCTGACTTGCGTCAGTATGATCATTTTAGCACTTGTGAATATGACTTCTTTTCTCCTGCCTCCAAAAGAGTAATTAAAAAAAAAAAAATGAAACCTATCTTTATGTAAACTGGCAAACCTACACACACTTGTAGGCTTTGGAAGATAAGAACTTGGTGCTGACAGAAAGCTTCACTGTTCAAAATCATGTGAAATTTTCCTTGCCTAGGGCATCCATCACTATTAGAGTGGAAATCATGGGCATGCCACCTGCCTGCTAAAAAATAAGGAATCCAGATTGTCCCAATTCATTGTTCTATACCTGAATGTAGAAGAAAATAAAGACTGGCTTTTAATATCAAGATTAGAAGTGAAAAATCAAATCTCCTTAAAATTTGCACCACAGTAGGTGTTAAGTTGCTTCTAGCCTCTAGCTGATTTGGGTAGAGGAGACTTGGAAGCAGACTTCAGTGTTGGATGGCCACAGTTCTTCAGCATAAAATCACGCTTGGAGCTAACTGTCTAAACTCAAAAGTGTTTAATTGGAAGAAACGTGTTACATACAATACATATTTGTAACACTGGTTACAAATGGTGGGTGGCAAATGGAAGCAAACAATCTCTGTTTCACCTCTGGCTTTGCAACATGATGTTCAAGCGTCCATCTCAAGCACACAGCAGATAACCTGACCACTGGCTTTCACTACTGTCATGCCTCACACACCACACAAGTCATCTTCTCTGCTATCCTGTCAAACTACCTGCAGGCTTATTGTATGTCTTTTAATGCTGCAGAATTATTTCCAGAAGGTAGGCTCAAGCCCAGAAGCCCATGGAAGGAAGATGTGGTATCAATCAGAAAAATAGTACCTCTGGCCTGGTGTCCTGCTTCTGCAGTAGTCACAATCTTCTATTAATTCTGTAAAATTACTTTTATAGAATAACCTCTTCTTCAAAATCTGACAGTAGAACTAGTTCCGTGAACTGATTCTGAAACCCTTCCATTACTACATTGTCTGTGCATATACAGCATAAGAATCCTACTGAGTGGAAGACTGTTCCTCATGAAAATGAGTTTCACAGAGTTTAGCATTTCACTGTTTAGAGAAGAACTTCCACAAAAATTACGAAACTTATAAGTCTAGGAAACAAATCCTGACAAAAGGAATATTTTTAAGGGTTTTTCAAATCTTCTTGTTACTGGTTTTAAGCAGTGTCTGGTATATCTTCTCTATTCTGTTCATTTCTGTACATCTTTGTCTTTACAGGATTTTGCTGCATTTTTAACAATACACTCTGAAATATTTCCTGCTTTTTTAGCTTTTAGGAGGGTATCCAAATACCGGTATTTGGCATGAAGTTGTGCTATTTATTTATTTATTTATTTGAGTATTTGTTATAATTTTTTCTCTCTTCTGAAAAGTAGTTTTTCATAAATTGCTTGCTTTTAAAAATTTCACTGTATAAAAAAATTGTTTCAATCAGTGATTAAAATGATTGAACAGAGCACTCACTGCTAGTTCAAAAGCTCACTAAGCCCAGCACTTGTTACATTTTTCAGTATGTTTTACATTTATGTTACAACACTGCACTGCCCCTACCATCACATTATCTTTTGAAGATCTTTTCTAGTGTATTCAATTTTTTTTCCTTTTTTGACCCATTTAAACATTGTGTCAGGTAAAACACTTCCTGCTTTACTGGCAGTCCTTTCCCACTTTTGTCAGTCCAGTTTTAATATTTTCATGTTTCAACTGTTTGTTCCAATTCATACTCTATTTCTCCACTTACTCACTTTTCTGAATCATTTACCTATGAGATTGTACCATAAGAAATTATGATAAATCATAATAATTTCTTGTGATTTATCATAAGAAATTAAAAACTCCAAATAATCTACTTTTTACCCCATTCTCTTTTGAGAAGTAGTTTTTCTTTATCAATTTTGCTTGCTTGTCTTTGTATTCTAAAAGCTTATTTTGTTTCATTTTCCTGGTACTGAAAAAGATGTTGATCTGTATGGTCCTGCATGATTCATCCTTCATCTACAGGAGAACAAAAAGCTGTTAATCTCTGGTCTTCTGGCATGGTGACCAGTTTAAATCAAAGACTGTGCATTTATGTTAGTAGTTCAACTACTCTATCCTAGAGTACTTTGGAATTCCTTCACATACAGTATCCCATTGCAAGTACTTTTCTTCCTTTAATTTATCTGCTTGGTCCAGTACATGCCCAATTGAAAATTTAAATCCCTGGCAGGCCTTAACTTTTCTTAAATGGAAACATTATTCTTAGTATACTCTATTGAAAGTTTACAACTTTCAATACTTGATGCTCCTAAAAGTTGTTATTCAATTTGCAAATCACCAACTCACAGTTTAGCTTTGTTGGTTTTAATGCAGGTATTCTTTAGTAAATGCAGAATCCACAGAGACTACACAAATGAATCTCTAATTTACATCTATATTCAAATTTTTATTTTGATACAATTGTGTCACTGGTATTAGGGAGTTTCTGCATCAAGGGAAGCATTATTTATTTTTAATTGTTTTGTGTTAAGAAAGTGGAGGAAACAATCTAAATGTGAGTCTAGGCTTCCAAAAGAAAATTAGTTTGTGTTTTGCAATCCGTAACATTCAGTATCTTTTTAATTTTCCAACTGCAATGAACAATTTATTCACCTAACAAAGCGAAATGTCATTCTAGCAGGTCAATCATATGTCATGTGTCCTTGGACAAAAAATGGACCCACAGGTTTGTGTAGGAAAATCAGAGGGTTTTTTTGTTCAGAAGAGTTGCAGAAGCTCAGTTTGCAGTTATGTTTTGGGGCAAAAGGGAGAACAGCCAGTCTAAAAATAGTGAGTCATGTTCAAAACCATTGCTCACAGTAGAGAAAAAACAATTGCTGGTTTTCTGCTTCCTGGTGACTGGCCACATGTGCAGATCACAGATCATAGTACCATGGTGTAAACCCAGAATTACACATTCAACATGGCTTCCTTATGTTGTTGCTGGTTTCCAAAAACCAAGTCAAATTAGAGAAATTACCAGATACCAAAGTTCTCTAAACTACAGCATGACATTGAAATGCTGCCTGTAATGGCATACTAAAACTTTTACTCAGTTGATATTCTCTGTGCACAAGTCTAGAGTTATTTTGCAGCACCAAAAACATTTAGTTCAGAATTATCACCAAGAAACCTTAGTTTTTAAGGGGACATCATACAGAAGAATGCTGTACACTGCTTTTACTCCACATTTTGGCATTGTGGCCTTAGATACAATTGGCAGTTTTGCATTCTTTGCTTTTCATCTCCATTGTTTACTATATAGAGAAAATTAGACAAGTCACTCATTCTTTCCAGGGCAGGTGACAAGGGAGACTGAGAGAGGTTTATTAATATTTGTTTGTAGAGAGATGTTATTTGGATTAACTGCTATCTTCCAGTTTAAATAGGATTAAAAGGATTAGCTTGAATAATGGAAGCATACAGCACATTATAAATAATTATGCTTCTTTTAATTAATAGGTTTGGATATGAACATAAGATACATCAAATTGTTCCAGAATAGTCCATAATTACACTATTTTTAAATAATAGAAAAGAAACTCATGAGTCATTAATAAGAAGATGACTTTGGAAAAAGGCAAACTCATTCAGCAAATACAATGTTTTACAAGTCATATTTTCTATTTATATGTAGAGTTAATAACATCTATTATGAAGTCTTCAACTTAGAAGCCTGTGTTTGCTGAGAATAGTACTTTAAAACAGATTTAATTATATGCTGTGAGACTCCTCTTGGCAATATCAAGAGGGAGGAAGTAATTTTTGTTTTAATTAAATGTTCTGAAGGAAAGAAACAGCTTTACTTAAATTCTCCACAAGTTTCAAGCTATAGCAAAAGCATTTAGATTTCAGTTTGTTCTTCCTGACATACACCAGCATAAAAATGACTAAAATCTATGCTATATTTACCATATTATGTAGGATGACTGCACAATTTTTGTCTTCTTTATTCTTCACTTTTTTTTTTCCCCGTAATGGAAAGAGTAATGGCATCCTGAAAGTGTGCTGGAGGGAGGAAAATGTTCATTTTAAACAATCTCTACAATGCTCTTACAGAGATTTTGTTAAACGAAGCAAGTGTAAGAACAATATAGGAACATGATGGACATACCTATCTGTACTTTACTTTTTGTTAAAAAATTGGCATAGCTCCCCATAAAGCATGTTGAGAACAGTGTCTACATCCCTATCTTAACAATAATTATATCTGTTTTATGGCTATAAGACTGACACCATCGATATACTGTTATCTTGGCTAAGGTCACCCTAATCTTGGTTCCTCAGGTTTGCAGTTTGGCATCTGAACATAGATGGCTGTAATATGAAAGACTACAGTGAATTTCCTTTGGTAGTGTGCATGCAGGAGTCTATTCTCTCTTTTGCTGCTCACAGGAGAAATAACAGAAGCTCTTGACAAACCATATTGCAGGGTGCTTCTAATTTCTAGAGTCCTTTGCCAGAGTATCACTTCGAGATGGTAAACACCTGTATTAATGAACTTATGAAAGTAAAACCCATGTAAAAAAGTGCATCTGCTTTAGCATAGCAGGACTTTCCTCCACCGACTCACCACACCATCTTTCTTTTACTTTGTATCAACTTTAATTATCTTAAGAGTTGTTGGAATAAGAGGCCTACTGTGAGTTAAGTGGGAGCAGCAGCAATATAAATTTTTTACACCACCCAAACCATCTGTTTCAATTTGGCTCAGGCAACACCAGGGGATCAAGAGAAGGATTAGTCCATTCTTCATGTCCTCATATCTTCTGAAATTTCAAAGTTGTCATTTAGTGTTAGCTCTGGAGGAAGCTCATGGTGTGGTGAACTGTGCAGTAGTAAATGCATCGACATCATCAGAAGATTTCAGGAAACAGAACAGATGGAAACAATTTTCAATCACTACTGATCTATGCTGGTTTTGAACCACTGAGCCAAAAATAGAAGGAACACAGTTTTCTTAACTATTTAGCCCCCTTTAACATCTTTTTCCCTCCTTTTTGTCTGTACTTTTACTATAAAGAATAGCTTGGTTTAAAAATGTGGTGACTACATCTGCCAATAAAGGTAGTTTTAGGGAGCTGGCTCACCTTTCTTTCTTCTTCCACCATTACTTCTTTCTCCACTTGTGTGCTGCGCAGCTCTTCATAAGGACCTTGACAGAGAATCACGGAGTGGTTTAAGTGGGAAAGGATCTCAAAGGTCATCCAGTTTCCACTCCCTTGCCATGGGCAGGGACACCTTTCACTAGAACAGGTTGCTCAGAGCCTCATCCAGCCTGGCCTTGAACATTTCCAGGGATGAGGCTGCTCTCAGTCTGTCCACTGCCAGCCTGTGTTGATACCAGGCTGGTCCCAGCCCAGGTGCAGCACCGTGCTCTTGGTCTTGTTAAATCTCATGAGATTCCCATGGGCACACTGCTTGAGCTCTCCCAGATCAGGAGACCCGTATGCTCACATATGGCAGCAACAGCTGCTGAGGGGAGCCACAGGCCTCCCCAGCCTGGGCAGAGGGCATCTGCATCCAGCTCTCACAGGCCTCTGGTACAGCCCCAGACTTGGCCCTGCCTGTGGTACTCACCTCCCATCCCAGAGTCCACCCTCAAGGCATTGCAGCAGTTCAGTCTCTCCAAAGAGGGGCAGCAGCTCACACAAACCAACCCTACCCTGCCCACAGACTGCCAGCTGTGGTGATTGGAGCTTACTGATACATATAAAATAAGGATGTCTTGGCTGCCCCAGCACATTATTCATTTCACTATTCAGCAGCTGACCTTCTATTGGGTTTTCTAAAAAATAAACCAAGTCTTAACATAAGGAAGAGGCAAACCAATTAATCTATGTGCTCAATTTAGTAATTTTCCTTACTTCTGGGTCACTTTGGACTCGTTGCTTTCAGTTGGATCTTGAGAAAAATTACTTGCAAAACAATTTATGTAGCCACCACAGTTTCTGGTTTCTTTGTTGTTCTGTGAGATTTTAAATGGTTCTTAATTAAGAATATCCATTTTAAATTCATAGGAATGGATTGCTGAATGTAGTCGAACATACCTGTATGCAATAGTTATTGAATGTCATATGTGTATGCAATAGTGTGCAATTAATTTCACTAAGAGTTCATTAGTTGTTGAGTCTTCATTTGAAACACAGCACTCAATAAAATGTGGTGGAAAAATGCAAGACTGTGTGGGCATGCACAGATGCTCACATGCACACATGTTCATGCATACACACACGCAGAGTGCCCATTTTGGACTTATCTCAGATCACACTGCCATGCATTTAACAAATACTTTTTGAAATTCCTTGGATTCAGGCAGAAGTTTATTTTAAAATTATAAGCAAACGGTTGTGGCATTCCCGTTTGCTTTAAACATAGACTAAAAAGTGGAGAGTGTATGGTGGAAAAATTCTCTGCTGCAAAAAACACCTACTACAATTTTGTCAGGTTTTAACCCAGGGGAATTTCTAGCCCTAAGTTATAAATTCCAGAAAATAGGGGCCTATAATAGAAACACTGACAGAACCTTAACTATAGCATTGCTAAAGGCAACACTGCAATAAAATGGAATGACCTGTGAGATAAAATGTTTAATCTTTTGAGTGAGATGTGGCCTAATAACTCAGAAGCAGAGATGGGGGAGGATCCAGGCTCTTCCTTGCAGCCTCTTATATGCCCTTTATGAAATTCACTGTCACTCTCAGCTGCTTTTCCCTTTCAGGCTGAATCTTGTTTCACTCCATAACCAAATGGACTAGAAGGGTCATAAAGAACCAATTTATGGTCTCTAACTTTTCAGCAAAAACTATTTTTCAGAATATAAATTAATGGCAACAGAAGCAGAAGGATCAGCAAAAACACCTTCACACATGACACGAATAATAGAGAGAGAGAAATGAAAGGTATAGATGTGGGGTTTTGTTTCTCTGCTATTTCTCAGTAGTGCCTTTCCAAGACAGAAAATCAGCATTTGCAGCTTTATTTCAATGCAAACAGTTTTGTGAAACTTTCTTCTCAAGATCTTAGTCTTGTTTTTGTGCCATTTTTATATCACAGGGAGGGCAAATAAAACCCCTGCATTTTAAAAGAGTTTTTAATATCATGATTGATATTAATTTCATATGACATATTTGCCTGTGCTAGCAAGTGGAACTGGGCATAATTACTTAGGAAGTCTTTTCAAATGCTATGTCTCATCAAATAAAGAAAGATGTAATCACTAGGCCTGTAGTGATCTCTGCCTGGTCAAAAATCTCAAATTAGTCACAATTTTGCTTATTCAAATGGTGCCCTAGGCCAGGATAATGGAATGCCACCAACATTACAGTGGCAGATTTAGAAATAATTTTTTTTTGCTGTTCTGGAAGTAGGTAAAAAAGACCTACTCTGTCTTGGTTGCTTCTAATTCATTGAATGCTTCTACCTGAAGAAGCAATATCATATGAAAGTAAATTCTTTGAAAATTTGCGGGCAATTTTTCAACCAGGTACATAAGGAAGCATTATTATAATCATGATTCTATCCCATTAAGAACAGCTGGAATTATATATGTAATTCCTCGCATACCACCCAGAAAATTTACCCATAGCCTCTAGTCACTTCTGTTCCCCAAACTTCCCTCAGGCTAAAAACACTATGAAGAACATCTGGGCTCTGTTCTTTGGGGATTTCTATTTTATTCTATCAATATTTTCCCTTATTTTAACAAATGAAAATTGTAATTAGATATTCACACATTAGGTATACAGGAACATCCATTGTAGATGATGCTCCCAGGAAAAACTGGTTTGTGAATCTCCTATGCTGGCCATTATTCTATCCGTCATTTCTAATTCAGTAGCATTTTGCACCTGTCAGTCATAGCTAAATGAGGCACTACATATAGAGGATGCATTTGGTTGCTGTCCCAATGCCTTCATGTTGCTGGATTGCACTGGACTCCACAGCGGTGACTTACAAACTCCCAAAATATTTAATTCTCCAAATGCTCATAAATATTTAAAGCCAAAAATCAACCAAACAAACAACCAAACAAAAACAATAACAAAAAAATCACTCAGTGGTATCTGTAAATGGGGAACAGAGTGAGGCTAAAGAGGTTAAAAGTTAAGATTATGCTCATGATTTTGTATTAACTACAAGAATAAATTTATAAAAAATATAACAAATAGAATTGAAAAAATGGAGTATGCTTAAGTAGTCAATAAGAGTTCTTAAAAATTTATATACATGGAAGTATATTTTTAATATGTATTTACAGGTATATATATGCATATCTGTTAAAATATATTTTCTTTATCTGAGCCTCTTTACTATAACTGACCTGTAATTAACTCTAGAGATTGCTTTACTACTATTATACTAATTTCTTCTGCTACTTGTTTAGAAGACTCTGCTAGACAGAATGTCAGAGGAGAGGAAGGAGCCCAGTTTTTACCCCAAGCTCATTCAGAAAAACAGACTTGTGTCTTATTATACATAAGTAAAGGTAAAATTTTAGCTGTCTGAAAGGAAATTTATTTCTAAAGGCAACAGACACATTGCAGCTGAATGTATGCTAACATTTGCCCTTCTCTCAAATTTGAGTAAGATTGTTTCCAGTGTTGGAATTATGATTTAAAAATACATAGATGGACCTATTTTGGTCAATATTCTGTGTTTTCTTGCTTTGTGTACTTAAAAATGAAACAATGCCAAAAGCCAGTTCTAATTAATGTCAATGTTTTTATTTCTCAGTTATGCAGACCAGTGTGCTCTTCATTTGTGAAGGTCTGATTGGAAGTGATTTCTGATTTTACCTGATGCAAAGGAAACAAATACATAATTTATTTGCTTTCAGATTACAACTTTCAAATCAGTTGTTGTTTTGCCTCTTGTTTTCAAGTTTTTTTAAAATGTACATTTTGAAGTTATGACTTAAAAATATTCAAAAATTATATTTAGAATTTTATTATAGTTGACCTTGGAACAAAATTTAATTATTTTAAAACTAGACAGTCTGCACTGATGGACATGTAATAAAAAATTTCATTGTTGTGTGGAATAAGATTGTGTGTTTTCAGCCAATCAATGCTGAGTTATCACACTTGAACGTCAAAGTTCACCCCAATCTGATATGCTATCCAAATTCTCTCAAAGTCTTGTACCAGTAAGTATAACATGCATACATATTGGTGTTATGTGGAAAGAGATTATTAATATTGACTTCTACATCTAGTGACACTTTATTTGATATGCATGACTCTAAAATGAATATGGAAGAATAGTGAACTATGGAAATAGATCATAACCACAGCAGTCACAGCAGACAATTTTGTAACTATATTTTGTAAAATTCCTCTGTTTAGCAAAGAGCTTGTGCAAGTGCAGCTCAATATATTCACTACTTCAGAAAGCAGTTTTTATTAAGGTTACATGGAATCTTCTGAAATGAACTGTGTATGTGTGTTTGTATGGACACATTTGTGTGCTACACAGACAGGTTTTTGTACAAGCTTGGCATATTGCTTGTGGCAAGCTGCTGAAACATGAATAAAGACAGTAGGAAAAAGGCAATGCACATCCTGCTGGTAATCTAGGGAAGGGATTGCTGCACACTTACCTTGTGCCAAATCTCGAGGTTCACCCAGAAACTCCCAAGATCATTTCTCAGCCCCTAGATTTTCATGTTGAATTATCTGTCTTGTTTGCTAAATGAACCTGCTTCTTTTTTTTATTTAAACCACATGAGGTAGGTGTATTTGACTTCCTAGTAGGGAATGCAATATTTAAGTAGTTTTAGTATGCACAGCTGTGAAAAGGTGAAGTATATTTTGTGAACATAATTCGGGGGTAATTTTAAATGGCATACCTTTTCCTCCAACTCCTTTCCACAGCCTGGAGCTGGAAACATAAAGTGTAGCTCATGTGCTCTTTACAATTTACTCCTGAGAAACACTGACCACAAAAGTCAGTAAACATTCATCATGAGCTTTAGGCTACTTTCCTTGGATTTGGCCTCAGGCTAAGCTGAGGGCTAAAAACATTTCATGAGGGGGTTATGGTTTTAAGAAAAATAAATATATTCCTAGTACAGCATGGTTACTCAGCTCGGTTTCATGCTGTAAAAATTCCTTCTCCCAATAAATACACAAGATTTTATGTTATCCATCCACCACTTTATAACTGATACTGTGGTTTTAAATCACCAATATGCTAATCAACAGAGCTGTTGTGACCTACTTACCACATATTTCTGCCAGAGCTTCCTGTAACATGTCACATTGAATCCTCTCTGAGAACTACAAACCAAATCTACTTCAACCCATTTAGCACAAAGATTCTGGGGAGGGAAAAAAAAAAAAAAAAAAAAAAAATAGGAGTAAAGCAAAAAAAGCTAGGTCAAGTCCTCTTGTTTATCCTGGGCCTCTGTGACATAAAGTCATGTTTGCCACCATCTACTGTCATAAGTAATGACATGATTCCTCATAAAAAGGGCTACAAATCAAGAGGACAAAACCCCCATGTAATACCATTTCCTGTATGGCAGAGCAAACTTGGAAGATTCCTCACTAAATGGTTGGTTGTCTTAGAGCAGTTATTGGTCTCTTTCAGCTAAACAATGCTTGTAATAAAAAGACTGATGTTTTAAAACCATCATGCAAATTTTGTTTAGTAAAAAAACCTTATCTAAGGAACATCTCTTTTACTTGACCAAAAAAAAAAATCAGAAAGAATGATGTGAAAATATATCCTTTTAACTTCTCTAGAGATTTTAATAATGTGTCCATAAGGTATTTTGATTGTTCTGGGGGGAGCATTGCTTTTTTTATTTTTAAGTCTTATATATTTTTTTTTCATAATGTATTAGTAATATAGAAAAATAATATGTCATGGAATACATTGAGCAATAATTAATTTGCTGTTAACATTCAGTTTAGACAGTACACTGACCTTACATCATGAGGAAAATGAGCTAAAATAAATTATAAAACCAAGTATCACATCAGATCACCCAAGTGATGTTGCTGGGGACCCTCACACTGTTCTGTTTTCAACCACTATCTAGGATATTACAGATGTCTAGGATGTAATACTACTATACTAGATGAAATGAAAGAAGAACTTGAAAGTTTCTATCTGCAGGGAAGATTTCCTAGACCATTTTTACAGGACATGTCTTTGAACCTGCTTCCCTAGACAAATTCTAGCCAAGAGAGCTATGGCTCTGTTTCCTGAGTTCTGAGTTTCCACTGCACTCATATAAGAAGTGCAGAATAGAATGTACTTAGACAAAATTTAATAGAATTGGAAATGCTGTTATTGGGTGAAGATTGCAAAAGAATATCTGAAAATACTAGTTACAGCTTAAAGCTCACTATGTCTTGAAAAAGAGAACCAATTGAAGCACGTTCTTCTCCAAGTAATTCCTTGTTCTGGCCCTGATGGTCAGCCTCAATGTTGTGGGGTCAAATATTGTTTTCCACTGCAGATATATAGCTTCTAGTGAAAAGACAGAGAGTTTTACTTAGGCAGCCAAAAGCAGAACTTGTCTTTCTGTCTCAAATTGAGTGCTTTAAACTACACTGCAATAATCACAGATGCTCTGCTCTTGGCACAATGAGAAAAGCTCGATACAGATTCACAAAATAGCTCCATTAAGTAAAGATGCCATCAGTCTTTATTACCACTATTATCATAAAGCAAATTTCACCTAACACAATATTGAATTAAACTTACAAAAAGAATAAGGAGGAAGCTATGAACTAATATAAAATTACTAAGAACTGAGGCCCAGGGAGCTTAAACCCTTTTCAACACCAAAGCAAAGACAGGAATCGAAGGTGTAGAGCATCATGGTAATTTGTTCCTGTGTTGACTAGAGCAGAAAAAGTAACAGTCTATCATGTCAGCATCTGCTAGTGAGTTTAAATGCCTGTAAGCATAGTTTATAGTTGACATTTGTTCAAAGTAGCTTTTTTTAAGGAGATAGTTTAACACTTCAACTTTGCCTTCCTAGCTCTATTTAATTTCACAGGCTATGTCCAACTTCATCAGACTTTTTTTCCCACTCTCTTTAAAGACAAAACTGTATGGCATATTACTTTCAAAAATTCCAGTTATTTTTAAGTTAAATAAAATGTCTGTTTTTTAGAAAGACCAATTTTTTCACTCCAATGGTCCTTATCATGACATAATTTCCCACATGGCCTAAAATAATGTTCTAGGATTTTCTGAACTATGGGACAAGATTTGCTGGTCTTGCCCTATTTTCTGAAAAGCAAGTAGCATGCCTTATATATGGTTTAATAAGGAATGGAAGACCCTTTGAAAGTGAAGGCAACACAAAACCATTTGTGAAACACTGCCTTAGGTTTGCATCATTTTCAGTTGCCATTAAAGAACCTCAGTCAATGAAAGTAAGTCATTGTAAGAATACACATCTTCCCTCAAGACTTAGAATCCTAAATAACACTCATATTTTTTTTTAATTCATTATTTAAAACAGAGAAAAGCAATTAACTTGTTTCCCCTGGAAACAAAGAAAATATCACTTACACACTCCAATAGGAGCAAACATCAGAAGAAAAAGAATCCATATTCTAATCCAGGTCTTCCCAGGAATCCTACTATTTCTGTATCTCTGAAACCTGCTATAATGGTAGCATAACCAAAAGAAGCAATCTTGAATACTTTAAATTCTGTTTTCTACTTGTAGCCCAAATGATGTGCCAACATCTTGGAAGTGTTAGTCCTCCATCACAGGAAACTTTCATGAAGAGGAAAAAATACAGTTTGGCCTGAACAGCTCAGAATAGAGTCCACTGTTCTACATCAGCTCCTGTTTCCAGTTACACCCTGGCTGTGCGCTAACCAAGTCACAATTATTTAAACAGGTCTTATTGCTGAATTTACACTCATGAAAAATAAGGTAAAGCAAATTTTCAAGTGGTGTTTATTAACGGGTGAACTTCCATCAGTGTAAATAGTGCAAAGTTTATTTATGCCAGCTGAGGCTGCAAGGACTACTGAGGAATAGTATTTGCTTTGCAGAGTCCAGTAGCTGATTGAAAATTTTCTGACATAAAGTCTTTGGATAAATTCAAACAGAGGGGCAGTGAAGAACATACCCGTGGAATCTATCACACGTTCTGTATTTTGAACAAAGCACCTCGTCATACCAAAGCTCACACACAGAGTTCTTGAGTCTGTGTGTGAGGTAGAGTACCTTTACTGTCATGGGAAAACAGCTCTAATGATACCTAGATTGCTCGGAGTCTTACTAAACATATGGTATAATAGAATGTCTCTGAGCCTTGGGATATGATTTTACTTATTCCTACCTCCATTACTAAGAACGAACTCTGGCAATCTTCCTTCAAAGATGAACAATTACAGGGAACATACTACCTGCCAAATAGCCTTAGCTTAAAATCCTGCCAGATGAATATGTTGCCTTTTATTGATCTGAAATGCATTTTAAATCCACAGCACCATATTACAATCCCATGAAGGTAACCGTGGATTGGTACCACATAAGTAGTATTACCACTATGTCTCGTGAAAACTAAAGCTACCAAGACTGACTGAGATAGACAAGTAAAGGATTGCAGTCTTAAAATACTACATTGCAAAGCTTTACTGTACTGTCCAAAATTCAGACCTTCAGTATAAAGAATGATGAGATTAAAGAAAAAATATCAAGATATCTTCCTCAGGTAATAAATTATAAACATGAATGTCTATTCATATAACAAAAATGCTGTAGGGATGCAAACCTTGACCTTCACTTGCTTAACTGAATTTGAATATTCCAGTGACTTAATTTCATTTGCTCTGTTTTTTGAAAATGAAAAAGGAGATAGAAGAGCAAAAACAACCTTTATCCAAACCTTGAGAAATTATAGAGTTTCAGTCATATCTCTAAGATAAATTAAACACCTTGTGTGCCAGGCGTGAAAGTCTTGATAAGAGTTAGTATAGCATCCTGAAGATTATGAAAATAAGACATTTTGTGTACATCCCACAAAAAAACCCTCAGTCCTTATATATGCACACATATCTGAACTTCATATTTTGCAATCAAAGAATTAACCTAATAAACTCTGATATAAATAAAAAAAGGTCATCAAAGTACCATTTTACAGAGCATCAGCTGGGTCATACTTGGTATGAAGAGCAAGAATATATTTGAAATGTTGGATTATCATAGCCTTAGGACAACCATGTTGTGTGGAGTGCTTTCACTACAGGCAATCTAGCCTAAGACAGTGAAACCTTCTGTCCTAAATCTGTGGCAGCCCCTTTGGCAAAGTCAACCCGGAGCTGCAAATCCTGGAAAGCTGCCATCCTGGCTTTGGTTAAACCACAACTGCAAAACATGACAGGCAAACTCTGTGTAATCTAGATGTGACGGGATACCTTGAGGCTATGATACATTATTAAACCAAACTCTTAAATAACCATTCTCTGGCTTTTAAACCAAGCACCATGGCATGGTGTGTGTTTATGAAACCAAACTCTCTCTCTTCCACCACAATTTCTCATCCACCACAATGCCCAGCACACTCTCTGTTTCCTGGCCTAATGTGATTCCTGAACCTTGCCTAGATCCTGACTAGGAAATTACAGTTTTCTTGGACTAAAACCATGCCAGGGATCTTGTCTACAATTAAACAGTCTAAATGCTAAATAATGCCCAAACACATGTCCTAGCCTTGTTTAATATACTAGTATATGGAAGGTTGTAGCCACAGAGACATCAGGGTTTCCAAAGCTGTAAGTCTACAAGTTCTGCCTTAAGTCAGGGCTCTACAGACTTCCATGCTTCTTGATATGTAGCAGAAAATGTGCCAGGAGGAAAGCCAAGAGTGTCTGAGTAATCTGAGTGGTAAGTGTGCCCCAAAAGCTCAGACTTTTGACAAAAAACATCATGGGATAAAAAGTGACTTATGGACTACAAATTTGCCTGTACTACTCATTCCAAGGGGTTCCAAGAGCCCTAGTTTGGGTATTCTTACTTCTCACCACTTTTTGGCTTTCAGCAGTGGAAATAAAAATTCAGTTCACCAGTGGTCACATACTAGCTTCTACTCTTTTTCCCTTTTTTTTTTTTGGTCAGAAAAAAAACCAAACAGCCCACAAGCAAAACAGTAAAGCAGAATTTCCTTGCATATTCTGTTGCTAGCTCACTTCTTAGGATGAAATATGGTTGTTTCTCCTGATTGAAAGTGAATGTGTGAATCGTTGATCAGGAAAGATAAAAGTTTTTCAAGAGACTGATGCAAGTCTGGGAAGCTAGCAAGAACAAAAATTTAAAGCAGGACATTAATATTAGCCAGATGGCCATAGCAAGAAATTTGGACCTGTATCTGGATGTGAAGAATAGATTTATTTAAAGCCAGATCTCTTACAAAGAAAAGATGCACCTCTGTTCAATGATGGATCCAATCAACCCTAAGACTTTCTTCAAAACAGCTATTTTTGGTTAGTGCTCAACTTCACAAATGTATTTACATTTAACAACCAGTCAATACCAAAAGAACTTCTTAAATCACTGCACCATAATCCTAATCATTTTCAACCAACAAACCACCTCACCACCACAAAATGACTGTAGTCAAACTGCAGTACTTTATTAACTATTCTTTTTGTAAGTGCATTCCTCCATTTAACCACTTGCACTCTCCCAAGACCCAATTCTGCACTCCTTAATTGAGAAAAACTTCTATTAGCATCATTTTTTTTTTTTTTGTGGGCAGTGGATTGGGCCATATATTCTAACTGTGTGAGGAATGCTGACTGCTGTCTTCTCCTTTCCTTGGCTTTAAATGAAAGAAATTTCTGAAACTCTCTCTTCAAGTTGGTATTACCTCAATCTTGAATTTATCTCCAAAGATACCAGTCTTTTTCTATCACTTGACTGCAAACGACCCTTTTTTCATGGAACATAAACAACACAGACTACACTGATTTGTCCTTGAACTGTATAACAGCCATGTGTCCTAGTTTCAGCCAGGACAAGGTTAATTTTTTTGCAGTAGCTGTGAGGGAATATCTAGGTTGCTGCTCTGTACCACTTCACCTCATTACAGCTGGGCAGAAGGAAGGGACTCTCATTTCTGAGAAGAAGGTGGACATGGCTTGTGGTCAAGGGAAAGCATGGCAGGCAGAGGAGCTGTCCACCTCTGTTTATCATTGTCCTGGGCTTGGTGAGCATTTTTGAACGTAAATCATCCTTTCTTTGTACACTTTTGTTATTAATATTGTTGCTGTTTCTTATTTCCTTGCTGTTTGCAGCAAATTGTTCTTATCTCAACCCATAATTTCTTCCTGTTTCCCACAAGAAGGATGGGGGTCGGGGGAACAAGTTTGTGGTTTTCCATTTAAATTGGGCAGTACTGCTCCTAAACCATGACAGCCTTAATTGGAGCCTAGTGCAGGGGGAGGAACTTGTTCAGAGGTTGTTCAAACTTGTTCAAACACAATGGAGGTGCCCACTGCCCCAGATAATTGCCCATACTATCCCACACACCTGATCACTCAGAACTATCCAATATATGGTCAGAGCTCTGGATTGTGTTCTTAATTGTCTGACCTTAAACAAGACCTAAACCATATGCAGCAACATGCTGGCTCCTAGTAAAAAGACAGGCTGGTTTCAAAAGTCTTTAAAATTCTCAAACACTACAGGCAGACAGGCAGGCAGGAAGGAAGGAAGGAAGGAAGGAAGGAAGGAATCCTCCCTGTAAATTGTCTCTCTGAGGAGAAAAGGCCTTTTCCCTAAGAGAAATGATGTGATTAACCGTTCCCAGTAGAACACTCCCAGAGAACAAAGGTGCCTGCAATATTGAATACATTCAACAGATTGGTTTCCCAACCAGCAATGCTATCAGATCATAATCCAATGATAGTCTTAGCCCAGGCCCCAAGGACAATAAACATCACCACACAGAAAACATACTGCAGGTAGAGCATTACAGGTGTTCCAGGACACAACTCTGAGAACAAGAACAACTGTGAGAGCAAAGAAATCAACATTATAACCAACACTGGTCTATTAAACCAATACAATGAATGTTTATAAAAAATTTCTTTCAACACACTCTAGCCAGAAGAGTAGTTATTTCAACCCTTCTGCCAACTAAGCACTACACAGCTGTTCACTAAATCCTGACTCCACACCCCCTCTCAGTGGAATGGGGAGGAAAGCAAAAGGAAAACTTCTAGGTTGAGATAAATTGAAGTGAAAAAAACTGTATTAACAGTAAAGTAAAAGAGAGGTAGCATTCAAGAAAAACAACTTATCAAGTGATGCACAATGTAATTGCTCACCACCTGCTGACCGATGGCAAACGCTGGTTGATTTACTGGTCATATCCATGCACCAATGCTTTAAATAGACAACTTCCATTGAGGATAAAAAATTTCCTAAGGTTTCAAAGGAGATCTTGGCTTTTGGGACGAAGGTTGGACAGACTGCAGTTCCATGGTATCTGTCAATCAAAGGGGCCAACACCTCTATTTTAGAAACCCTTCAACATTTTCACTGTCCAATTATAACAAGGAACTGAAGCTGTTGTCTGTGAGTGATTTGTGACAAAATAACTGAAGAACTGCTGTGTTCTTTGGTTGTGACAATTGTTATTTTTAGGGCTAAAGGAAGGAAGAGAAGGCGTTGCAGTTATTTTAAGATAGATTTAATTTTAACAGTGAAGCTGTAGTTGTATATGGATAATCCATATTGCAGGTCTAAAAATGGCAAGGTCACATTAACCAGATATTTTTAATTAATGTACTTTAGTACATTAATTTAATATAAAGAACAGAAACTTATGGACCATCTCATTCTTTGAAGAATGAAGTGGTCATTCAAAGAATCTGTGCATTTATGACCCCACACTTTTTTTTAAGATGTTCCCAGACTGGCCCAGGATTGCAGCACAGCCTGAGAAATTTGAAAAATGTGTGTTTTGTAAGCCAAGATTAATACTGTTTTGAGATATTTATACCATGGTACTGTGACACTTGATGTTGAATTTTCCTCCTTTAAGGATGCTAAAAAACAACAAGAAGAAGAGAGGTGTGTTTTTTTGTTTGGTTTGGTTTTCTTTAAAGGTGCTCTTTTACTTTCGTGCATCAGCCCAGCTAGAGAAATTTCCTCACTATGATCTGTTACGTGCTGTACTTCTGCCTTTCAAGGAAGAAGATGTTGCAGGAAGAATGTCAGGCATTCTAAGGATGACTTTTTTCTCTAATTTCTTCATTCAGAAGAAATGCTCTTCAAAAAAATTAAAACCACTACCAGCCTTTGAAGTAAACAAAGATGGGAAAACTAAGCAATTTCTCTGAAAGCACATAATTACTATTTTTCCTCACTGTACATCATGTGCTCATCTTTGAAAGCAAATCATTCATGGGAACATTAATGACAAAAAGTAATTGAAGGGGTGGGTCAAGAAGCTCCTATGGAATTTCAACATATCTGACTATAAGGGTGTATTATGTGCATATATTTGTAACTTAAGGCAGGAAAAAATCAGCTCCTCCTAGTAAGAGCTGAATTTAATAGGAATTCCTATTTTGCTTTGGGATAACATCTTTCATTGATTTAATCCCTTCCTGTATGTACTTGCATCATATGAGGTAGTTGTGGTTTTCATTTTACCTTCAAGTCTACAGTATGATGAATAGCTATTGTCAGCTTTACTTCACCCTGACCAGTGGTTGCACCAGTGGAGGTAGGCTAGGGTCAAGGAGATGGCCTCAAATAATCTACAATTTTCCTAACCTTATCCCTATCTCCCTTTCCTTAGAGCCTTCTTTTATTTATCTTTCTTTTTTTTTTTTTTTTTCCTTTCTCTTTTAGTGCCCCATCTATCTTGCAGCTTACTGAGGCTGGAACTCTGACTAGAAATGACAGATGACTTCATAACGTCACACTTTATTGTTTGTTGCACTTTTATCACATTTCCAGCATCTTCTTTCAAAATCAGCCCAACTTTGAGGTATATGTTTCTAATTTGTATTACAGAAAAATCCTGCCTCTTTTATTCATTCGGGTATTTCCTTTTGGTTCAACGGATTATTTACAGCATAGTGGAATCTAGCACTTCAAGCACTGACCTCATATGATTTACTACACAGTGGTGTTACTACTTGTAAAACCTGGCCTTGATAGTATTTGACTGAAGCTGATTTTTTCTGGAAGTTCTTGACCAAGAAAGTTGCAGCTCTTCTCAGAATAAAAGCAGAGATAAATTCACTGCATATAGCTATCAACAATTTTCAGTGAGAAACCAGGAATAAAAGCAGAAATATAACATAAAGCATAGACAGATAGGAGTGGGAAGGGGAGAGAATATTAATTAAGGAACATGACTTGTTAGAGGAGGTGTACACTGGGAATTTGAGACTGGAAATTCAGACAGGGAAGGCTTGGAGTTCGGTAAGAAGGTTGGGAGGAAATGAATAAGCTATTTAGAGTGGGCTGGACACGTAAGACAACAGTGCAAAGGGCTACAGTGGCAGAAAGCCTGAGCCCAGTGAACAGCACACTTCTCTTTATGAAGCTTAGGGTAAAATTTGCCTTCTGGGCTGCATACACACATTGCTGGCTCATATCTAATTTTACATCCACAGATATATGTAAAATAGATAATAGATAACTCCACTGAGGGCTGCTCTCAATCCATTCACCACCCAGCCTGTATTGAAAATGATGATTGCTCCCATCCAGGTATGTGACCTTTCACTTGACGTTGTTGAACTTCAGGAAGTTCACACTGGCCCACTTCTCAAGCCTGTGAAGGTATCTTTTCCCTCAAGTGTGTGTCAGCTAGATGAGCAGTGATGCCTTGTGAGATAAAAAAGGGGCTCTTCAACTTCAGATCATTAAAACTCATTAGAGACAGACTTAAAGTAGACTTACAGAGCCTTCTTGCCATTGTCAGAACTGGGATTTAAAGATGTACCATAAATATAAAAAGCATTAATTTGCATATACACTAAAAAGATAATATTTTTCTATACATAGGTGAACTATGTCTATGTACTAACCAGTAAGTATCTTTGTCAGGCTCAAACAGCCTATGTAAAAATGCTGAATACTAGATGAGAAGCAAAAGGATTACTGGGAAATAAAAGAAAGATAATTGGCTAAACATACTCCTGAGGCTGCACCATAAGCATCACTATTTTATTGGATAAGTAAAATACCAGACCTTGTTAATTTTGAGCTACCTGATGAACTAGCTGCAATTCTAGCTGATAATCACTGCCTTTAATCTGTTTTGATACAGATTCTCTCCTGCAGCCAATTGTTACAGAGATTGAAACTGTTGAGCAGCTAGCCACATTTTCTGATTCTGAGGAACTTATTTGCAGCTTTGGCCCAGACATGAGCACAAACAAGCAAGGAGCTGCTTTAATTTATGCCACTGTCAGACTCTCTCACGGTCTCTCTACCACTGGAGTTCCTCTCTGCCACAACCTCTCATGCTCTGACTAGGGATTTCCCATGCAAAAATATACATATGTGCAATGCACAGATGGTTTGCATATGCGCAGTAGGCTTAACATAGCTGATTTACTGTGTATGCACAGACCATCTGTGCAGCACATGTGCAGCAGGTCTGATGTGTACTGGACACATTGGACTTACTGTGCATGTGCTACACAGTTAATCTGCACACACACAGTAGCCACAGCTCTGACTGAGTTGCCAGACATCCAGATGGCCAGAGTCCTTAAATCCCTTCAAGGGAAAAAGTGAAGATAGAATAAGGATGTTTGGTTTTGTTTGGGTTTTTTCCTGGTGTATAACATAGCTTATCCTTTATTCTCAAATGTAGGAACATATTAAAGTGGATATACCACCTCATCACATTTTAGTCTGGAAAAGAATTTCCCCCAAACAGAGAGCAATTCCCTCTGGTCATGCATGTCCAAAAACAACTACAGAAAACAAAGGAGAGCTGTGATAAAATTTTTTCTCTGTAAACTTTTACAGAACAAGCAAATCCATAACAAGTGAACTAGACAGGCTTCTCTTAAAGGGGACTGGAAGCCACTTCGGATTTTCTGACTATAAAAAGTCTGGAAATATTTAAATTATTAAATTATTCAGATTAATGCTCAGAAAACTCAGCAACCCAGATCAATCACAAGTCACAGTCTCAGGAAGAGAGTTAGTTGTCTTGGGCCTTGCCTTTTGGGTGGTTTAGCTTCAGTGTCTTAGAGAGTACATTCTGCTTGCTTTCCCACCATTAAGACTGTGAGCTAATAACACTGTCACTAATGTTTTTGACAAATTCCCCACCAATGACTCTTCCCTAAAACTTAAACATGAAAACAATTTATTAGACCCACCAGTATTTTCAATAATTGCTAAGCACACTGGCAATTCCAATGTATGGAGAATTTATCTATATTTACTTACTGGGGAGAAGTCTGAAAACACTGCATCTGTGGCTGACATCCAGCTTTTATTGCATGACCTGAAAATGCACACTGGAGTCTGCTCACTTTCTTCTGCACTCTGGGGAAAGGCCTTTCTTGCATTTATTTGCATGCTCAGGCTGTCAAACTCCCAAAAGTGGCAGCACAGAGGGTTCCTAAACATTATCTTCAGCAAAAAATTCTGCTTACAAACACCAGGCCCAAATCACCCTCTTCAGGAAAAAACATAAATTAAGGGACCACTGGAAAACAAGACATGAAACAGAAGTCTGAGGCATTCAAACATGCATTCGTATTATGTGACCCAAAACGACAAGAAATATAAAACTTTTAGATTAACAAAAAAATTACATTCTTTTTTCTCTCATTGTATGTTTCTGCCTTGCAGACATCATCAAGGTCTGCTTGTTGTGTTTTCAAGAGGAAAATATATTAGATGCCTTACCCACAGGCACCAGGTTGTGAGGTGCATCAAGGCCTTCTCTACTCCGTTCTGAACCAGTCCCATCCACACAGACCTTCCTTGCCTCCTCTGAGCCTCTTAAGTTTGCCAGCCTGTCTCCAGGAACCCAGAGGACATAATGCCTGAATGAGGCCTGATGAGTGCTGAGCAGAGGGGATCACCCTTGAAACTTCTGGCAACAAGAGAAAATAGGAGAAGACCCATCAAAGCAAGCTCCTGCGTGGCAGTGGGCCTGACAGTCCCAGGCTCCTCTTCTTGCCACAGGCTTTGTAGCCACCAACATGGATGGAGCCTGGGTGGGCACCTGGAGGTTTCATCACCCATTAGCCCTATCATGGCAGAGTTCACCACCCTGGGATTCACATACACAATCCCTGAGATGACAGGTTAACCAGGAATAATGGAGGTGGGGCGGGGGGGAGGAGAACAGCTGGGGGATCACAGCACATCTGCTGCTTCCACTTAACAAACTGTGTAAGTTTAACACCTTGCAAGAGCCAAGCATCCCATCGCAGACAGCTGCCCTGCAGGTACTCAATACTACATTCGTCCCTGTATCACCATGAATGGGAAGGACTCAGCTCCAGCACTGCACATCTGTGGATGTCCCAATATGAAGACTGAGGTCACCCTGAGTACCATTTCTCCAGCCCTTTTTCCAGGCAAGACACGCACACCTTACTCATAGGGGCACAAAACCTATCCAGAACAAAAGCTGTCCACTGCTGCCTCAGTACTGTTCCCATAGAGCACAGCATCACTGACCTCATCTGTGAATGCAGGTAGGACAAAATCACTTTTGTAGATCAAAAAAGCAAGTTCTAAAATTTTCCTGCACCACAAAGGACTGAATACCCAATCCGTTAACCAAAGCTTCATTTGCCTTTGTCCCTTCCCTGCAACTGCAACTTTTAACAAATCTTTTCCTGTTCTTCGTGTTCTCCTGTAATCCTTCTAATGCACTTTGATCTTCGGGTAAGTTTAGTTAAAATAACGCCATTAACCACAGGCAATTCAAAATAAAGAGAAAGGCACCTGAAGCCCTGACAAGAAGATGCCTGCTCGGGGTTCGACTAAAAGGAGCCGCAGGCAACCGAAGTCCTCACAGCCCCTCCTCAGCAGGAAAATAGGAACGGAAAACTAAGTGTAAAAGCTCGTGAATGGAGATAACGACGCGTGAAACGGATTCGGCTGGAGGAAATTAGTGTAATTTGCTGCTATTTATTCAAATAGTGAGGAAATTAAGCCCCACTACCACCCACCCATTGCTTCCCTTTGGCCGTCGCAGCTGCCCCTCACCGCTGCCGGCTCCCGTCCGGAGCCGTGCTCAGGAGCGCCTGGGCCCGCTCTGCCCGAGCTCCCGGCGCTACAGCCCCTGGATACAGCCTGTCCCAGCTCGGCACCCCGGATAAGAGCTACCGGGGGCCGTCTGTCCGCCGAGGCCGCGGCGGGACTGTGTGTGGCGGTCCCGGGAATTTGCCTTCCGTCTCCCCAGAGTGTGTCACACTCAGCCTTTCCCTCGGGTTAACCCCGCGCCCGGACGCTGCCGCCGGGATGTTCGGGCCAGCCGTGGGTCTGTTCGTGCTGCAGCGCTGCCGTATTGCCTGCGAGGCTCCTCTGGGGCTGGCATGGCGCTGCTACGGAACTGGCTTAGTGCGCCGTAGGGCAGCCCGCTTGTCGTCACGAAGACCGGCTTCCTCCCCATGCACAGACTCCCAGCACAGCCCTTTCTAGACCAAAAGTGCCTGATCACAGGGCTTTTGTCAGCTGGGTTCAGTCTGACTGAAGTGCTGGCCACAGAGCTGAGAGTTTGGAGCAGCTGTGAGAGCTGCCCGCACCAATTCCCTAGCAATCAGGGATGAAT
>VWYP01008394.1:0-10504 GCA_013400435.1 Pycnonotus jocosus | reverse complement strand
AATTCTTGGCAGGGAATTAAAATACTGGGAAATACTTCGTGGACCGTAAGATATTATTTCTTGAAGAATATATCAATTCATATAACAAATGGGAAAAACATGTTGAGGCATATAAAGTTATATATTTGTCATCTAGAAAAATCTTATTATGTACACAACAAACTCACTTATAGAGGGTTATACTTAAATACTGGATTTCCTACAAAAACTTGCAAATCATAATTTAAATTTAATTAATTAATTTGATTGATTGATTTAATTGCTACTGAGTGTTCTTTCACACACATGTAGCTAACATAGGTCTAAATCATGGCTTGCCTTCTGTCAGGACCTAAAGAATGCACTTAGCTGTCCCAAAACACTGTCCTGATAAGAAAAGCTACCACAACAGAACCTGAGACAAGTACAGATGGCACAGAAGGAAAGATCTAATTCCAGGCCTAATGGAGGTAAAGGTTTGGTTAGCATCTGGATAAAAATTCCCACTGTGGAAAACTGTGAGAAAGGAAGCAAGTGTTTATCCACATGCCAACCTAAGGCGTGGGAATGGGATTTCCCATATGAGAACAGCACCTCCTGTGAGTACCCAGGACTCAGACTGCATAAAAGTGGCACTTCCAGAGGAGCAGCTCAAGGACCTCTGAAGACCAGGGTGAAGAAGGACCAACAGGACGCTGCAGGAAACCATGTGATGGTATCTTTTAACCTCTCTTTCTCACTCTTTGTCTCTCCCCCTTTTCATGCCTCACATTTACTGTTAAAAAAATCTCTACTACTGACTTCACATATGGTCTCTTTTACACCTTAAGTTGAGCAGAGACATCTCTTGTAATCAGATCATAACTCCTTCATTGCAGCTATTTCTAAGGAACAATATCTAAAATAATGACATTACTTTTTTCTTTAACCTCATGATTTAGGATTTCTGTTTTTCTCTCTAGAGCTAGGAAAACACCCCTTTGTGGTTTATATCTTTGGAGAAAAGAGTGTTCTAGGCTACAATGAAATATCCCTAACCACCATTGACTGCCAACACGGGCCTGAAAAATACATATCCAGAAGTATCACTGAAACTACTTGGAAAAGCTCATAGCAAAACCAAGAGGAATTTTAGATAACATCTCTTTGGAAAAACAAAAGTGATCTGATGCACTGTGTAATTGAATGCTTCACTGTTTTAAGGATAAAATAGGTGCCTCCAAAATCAAAGCAGATTACAGAAGACTGAGTTCAATCATCAAACCATTCTTTATTTAAAGCTTGACAAATGCAAATCATGAAAAACTAGTCATCAGAATTAAGTGTAAAGACACAGTGAGAAAGAACATCTAATAGTACCTTCCAGTGTTGTCCATAAACAAGAATGTGTTTCTTGGCAATATCTAGCTGGTTCCAGACCAAGGCCAGATCGAGCTGATCTGAAGCAGATATATTCGTACCTAGGAGGCAGGACAGGGATCTATCAGTTTTCACACATTTATGTTACCCCCTTACTTTGAAAAGATAAGTTAGTGAGATTGCATGCCAGATAAAGACAGGTTGTATTTCTCAATACCTTTCAAGAGTGCCGTCAGAATTGCCAAATCAATGTCCTGCTCATCTTCTGACTCCGCATCAAACACGATTATCTGTTAGAATTGCAGAAGTATACGATTTGAGGTGAGGCAGAGAAGCCTGTAGTTATTTCTTCTTTGTATGGGCTGTGGTAGATTAAATCATACACATTTCAACACAAACAATGGCAAGGGTCTAGACACAATTTTCCCTTGTTTCAGACAGAAAGTGCACCATTTTGGTTTTTAATGCAATGGCACTCCAGGAAAACTGGAATAAACCTACTGCATGAGTCTACATGAGTCTCTTTCCTTTTGATTAACCTTTAAACCTGAGAAACAGGAAAATGCAACACTGTTGATATTCACACAGTTTTCAACTAGAAAGCAGATATTCAAACACAGTAAAACAAAAAACATTAAAAATGTATTGGGTAGTTTCCATTTTAGTGATTACCAGTACAATCGTCATTACCTGCCTATGTACTGGGAACTCCATCATATTTGAAAAGTTGTGACAGACTGGCAAAGTAACTGGAAAAGGAGAAACATAACTACCATTTGTAAAAGGGTTGAAGAGAAAGACCTGGGAAACTACAGGCCAATCAGTTTCAGCATAATCATGGAGGAGATCCTCTTGGAAACTATGCTAAGGCACGTGGAAAATTAGAAGGTGATTGGTGACAGCCAATACAGTTTGCTCAAGTGCATGGCCAACAGCTGGAGGGATGGAGGGGATTTCCAGTTAAGTGGTGCTTCAGAACAAATTCAGCACAATTCTCTTGCAAGTAGAAAAATGGAAGGAAACTTTTCTTAATTATAAATAAGACCCTACTAGAGAAGAAAAATATAGAAGTTACTTGATCTTTCTTGTGAAAAGAAAGCTATTTGGTCTTTTACTAATATCAGGAAGGCTCTCATTTCATAAACAATCGCTGAAACTGAAATTTGAGAAGGTAACTAAACAGGCTCAGTAGAGCTACTTGATATAGAAATTGGCACTGATACATTTGTGTTACCTTTATTTTTAGAAATTACACCTGTGCACAATCCAATCAACCAGAGAATGAGTGAAAAAAGGTAACAGAAAATGAAGACTTCCTAAACTCAGCACATGAACCCTACTCACAGACTCTCTGTGTTTCATGCATTCCATCAAAATATGAAATAGATGACTGGACTGTTTCTCTTCCACTCCGAATATGTTCTGAATCATCATTAAAATCTCCTCCTTCACCTGAGGGCGCATATCCCTGGAAAACAGATATATAATCAGTGACAATTATATTGTAGATACTTCTTACCCACCCAAATGACACTTCAGAAAACATGAAATGTAGGAGAAATGTCTCTTTTATTTTCCTACTTCCCTGTTGACTTAATCCTTCTTTCAACACAAAGCAAAGTTATCCAAAAATATAAATTATTAATCACAACTGCATTTGTTCTGACATACACATTTACTGTTGAAAATACAATACATGAGTAAGTTAAGAACTTTCAAAGGATTTTCTGTGAACATAGAGCTAAAAATCACTGGAAGTGAATTTTCTTTCTTTCAATAAAGAAAGAAAAACAGGCATAAAATAATACTCCTTACTATTTGTTCATTAGACTTCATAGCTTTCCCATTTTTTTCTCTTTTTTGTCTTTCTGTTAACCTTTCCATTCATATTTCCTTTTTTTAAATGCAAGGATTTTTTTTAAAAAATATAAATATAAGGAAAAAAGCAAGCAAAGCAAAAAGTTCTCAAACAACATACTAGGGGCAAATATCACATACACTTAAGTATATTCAGAAAAGACAATAGGCAAACAATTAGGATATAAAATTTATTTAATAATTTTCTTAAATGGGGGTGAACACAGGGCACCTCTTTAAAATCCAATTTTTATCTAAAAAGCTCTTTGACTTTGAAAAACTTTCACATATAATATTAATTGGCTATACAATTGTACATTTTTATGTCCAGTTTGGATGAAAAATTTTCACCAGAGTAGGTTCAATAGAGCCTGCAGCTGAGACTGGACTGGTGCTGACATAGACACCCTGACAAGGACGACAAATGTGGGCTACCACTGAGCAACCCAAAACCTAAGATGAGGAAACTTAGTTTTCTTTCTACTGCAGCCTGAGACTCCTACAGCAATGAACCCCAGCTCTAGTCTCAAAAGTTTTGTACAATCCAAATCCAAGCCCCCATACAAAATACTGATAGCTGGAGACATGGCTGAGCAAATGCTCTGGGGGTCATCCATGAGGGTCTCTAACCAAAAGTGAGAAATTTCAGGGTGGCTACATGCAGCTTTTCCTTTTCAAAAAAAAAACAATATTGAATTTGGCAGAATAATTATTTCAGCACTAGTTTGAGGCAGGGAAGAAAGAAGTTCCATTCTCCCATCGCAGAAGTTAAAGCTGGCCAAGGACCAGAGCAGCATCGTTACCACGAGCATGAAAAATTACCTCAGCAGCTTTGAGACAGGGGTTTGCAGGTGCCTACCAGCAGGGCAGACCAAGGAGGAGGAGCATTGTGCCACTACTCACCCCGTATCACCCGTGTGTTTGTGGGCAAATGCCAGGATATCTGCAGCTCTGCCAGTGCCCTCATAGACCACCACTGGGACAGCTGGGCTGGCCCTCACGTACTCCCACACCATCAGGATCACACTGGGGCCTCCTTCCAGCACCAGCCCCACTATGGGCACACCTTGGCCCATTCCTGTTTCAAAACACACCTAGCCGGTTACAAACAGACCTCAGCCCACACACAAACGTCAAAACATCTGGGAAATAAATACTTGTACATGGTCTGATGGAGAGGAAATCATGCCTTCACCATCTGTAATTTGAATTAAATCTTTTAGGACTTTCAGAAAATTTCTTCAGCCAGATCAAAAAGACCACGAAAAACTACTGAAAAAACTGTAAGCATCAGGAAGAAAAATGTCCTTCTAAATATCCCTTTTTCCTTTATAAGAGTTGTCACATGAAATTCATTCAATATCCATGTATTTACCAACACATAGAAAAGTAATCAAGTATTCCTTCAGAGACTCATTCAAGTATTACAGCAGCAGGACAGGTTTTTTTAAAAAAATAGAAATGAATTTCAATACAATGCAATAGAAATGAAAGTGAAAGCCTGACTTGCAAAAGCTCATAGGAAGAAAATATGAGTCTGAGTAAGAAGGTCTGTACATGAACATGTTAAAAATTGGGTTGGTTGCTAAGTTTGTCAATTCTATAATGTGAGCAGATAAAGGTAGCAACATCAACAGCATAACAGTAATATATTTCTAACATAACTCTATATTTGAATGACTAGGTAAGAGTGAACTTCCACAAATAATTTGTACAATCTAGTGCAAAAAAGGAAATAATAGTCTGTGTAATAAATATTTATTTAATTATTTCTTTACTATAAGTCATTTACTCTATAAATAAACAGTGGAAATTATGCCATCTGTCAAACAATGGCTAAAGGTTTTACTTTTGCAACCACTCTTTGTTGCTGTACTTGAGGAGACCACAGTCTTCTCTTGCAACAGAGAAGAGTGATGAGGGCAGAAGTAGTTAACATAGTAAAAAGGATTTGAATTCCACGGAATGTAACGATCTTTCCATCTCACAAAGTGCCTGGGAAGTATCTGGTGAAATAGCGACCGCATAAAACTGTGAGATGAGTAAATGTTCACTTCAGTATTTACTAAATAATCTGAGTCATTTAGACATCTCTAGAACAGAGAAACTCATATGTGAGTTCATCCAAATGCATAATGCTTTCTAAAAATGCTGTCCTTTTCATTTTCCTGAGTTTTAGAGTTCAAGACACGTGGGATTAACTACTTTTGACCTCAGTGAAAGCTAAGGCAAATCAAGATGCGTGATGTGTAACATGAAATGTCAAGTACTTCTCCGTCTTTTAGGATAAGTTTTTCTATCATAAAGCTGACCACAGCAATACTCACTTGTGTGTATTTTCTGAAGTGATATGTACTTCTCCAAATTCCTCCTGAGCATCATTTCATTTCCATACTTGCCTACTGTCCCATCATCTGCCATTAGAAAATGAGAATGCATGCTGTTGAGTGTACTCAGCTTGCTGAGTGGGTTACCAAGAGTCTGGTACAGGCAAACTACCTGAGAAAAACAAAATAAAAATGTTCTCAAAGAAACCAACAAAGTACCACAATTTATGTTCCCTCACTTGTATTTCTTCATCACCTAGTGGCTGTTCGAAATTCTCTATCATGCTTTTTGAGATACTCAGATATTTGATTCTTAGCATTTGATTCTTTACAGCAACAAACCCACAATTAATATACCTCAGAAAACACTTCTGATTAGGTTTGCAATCCTGAGAGTGACTGCCTGACATTCTTTGCAACACCTGAAACACCATGGCATAGTTTCCTGGGTTGTATTCCCCTTAAAAATACATGAGCTAACATTTATCAGGAATTATTTCACCTTATTACTAATGTGCTTTTAGACACTTGAGTAGATTATGCCCGCATATAAAGTCATAGTTTGTGAATATAAAATAGACTGTGAAGAAAGTAATACGCATATTAATAGCTTATCTGTGTACACTACAAACCTGACTGGTCATTGTGAATCTTAATATAGAAAAACATAATTTACAACCACAAGCGAGTTGCCTACATAATTACAAAATTTAAAAAAGGAATGGCAATTTCCTGTAAGAAAAGTATTTTGAGGCTATTCATTTATACACAAAAAAGCAAAATACTATTCCTCAATGTGCCACAAAATTCTGTTGCTGAGTAAAATCTAAGCTTCTATAATAGTGAAAAAATATCAAACCAGTGAAGTTAATCTAGAAGAAAATCAAGTATGTAAGAAAACTCTAACATCCCATGGATATGAAGGCTTTTATTATTAAGATGCATCCAACTCACATCTTTTCCAATGAGATCCCTCTGATTCTCAATGATACCCCATGGAGGAATCCCAATAGCACAGATCTTTCTCAGGTGTGGTGAGGCACGGCCTTTCAGTGCATCCCCCACATGCTTGGACACTCCTAAACAGAAAGTCAAATTACAATTTTTCTTCTACATTCAGAGACCTGCTACAGGACACCAAAAAATGTTTTGCATCATTTAATTTGTACTGTAGTTATGTTTCAGTCAAAACCAAAACATCATTCCTAAGTTGTATATTTGATGTACACTTCACAGCTCAGGTGTAATGTGCCACTGCTTCAAACTCAGCACATATTTCTAATTAATAATACTCTCACATGTTGCTAATGGTGTTTTTCACATTCATAAAACTTTATTAGTTATATAAATGCTCAGGACAGTTCTCCTGTAAGATCACCAGATTGAATAACAGCTAAAGAAGTAAAACTTTCAGTTCTACAACCTACTGACCTCTCTGAGTTTTTGAGAATAGTCTAAAAGGATTTTCAGGTACTAAGATGCTAATTAATGGATTATCCTGATTCAAGATGTTATCAATTATAAAACACAAGTTAAATTGAGCTTTGAAAATTGTTTCAAAAATACTAATCATAGTCCACAAAGCCTTTATTTTAATGAAGCTTTATTTTAATGAAGAAGATGTATTTACTGCAAATAAGTTCTGACTGTGTGCAGTGTTTCTTACTAGACACAGAATACTCTGCTCTTTAATTAAAATATTCTTAATGCCTGTCAACAATAAATGAACATGATCCCCTCCTTTGAATTATGCACTGCTCCTTGTATAAAACCAACTTCATTTTGTATTAACATATCACCATTTTTTAAACAATTTCACTCTGTTTCACCTAAATGTAGATGCTGATATGCAGAGAAAAATACCAAAAGAAAAAATGAAACAAAGAAAAGTGATTATACTACCGCTGTTGATGCCTTCTGTAATTATCCATGCTCCTGTAGACTCAGCTGCCTTCACCAGCCCTTTGCTGAAAACCTGCTTGACCTTTGAGGGAAGTTTGAAATTTTGATTGCCTCCATGAACAGAGATCACTAGCTTTGGCAATTCCATTTGCCATTCTTTAGCCATCAGGTGCAAAAGCTGATCCAAATTGCTATCATAAGAAAGTCTAATATACTGGAAAGGAAAATAATGGGTAAAATAAATATCTTTTAATACTTCAGGAGAAGAAACTGCAACACATCACAAAGTTATAAGCATTAATCTTGTGAAGGATTAGAGCTGTCTACTACCCCTACATGATAGCAGGAAAATGCATGTGAACAATATAGATGGCATATCCCTAATCATAGTGAAGGTCAACATAAAAATATACACACATTTTAATCTGGTTTACTTCTAGATTCCCCTACCCTTTTAAGACAATCAGTCTGATATGCACCCAATTCAATTTTTACCTTTCTTTTCTTATGCTGAAGTTACAAAAATAAGTCAGACATATAAATACAGCACCTATTACCTTGGCATGGTAAGTGTGGTCTCCATCTTGAAAATTGATTGTACCAAAGGCATCTGTTGGACTCATCTTTGTGTGGTTTTGCACAGACCATTCTCCACCATCTCTCTGTGAAGCAGCCTGATAAACAGGCCAGCTGCATTCTATTCCTGGGTGTTCTCCAATCAGTCGTCCACAGCAACACCTCACATCAAAAATACAGACATTATTTTATATCAAACTCACTTGCATACAATTTTGCATATCAATAGCCCAAATAGCTTCCTGCAAAGAAAAATACTGCAGTTGTCTTACATGGAATGAAGTAACAATTAACCGTGTTGAAAAAAATTGCAACAATGGCAAAATAACTTTGATTTATATCTTAATTATGTTTAGTGGGGTATAGAATTTGTTCTCTACCTGAGTAACACTAATAACATCTGGGGGGGTTGGACTGGATAGTCTTCAAAGGTCCTTTCCAATCCAAACTATGCTGTGATTCTGTGGGATTCTGTTACAGTTTGAGAGTCCCATACAGAAACTCTGACCTGAACAATGTAAAGAAAAATCAAAGCTTGGCTTTACTAGTCTTATATGTTCCAACTCAGAGGAATGTTGTAGGACACTGAGGTTTGCTATGAGTATTACCACCAGTTATTCTAAGTACTAAAGAAAAATCTAGGAGTTATCCTCAACAATCAGGAGGGGAAATTCAGTGTGACCTTTATATTAACCCTTGGAAGGCAGCAAAGTGCATATATAATATATGTGGATTGAAGTGCAGTATTGGGGGAGATTGTCATGGTTTGGGTATGGTACTCCTCAGTTTAATGCCCCCACTGAGACTCTCCAAACTACACACTGCTCACTCTTTCACCCCTTTCTCTTCCCTTCTCTCTGCAGTGCATTGGAGAGAAGAATGGGAGGCACAAAAGGTCAAGATCACAGAATGAGATAAGAACAATTTACTGAAAACACCAAGGAGATAAGAGAACAAACAATAACAGCAACAATACTAGTAACAGACAGCAAAAGAAATTAACATCTCACACAGAAAACACTCAACAATAGAAAATACCTAACCACTCCCTTGGTCACTCTGTGTCAACCCAGAAGGGACCTCTTCATCACATGATGACTCTTGGGAATAGTCCTGTCAGGGCCAGGAGTTGTACTCAATGCTCACTGCAGATCACTTCCAACTCAGCACATTCTATGATTCTCCCTGAAGAGATTTCCTTTCTCTCACTCCCAGGAGTGATGTGAGCTGCTACAGAATAATCCCTAGGTCCTGGCAATGTCCCTTCCTGGCTACTACAAAAAATAATCCCGTCTTGGCTGGAATGAGGACAATTTTCACCCCTTATTCTATATCATCTACCTCATGACCAAATCATACACCTTCCAATTATATACATACATACACACATACATACACACACACAGGCCTAGGTATCATAGTCAATGGCTGTCACCTCAAAATATCTGTCAAGTTCATTGAGCCCATGGGTTTTGTCTGTCCTAGATGCCTTCCAGAGCAGGAGGGCTGGTGGGCCGTCAGGTGATTGCAAGCTGCATCACGAGCTCATGACCAGTGCATCTGGAGCAGTCCAGACTCACTGTCCTTGGTAGTCATGGCACAGAGTGACAGTGTCACTCAGCAACCAATAATGCACACACAGTTTGACACTACAGACTGTTCTATCTCAAAAATCAAACCCCCTTCAGGTACACATTGTGTTTCACAGTCCTTCAGAGTCTTGGGGTTACCCAGCAAGCATACTCAGGTCATTGAACAAAAATATTCCCATGGGTGGGTTTGCCTTTGCTTGAGACAGGACTAATCCAAACTGACTTCCCAAACATATTCCTCATATGTACCATGCAGACTTTATCCATTTCTACCCTTCTACATTACATGAAGGTTTTGATTGGGCAGGGCAAGCTCAATTGGCAGAATCTCTGGCATTAGCTAACCAGATGACTTACCTAAATGTAGATCCCAATGTTTGAAGGTACAACCACCCACTGATTTCAGTGCAGTTTTAACAGCCCACTGTATCATTCAATTTTTCCAGAGGCTGGTGCGTGACAGGGAATATGATACCCACTCAGTACTGTGCTCTCTGGACCAGAGGTCTGTGGAATCCATCTGCCAGGCCTCTACACGTTTATATTTTAACCATCTTCCCCCATACCACAGAGGCTTTACGCATTTGGCCTGCTTGACCAGAGTGCATGTTTCACAGTTATGGATCACTTGGGAAATAGTGTCCATAGTTAAGTCCNAAATAGTGTCCATAGTTAAGTCCACCCCTCTATCACGAACCCATCTGTATTGTTGAATCTCTGAGGTGTCATGGGCCCAATAAGCCAGAAATAATTCACCCTTATGCTGCCAGTCCAGGTCCGCCTGAGACACTTTAATCCTGGCAGCTCAATCTGCTTGTCCATTGCTGTGATGTTCTTCAGCAGCCCAGCTCCTGGGTGTGTGTGGATCTACATGCCGTGCTTTTACAGTCAGCTTCTCTACATAGGCAGTGA
>VWYP01008391.1:0-16801 GCA_013400435.1 Pycnonotus jocosus | reverse complement strand
TACAAAAATTTGCAATTACCTTATAATTTTCATGTCAAATAGAGAACTAGGAAGTAATTTTGACTAGCTGTAAAATCTGGATTATTTTTACCCACAGTACTTCCAATGCAACAATTTGGAGCTATTAAGGTTACCTTAAATTTAGAACAGAGATCAGAGTCACATGTAAATAAACTTTGGCTGTAATCTGCTAATTAACCATCATAAAAAATACTCCAGTAGAGATCTGAATTTACTTAATGTTAAAGTGCACTGGCTTCATCTGCATAACTTTCAAATTATCTCATGCAATTGACAAGAATCTATCCATATACAGGTCTAACTACATACTGTGAGATGTGCAAGACATTATTTTTGAACATTCTTACTTGCAATAGAAGTTGAAGTAAAAGGTAAATATTTTGTTTTCATCTCCACACTGGAAATCATTTTCCATCCATGTAGTTCTAAATGAACACAGCAGACATCTTTCACTGACAGAAGTTAATTTACCAGGTATTCCAGAATGAGGGCTACAGTTTTCTACCTAGGTATTTTGCACCAAGTAACTGTAACTTCAGACACTGAGGCACTTATACCCTTATACCCTCACTTATACTCTCTCTTAAACCCCCAAAAAACAAGGGGTTTAAAAATCCCAACAAGCCAAAAACCAGCTACTAAACCAAATCAAAACCAAGTGACCTCCTCCTGCACTGAGATGCCTAGCACTCCCAGCTTACATTTGTAGAAATAACTGCACGATTGAGCATGCCACAGGATCTGGCTCTTAACTCATATGGAACCAGAAATCCAGCTGATGAAGGTTAGCAGGCTTCACTGCAAATCAACCATTTCTTATACTACAGCAGAGATCTTAACTTTCACAATAATTTCCATTTGTATCTCAGCTTTAGAGGTTTCTTGCATGTCTGCAACACTTAACACTTAACAAATGTTGAGAACATATGCTGGCAGCTGAGGAAAAAATGATAACACTTTCACATACCTAGTATCTGATTAAAGTTTCATGGCCTGAATAGTTTATATCAGAAAACAAAATCATGGGTTTCTGCAGTACAGTGGTTATTTTTTTCATACTTAAAACTAAAAATAGAAACAGTGCTTTATATGTAATTTTATTGCAAAAAAAACCCTCAAAACTTTAGGGTACAGAACAGTAAAATTAAGTCTCATGGCAAGGATTAGATGGTATTGTTTCAGGTACACTGACAGAATTGTAGCTATCCACAATGGATTCTTACAATTTAATAAACATATATGAGCCAAACAGAATTTTTAATGTGTTGCCCAATTATTATGATAATTGAATCAGTGAGATTTTCTTGAGTTCAAAAAAGCATATTATTTAATATAAGAATTTAAGGCATATGTAAAACAAGGTTCTTTTCTACAGTAAAATGTTTTACTTTTTCATTAGATTGCAACAAATGATGTTGACTTAATTGAAGAATCTGTGTGCTACAAAGTCCCCTCAAGACTTCTTTCTGTGGAAGTAAAATACATTTGTAAAGATGATTAGCATGGAGCCCTCACTCGAATCTATACTGTGGATTAATCTCTTAAATCTGGGCAATCTGTTTTTGGATAAAATACATAATAAAGTATTTATTTCTCAGAGAACAGAACTCCCTAAGCAAAATTTGTTTGGATGCAAAGCCTTCTTATACTATCTTTATCATGTATTCTGCTTTGCCTGCCTTTCTAAACTTTTTAACCCATGCCACAATTTAATAATCACTATTTAATAATTATAATCATTCCCTTATTAACTGGGTATTTCTTTTCCTTCTTCTAAGGCACCCTGCAGTCCAAGACAAGGAAACTTCTTTGTTGATTAGTTATTTAAGACCAGCAACAATAACTATGCTGGAAAGAAAGGTGCTTTGAGAGGATTACACAAAGCTAGTTCTCAACAGCACCAAGCCAAAAGCAGCAAATTACAAACCCAAGTAGTTCATTGCATGTAACCAAATTGGCTGGTTGAAATGCTAATTGCCATTCAGCAAAGCTAAAGGCAGACAGGGGACCCTGGGCTTCAGAGAATGACAAGCATTTTTTACCCCACTTCTGCACCACTGTCTTGCTGAGAATTATTCAAAATCTATTCATAAAGGTAGCTCTTTTCCTAACCTTTAAAAATGTGGGAAATTTCTAAAGCTCTTACCAATACTTCAGATCTGTTGGCCTGCCAAACCCATAACAGATGGCTGAATTAAGGCCATGTTAAATCCTTAATGAAGCAAAGCTTGAGACAATTCAGAGCAAAAACATATTGGACCAGTCCAGGATAAGTGACTAAGTTTCCTTTGCCATCAGAAAATGAAAGTCATAACTGTATTCTAATTAATGCATTTATACAAGATACAAGATTAGATAAACCAAAATATCATGGTATAGCAAAATATATATTGCTGTCACATTCTAGAGGAACTTCTGTCCTGATAAAAAAACATTCCACAAACACAAAAGTTGTGATAAACATGCAAAGCATCTTCTCTGTTGTTTAATTTTGCCAGATAAATTTAGTCTGTCAAATATGCCTGTTTCAGTAAGTACCAGCATATTTATCTTAACTGCAACCTTCATTTGGATTTACAAATTATTTAAGTACAAGAAACTACCACAACTTTAGTTTTATAGAAAACACTCATAAGCCAATCTATGAAACTTTTTTTTTTCATATTTGAGGCATATTTCAGAACCTACAGTTTGAAAAATCTTTCTGCAAACTGCCTCAAGTTCTCATACACAGAGTAAGCTAAATCTTGGAAGTGTTTATCTACACAAAGTATTTCCCAGTGAGATTATTTACTTAAAAAATGACTTAAGCAAGTGAGACTTTGCAGAAGTTTGTGAAATCATTTGTGATTTAGTATTTTTTTTTCTGAGTAAAATATGTTACAGTGGGTCCACCTGGAGTAAGATAAATGACGGGTAATATTGTTTTCCCTGTCATTTTTTTTTTCCTTAAAAAATAGTAATGTAGCTCCTATTAGACAGATATAATCCTTGAATTTGTGGAACTATGAAAATGCCTACAACTGATAGCAGTGGCTTTGTAAAATTTACTTTGATGATAGAGATACTATATAGCACCTGACTCTTAACATATATTGAGAGAAGCATTTAGACACCCTGTATGCTAATTTCTGCAGAGAAAAAGAAATGTTACATTCACATGTATCTACAAAATTGGCCATACCTTAATTGGCCAGTCTCATAGAGCTGAAATGCAAGCACTATTTCTACAAATGAGTACAGCCGACCAAGAGGATTGCACATTGAAAAATAAATATATATGTGATCATATTTTAGAAGGTCAAGGCCTAATAGTCCATGAAGAAATAATGTCAGCATATTCTTTTTATTTACTCTTGCCTACTTACATTTTTGTTTGTCTTAGTGAACAAAAAAATTGACCTGATACCAGGAACACTCTGGAAGAGGTTGGGATTATTTAGAAATAAAATTTAGTTAAATTGCATCAGACATCATATTCCAAAAAATAGCAAGTGTCATACATAAATTTTACTGTCCCGATGCTTTCAAAAGCATCTTAGACTAAAACACTTCGAATATAGCTGAGACAAATTTTAAATAGCTCACTCTTCAAATGATGCAAGAACATACTTTTCCAATTTTTCAGTGAAACATCTTAAAATTAAAGTTCTCTTAAGCTTATAGACCACTTTTAAAACCATGCTTATTAAAAATCCCCTCACTGTTACCATGTCACAGTTCTGAATAACTATGGTAGCTGTGTAACAATATCAAAGGTGATTTGTAGGTCATCAATATTTTTCTTACAAATTGCTATAAATCATTGCTGCCCAATGAATGAGATCCTCACAGACCTCTGTAGTGGTATCCTTCTTTAGTGTTACACAACTAAAGGAATATACTTTCATAGCTTTTCCAATACTTTAATTTCAGTCTTCATATTTACATGCTAATTAAAATATTCATGTAAGCATTTGGAGATTTAAGTACTCTATTCTTTTTTAAATGGAATTCCAAAGCAAATAAATACCTCTTGAAGATAATAAGCTTAAATAACAAAATTCCATGGGTAGTAGAGATTTTAATACAGGCTATGATTTAGACCCAATTCTGAAAACTTCTTTCAAATAAATCTCACAACAATTTCTCAGGGAAGAATTGCACAGTAGATTTGAATGCAGGAGGATCAACCTCATTCACTAGCACCAACAATTTGAAACTCATCCAGAATTGTTTTCCAACCTTAAAAATGCTGACAGCACAGATAAACTGCTTAGCATTAGTCCTCACAAAAACAGCTACCATTTTTTCCCATTGATTTTCATGTGTCCAGGACACAGACCACACTTACAATCTAATAAGCATATGCACCCATTATCAGAGTTAATGAATTTGCTCAGATGTAAATTTAGTAAACATTATTGATTTCTTAATCTAAAGCTACTCAAATAACAAAAGTGTATTAGAAAACTGTTAAAGCATAAAATTGTGCTTTAGAAATCAATAATAACATAAATACCAGTAACAACCACAAATTAAAAATTGTATACCCTCAAAATGTGGTAGCTCTTACATTACTAAATAGTTGCTTAATTCTAAGCCTATAATGCCACAAATTATTTTATTTCCTCAGCAACCTGGTTCTTTTCAGTCTTTCCATATGGAAACCCTGAAATCTGTTTAGTAGGAGAAGCTTGTTTTAGGCTTAAGGAACAGATAAACTAAATATATCACACTCTACCTTCTGTTATTAAACTGCCCTCATGACAGAGTCCCAAAATACTCAGTGAAATACTGAAAGTTTATGTATGTTTTCTATTCTAGAAAACATGTATAAAGTACTATCAAGAAAAAAAACCAAAAACCATTCTAGCTTCTGTATAATTAATAAGACTTTTTAAAATCACACATTATTTCACATCTGTACTATAAAGCAATGACAGACTCCTTAAAAAACAATGACTGATTTTTGTCAAGCAGTTCTATATACATTTGATCTTAACTTTATCTGGGTTACCAAGAATGAATTATGCAATGTCTTATATAGAATCAACACATTAAAAGCAAGAAGCAAAAGCAGTATTTCTAATCACAATCACATGTCATATTGTAATTACTAATGTTTAAAATTCATTCCTTATTAGACAATTATTTGAAAAAATCATTATTACTTTCAACTCACTCTCCTTTAAAATACACAATGTATAGGCAGCTCCTCCCCTTCTATTTTCACCTAATTTAAACTGACAATATTTTGTTCTTTTTTGAGAGTCAAAAATTGTCGGCTTCAGACTGAGCTGCATCCCGATAGCACTCCCTGAGAACAGGATTTTCCATTGGAAAGACAATTGTCTGCACCTGTCCGGCTTTGCAGAGCAGAAAGAGAAGCTGCTGGAACAACAGAAACCTTAGCAGACTGTCACTCTCCAGCAGCCCCTCACGGATGAGCGACAGGCTGTGTCTGCCGCGGCTAAACCCCGTCCCTGCCGCAACAGGTGCTGCCTGCAGAACACTGGGCTGGACAGGGAACACCTCTGCCGCTGATACAGGATGCTTCCAAAGCAACGGCTGCCTGCAAACGTACCTGGACCCTGGGACAGGAACATCCGCGTCCTCTGGACTCCGCCAGCCGCCTGCACACCCTCTGTCACTCACGCATTATGCATTCCCGTCTCCTACTCCTCCCTCTGTTCGGCGCAGCGTCCAGCACTCTCCTCCCTCTCTGGACTGTTGCTGCCTTCCCACTGCTGTGGAGATAAAAGGGGGTGGGATGGAAGAGGACAATTTTTTTTTTTTTTTTTTCAAAGCCCAGCAATTGCTACTGCACTGCTGTAGTTGAGATAAAGCCAGCCCCTCCCGCCAGCGCCTTGTCAGGTCTTCCACCCAGCTTGGACTGCACTGTTGCATTACTCTGCAGAGCAACTGACAGGTTTTATTATTGGATTACGACAGATTTTGGATTCAAGCCCTCAGTGGCACCCAAACATGCAGTTGTGAATTCACAGTTATTCAGTGCTCTGGATGGAGAAACAATTCTCTGTTAGAGAAACAATTTTCAATCCTAGATGAAGCATTCTGGACTCAGGCATTTCTCTAGCTAATATCAAAGTTACATTTAATGGTCACCACCATCCCAAGCAAACCCTGAGCCACAGTAAAGACACAAAGGCAACGTTCAGATCTTGTCAGTGTTGGTCCCCAAACTCACAAATTCTCCCACTCAATAGCAAATAAATATTAAAATTTCTCCTTGTCCAATAAAGGACAGAAGGAATAAATAGAGCATAGAAGTATTTGGGCAAAACCAAGACAGAATCTAGAACACTACCTGCCTTCTGATGTCATTAGCCTGGTCACTTCATCAATCTGTACTGAGTTATGATGATTTGGGAATAATGTAAGTAAATATGGCAAGGCAAAAAAGATGTTAGAGAATGATGAAAGGTTAGAAAAATTACTTAGTACAAGGCATTTTACTAAGAAGCATTTTGCTTATAAAAATAATGTTTTAAATTAGAACCATTCCACCTAAGAAGCCATCCAGCCTCGTGTAGACTCACAGCAGGACAGGATAAACTGCTTCTAAGAAGTGGTTATTTCCCTCCTCCAAACAAAAGGGAGTCCAAATAGTAACCTCAGAGTACCACCTGGCTTTGTTAGGTAAGAAGAATGTCTCTATATACAAAAAAAATCAACGTTTACAAATAAAAACTTGCAGTATAACTCATAGGCATAGATAATTTAACATGCATATGGATCAGTAGACATTAATAATCAGAACAATTAGAACTCCAGTTCTTAAGAATGAAAGAAATATTGGGGTGAGTCACCAAAAATTACAAAAAATTCTTTTTTTAACAAAATCTCAGGGTATTTTTTTTTCTTCTAAACAACTGTGCTGTGCATGTAAAAGGAATTCAGGTTGTTCTGTTTGATAATCTGTTTTATATGTTTAATAACTTCTTGCACTAGTTTGCCCTGGTTTATATCTGAACATCTTTTTTGATCAATCCTTTATTATGCGTAATTCCCATGTACCAGCACCAGTTTATCTGGCGAAAAGAAAAAAAAGAAAAAGGAGCAAGAAGCATTCCTTTAAAAGCCAATAGTATTAGTGCAGAATTTGGCACTAGGCAGAATTTAATGCATGTTTTTCAATACCATACTGTTACTATATTTCAGCTTCAAAATCTAGATACCATTTTTTTCCTCTTTGGATCAACTGGCCAAAAGAATACTAGAGGTATGAGATTATTTTTATTTTCAGTCTAAAATGTTGTTTCAGCTTATACTTTACTTTATGTTTTCCTCTTTTCATCCAGTTTCTGTACAAAGCTCACTTTCCACCTGCTATCAGAGGGGCCGCCTTAGCAGTCATAAGTTCTCAATTACAGAAGGCCTGAGCATATTAAACATTGCTAATTATTGAGCTAGAAAACTAAGGAAGAGTGAGAACTCAGACTTGGGCTCAGTAATTCACATGGTTATTCTCATGGGTTCTTTCCACAAAACTGCATTCAGATCAAAAATTACTGTACCTTTTGCTGTGCTCTATGACTCAACATGTGGTACTCCACGTTTTCTCTCAAACCCTGAGGATTTCCTGACTATCCTTTTTCATTTTCATCATACTACTCCAAGGACCTGTGCTTCCTTTTGTTCCACTTAAGGATGAGAGAGAGCTCCCATAGGATTTTGTCAGTGATGGTCCTCAAGCAGCTGGAAGGCTGATGGTGATTGACATCAGACACTTTTAACAACTCAGCAGGCAGCCCACATTGCACTCCCAACCCTTACAAATGTCAGAGATAAACAATTAGTACTGGTATTGGACTTAGAACAGATCTGGCATTGCACAGAACTATGCCTCCAGGTCAGCCTTAGCTTCCCTTTTCAATAAAAGCAGTAAATAAGATGTATTAAGTACACCCCTCACTTCTTTGTTTGTTTGGATATCCTTTGTTTTGAAATCATTAAAACTCTGTAAGCAAAAAATGGCTCTGCCGCAAGTAAACCAATACTGAAAGCACCAGAAACAATGGACTCCAGTTTGTTTGTTTGTCTTGAAACCTTGCCTTTTCCCTTCATTGGCATCATCTGAAAGAAAAGACCACAGAAGAGGCAGTTAGAAGAAACAAATCTCTGAGAAAGAACACATGACTTAAAGGAGCAAGAAAAAAAAAAAACAAAAACATCTATCAAAGGCTTTTCAGGCATGTCTGTTTTCTCTTCTTTATATTTTTGTTTCTACAGAAAAAAATTGTGTTATATCAGTGCCATTTGGTTTTCAGTAAGAGGTACTGAAATCTTAATCTATAAATATCAGAAACCAAAACTAAATGCTGTAATAAAACTTCTATTAATAAATGCCACTAAATTTCACCTTTGTTTTCACATGCAACATCCAAGCTTCAGAATTCTGGGCTAAGCACCTATTTGGATGCAAGTACCAAAGAAAGAGAATTCAAAACATTTTGAAATTTTGGTCCTGCACAGGTATCTAGGTCTATCTATCACCTTCTCTGGTGCTTTAGCTGAAGCAGGCCCAGCTACTCAGAATGAGAAACAAGAAGTATGTGCAAAGCTCTTCTATAGATAAATGCTTTATTATGATATAAGAGACAAGTTATTTTTACCTTTTATTTATAAATCAATCTCTCCAATATGATGCACTTCAAAAAAATGTATCTACCAGATATAGACAGATATTGAAATTGATCTTGCTTCTTTCTTCACAGAGCAAGCACAAGATATAGAATATTTTCCTACAAGAAATTCACTTGGTCTTGATAGTCAGCGGTTGGTTAGTTGGGTTTTGGTGGGTTTTTGGGGTTTTTTTTTGTTGTTGTTTTCCTTTGGTTTGGTTTGGGTTTGTTGTTTGGGGTTTTTTTGGGGGTTTTTTTGAGTGGATTTTCTTTGAATAGTGGTCCATGGTGCTGAGCATTTTTGCAAGACAGACCAGGCTAGAGATGGCCACAAGCACTAATATCCTTCCCTGTACATGTGCAGCTGTAGCTTGATTTTTGATTCTGTACAGATATTAATTTTGCTGACATCTTTCTCTCTTATTATTTCATGTGATTCACAACAGGGGACCACATCCAACTGGCAGTATTGAAAGAAGCAGCAACCAGAACTATAGAACATGACTTTAGTAGCACAGTCTTCAGGGAACTATGCTAAGTCAGGCTTCAAAAGAGGGCAGAACCAACCAAGACTTATACCAGAGAGGTGTGTTATCTCACAGCCTGACTAGTCTGTACTAGCAGGCTTCTGACTTGCTATCCCATAGCAGCTTAGGATCACGGTTGGGTTGTCTCTTCTTCAAAATGTGAAAGGAGGTTTCTGATCGCTTTTTGGTTCTACCTGCACCCTCTGGAGATTCCTATCCAGCCACCTCATGCCAGAGAAATGCACAACCACTGTCAAGTGTCACTTGATGCCAGGCACTTGCACTACTCCTTTTCCTGAACTTGACCACATCCTTTTGTTGGGCTGGGAGTGCTTTAATATTATAACCTTGATTCTGCTGCACAGGTTCCTGATGAATAAACAAACATATGCAGGAAGCAGGAAAAAACAGAAAAATGCAAGCAATGCTCATAAACTGAGAAGACTGAATGACAAAATTTGAGTATTATGCTTCTGTCTGAGCTGTTTATGCCAGACTAGTTCATGTGCAGACATATGTAGGTAAAATCAGACTTTGATCTTCTATTTTATAGAAATGTCCAGGATTTAGGAAACTGAAAAATGAGAACTTCCAAGCACATTGTGCTCTTCTTCAATGGATAAATATTAATTTGTTTATGCTTCCTATGATCAATTTTGTAAAGGTTAACCTTTTTACAGTATAGCTCCTTACTTGTATGCAGATAAAGCATGCTGATGTTCACATTTTAAAGGAGCTTTTAACATAAAAAATTGAATTATTCCTACTATTAGGAAAAAGTAAATAGTTCCTTGCCTCTGCTCATTAAAGGCTGCTATATTTATATATATAACACACATTACAGCAGAAACACTATTCATATAATCATAACGTTTTCATTCATGAACTCTCATTTGACAAGACTTCCACAAAAAGTGTCATTGCTTTTTAAAAATGTTAATTTAAATACATTAAATTGAACTAAAAATGAACAATTAATGAGACAATAACTGCATTGTTTCACCTTAGTGAATCTTAGATTTGAGTGATCAAGTTCTATCATGCCATTTTGAGACATTTTAGGTCATTTTGTGTCACAGTAATGATACAAGAGGAACAGCATCTGTGAAGGGTTGGTTTGGTCATACAATGTTACATAACTCACTTCAAACCACAGCATATGCTTACCGACTTGTGTGCCACAGGGAGAAACATAAAGATAAGAATTTGTCAAGAGCTGCCTGCCGCTCCTCTTATGCAGTTACTATTGCTAAATGAAGTTGCAGTCTTGTTTCTTCAAGTGTGTTCAACTCTTCATTTGCAGCATGTCACTGACAATGTACATTCTATCCAGCAAATAAGTAGTTTTCTCATAAAATCCATCAAAACACACAACTTCTGAGCATGTCAAACACTAGACTTGAAATTCAAATAGAATGGTCAACCAAAGTGCATTTTTCTGAAGGTAAAATGTAATAAAAATATTAAAACCTCTTCATAATCTCTTGCATCTAATTTGCTCTTAATTTCAAAGTCCTCACAAACTATTTAAAGAAAAAGCAAGAGGATTTCCAGATGCTGCATACAACTTAACTTGCTTTCCCAATTCACAACTTGGCATTTTGTTTGGAGACTACTTGGAGACACAAAATCCCCTATGTTTTTCAACTTAAGAATTGACTCTTCTTTTTTTAAGTGAAATATTGAAATGTTTTCTAACTAATTGATAACCTCCCCCCCAAGATCAAAGACAAATTACTTGAGTAACTGTGAAATTAGGTACCTACAACAAACACAAATTTTCAATGGAAAGCTTTAAGACCAGGATTTTTTGTCTCAGCAGTAACTATCTTCTGTGTTTATGAATTTATTTTCCTTGCTGTGTGGAATCCTGGCATTCATCTTTGCCTCTACAAAGAGCTGCTGAAACAATTTAGGATTCTGAAGACTGTCAAGCACACAGAGGAGAAAACAACTGAACAGTGTTAATACAGTGGATAACATCCTTATTTTGGAGTTGGTCTCCAAGGGAAAAAAAATGTAACTATTGTCAATACATCTGCTTTTAGTTTCATTTACACTTTGTGTTTGATGACATTCAGGATTTCCTTCTACTAATATAATGCTTGATCTGCAACATTTTTAATGTTATTTCTAATGAAATAACTGTATGTCATAGTTATGTATTGTTTTTCTAAAATGTTATGCATTTATAATAATTTATTCCCTGTGACACCTAAAATTTGAGTACCTCAAATGAAAGCAGATTAAAAATAAAATCACTTCACTACATTTACACTGCCAAGCATCCTAAAGTAACTGCATATAAAAGTTCTACACACGACCTGTTATTTGTTATCTAGGTATTGCAGAGGCCCGCATTAAGGTAGGCACACCATTTAATATATAAATATTCCTACAAAAACATAACTCACGTAACAGTACTCTGAAACACACTTTCATATGGTCTTTTAACTTATAGCATTCCAAATCAAAAGACAGGTTGTTCAGACAAGAAATAAAACATTCCATGGGAAAGTGATGTACAAAGGAGAAACTGCTGAAATGCATGTTTAAGGCACAGAGTACAAAATAATAAACCCCATATTGTTTAAAATCTATACGAGATCAGCTAACTTGATATTTTTAAGTTGTTTCCAGTTTACGCTCACCATGTGTGGTGCTTCCCTGTGGCTTGTTATTTTACTTCATGGCAAAGGGAGGAAACTAGCAAAGCTCAGTAACCATACTGCATAGCTCAATGTAACCATGGAAGCATTTGTCCACTTGTCAGACCCTCTCCAGAACGATTCAACCGTTCATTTCATTGAATCAATATTGAAGCTTTTAAGATTTATTACTTGAGGGAGGAGGAAAACTAATAAAACAAACTCCTTGATGCTTCCCACTAAACACAACTTGTCACAGCAGGCATATCAATACATTGTAAGCACTTTACTGATGCCATGTGGGCTGTGTTACTGTCTCTCCTGATGAAGATTACTAGTAACTCATTTGCATTCACACGCCTCATACTTCTGAAAGAACTTAAAGATTTCTCACGTATTCTGCTGTCTCGTACAGAAGCTGAATCAAATAGGAAGACAAAAGCTGGAAGAAAACAATGTGGGAGGAATCTATTTTAAAATTCATGAAAATGCTCCCTTCAAAGAGTCTGTTTCTACAGGATCATTCTTGTATTTATGATATAAACTGAATATTTCAAATCATACGTTAAGTGCTTTAAAAAGTTGAATGGGATGATTTATTTTACAATAAAATAGACCATACTCATCTAAAACCAACAGAGACAAAATTGAAACAAACATGTTTTGAATGAAAAACAATCATTTCTTAAGCTGTATACTGATAAGTATTTGAGATTACAAATAGCTACACACATTTTTGTTGTAATCAATTTTATATTGAAAATTTGAAAGTAGGCATAGTAAGATGTTTATGACTACAATATTATTACTTACTACAATATTATTACTTATTAGTAATATCAGGATCAGAGTGTATTGACACATCAGTTTCATCGGGCACCCACACACCCTTATGTAGGTGAAAATTGAAGGCACATTAAACACAGAGTACCAATATTTGTCAATATATCAGGCTGTGGATGTCATACCTGTTCCTGTATCAAAGATTTTCGTGACTCTGAATCAGACCCTTTACTATCAGCCTCCCAGGTTCTGCTCCCACTCTCTTCTACTATTTCCTCTCCCTTTGATAAAAGGCTGCTCAGCACATACCACTATTCCAGCCAGAAGCAGCTTAAAACAAAGGATAAAAGTAATGCTAGGATATTTCAGAGAACTCTCTTCCTTGCCTACAGGCCTCTGTTCACATGGTAAGAACAGTAGAGGCATGGAAGAGGCAGCTGCAGAACTGACAGGATTGCAGGGGTGCCGAGGGCAGTACGAGGGCACTTTCCCACTCAGCAGAATGACATCAAAGGACAGTTTGCCAGAGAAAGCTTTTCTCAGCTGTAGCTGTAGTTAACAATGTACCAATACAGAATACATCCACTGTAGAAATTTGTGAGGAAAGTCTTTATAAATTAAGGTATGACCTTTGTCGATATGGTATATAATATAAGCAGGTTTAAAGGGTTATTATATCAGCAAGCTCAGAAACATATAGGTTTACGGGCTTTGGCCTTACAGAATGCACAGTTGTAAAGCAACAAAGCATCTATGAAGCTACTTTAGGATTTTTATCACCATATGTGACCAGATCTTACTGCTTTTACTCACCCATCCAAAAGTGAGTATGCCCTTCCTTCGGGCTAGAGACACTGTGCAGGCATCCCTGCTGGTGGGGGATCCACATAGAAGCTGCCTGCAGCCTCAGGCTTGCCCCACTGGCCCAGGATCCAGCAGCATTTTATACCCTTCTGTATGCCGATGTGTAGCAAAGTCAACTGCAATCATCAGAGCACTTCCATTCCTCCTGTAATTCCTACCTGGTGTGGCTCTTAGGACAAATTGCATTCATAATCAAAAACAACTGTAAGAGGGGAAGATGTGGAGACTCAAGTGTCTTTTGTCACCATCACAAAATTTCATTATGAAAACATGAAAATATTTGCATTATGTAGTTTAACAAGGGTTAAAATTAGATCTGCTCAACACTCTCTCTCTGAAAATACAAAACTCATAACTGAATTTTTGTGATATCAATATTAGTGGAAAGGGAATGAGAGTACTACAGTAATACAACTAACCTGGTAAACTGGTTTCATCAAAACAAGTTATATTAACACTGCTGAATAGCTTCAAAGCTAAAATAAAGGTCTTCTGAATCATTTTCATCTGAAGAAACTCAATCAGAGAAGCAGCTCACCAGAAGTGTCCAGTGTGATTCTGTGACTGGGAAAGAGAAAACAAACGTGTCATCCTCAAATACATCAACAGCAGACTAGTGACAAGTAGTTGAGGTGGTGGAATTACTTTTCTACATGGCACTAAAGGGCTGGATATTTGAAAATGCACAAGTCCTGTTTTCATGCATTTTAAAAACAACATTGAAACCCACAGAAGAGCTACATAAATCAAATTCCCCAAAACCGAGACCAAGAGAAAGCAGAAAACAGAAGTCAATAAATTCTGAATGCTTAATTAATTAAAAACAAATGAGATAAAGACTTGAGAACAGTGCAAATATTCCCTCAGAACAAAACCAAGATAAATACTGAAAGGTTTCCTTATTCTAGACAAGGAAAACATATGAAACAGTAACAGGTACTGATTGAATTTATTACACAGTCATGCAGTAAAAATTGGAAAGAATCTATGATAATCTTTAAAGCAAACAAACTAAAGCCAAAAACCAGTGAACCAAAAAGCCCCAAGAAAAAAACCCAAATAACCAAAACCACCCAAAAAACAACCAAAACACACCCCAAAAATAACTTCAATTATTACATTACCAAAACAGTTATTAATCAATAGATAGGAATTCCAAATATAATAACAAAATCCATCTGTGAACAATTTGAAAGAAATTTTTAAGAAACTATACTGCATTTTTCCCATACTTTTTATCATAACTGAACGGACTCCCTGATACATTTTCTTATTCAGAGGGAACTTAAGCAGTAAATTAGAAGCAGATACACAGTTATTTACAGTGTTTTGAAAATAATATATCAAACAACCAATGTACCCTATTGGCTGCATTGTGGAAGGCACAAAGCATATTTCTATTATGAATACACATTAAATTAATACAGTTAATTTAAAAAGTTACTGATTCCTGTCAAATAACCAAAGGAGAACAGCAAATATGTAAAATATTACACAGAGAAAATACAGTCTCAATCCACTGATATTTTTTCATTTACTGTCATTTAAACCATAACAATAATAAACAATTAAATTCTGTGGTCATTTTTAATCCATTTTTGTTGTTGGACCTTTGCTAACTAAAAAGGGGTTATGGTAGTTTTGAGCATCAGTGGTTGGACTTAGTGACATTAAGGGTCTTTTCCAACTTAAACAATTTATGATAATACCTAAATGTATATATGCAGATATTTCCACTGGAGAACAGACTATGCAGTGTCTGTAGATTTAGCATAATTTGCGTCTTGCATACTTTTATGGGGATCTTAAGAAATTCTTCTTACTGCATCTCACGGTCACGTCTTAACTTCCTTTGGTCTTTACAGGAGCTGCAGAGCTACCTTGATGTTAGTATTTCCTACAATTTTACTACCATTTCCAATTACCAAGCAGGGAAGCAGGCTGTATATTATTTCTGTGTGAATCTCTTAATGAGTCATAATTTATTATGTCAGTCAAGCAATTCAAAACACATTTAGATACTTTAACTAGCTATCTAAATGTAAATCTAGACTGGTGGCACCAAATCATAGAATGACTTAAAAGACATTGGTGGCACATGACATGGAGTAACTTCCAGATGGAAAGAATATGTTTGGGATTTTAATGAAAAATTATTAACAAGTTATTTCAGCCCTTCTACATCTTCAATATAACTCCTTTCTAATAATTTCTTAAGATCTTCCTAATATTTCTGTGTGCATACTTAACCTCCTAACTCTGATCAGGCCACACAAAAAATAACATGACCAAGAGGAATGTGGTACAGATCCACGCAGATGCTGCTGGAATGCCATGGTGTGATTGACACTGACCCTGTTGCTCATTGAGAATGCACTATTAGGATATGCAAAGTAACTTACATGGGAATAGAGAAAGGCTGTATTCCTATTAGCATTCATGGGAGCTGTGCAGCTCCAGTCTTGTTCATCAAGTTTGGAATATACCCTTTTGTTATTGATGGGAAAATGTCACCAGTTACAAATGGTTACACACAGGGGTGTAGCAGGGTCAAAGCAAACTCCAATACTTTCTTTCCCCTTCTAAGGCAGAATGCTGCTTCAGCAGTTCTTTTTTGACCTGATGGTACACCTCTGTCGATAAAATAAATGGTAAAATTCACTGCTCCTGATCTTTGCTGTAGCCTCATCACTCAAAGATTATAGAAAACCTCCAAAAGGATATTCCATTAGTCATGTGTTAGGGTACAACCATTAGACACCACTGCAGGCACCCTTGTTTATGAAGTCTGACTTCAAATTCCTCCACAGATCCACCCACAGCTCTGATGAGTCTCATAAAACAGTCTTTCAAATGCATGAATAGGGTCTGAGTCATCAGTTTCCCAGCTACAGATAACTACAGTTACTTCATTTCTATTACTGAAAGCTTCCTTTAAAAAAACAAAAAAGAACTGCTTGGTGCTGCAAATATTCCTTGCCAGATATGGCACAGCACTTCTTAATAGATGAAATCCTAAATCACTAAGTTAAAATCAATGTTCTTCAATGTCACGGTGCGCCTAGACCCCGATGCCTTGGCTAGCTCTGGCAGCACCCACGGCACGGAAGGTACAGCTCAGTCTGCGGACAGACTTTGCCTTCCCTTGTGGGCTCTTTCACTCGCTCTCTCTCTGGACTCTCAATGGCAACAGGTAAGAAATAAAGGAGAGACCCTTTGAGGGAACCACAACCCCAGTTTATTAGGGAGGAGTCTGCCCCAAAGGGCAGAGAGCACTCCTGTCCAGCACCTTTTAACCAGAGGAGAGTTTAGGGGCAGGGTGCGGAGTGGA
>VWYP01008374.1:0-18294 GCA_013400435.1 Pycnonotus jocosus | reverse complement strand
GGAAGGGACTCACAAGCATCATCCAGTTCAGCTACTGGCCCTGCACAGGACATCCCCAAGAGTCACAGCGTGTGCCTGAGAGCATTGTCCAAACGCTTCTTGAACTCTTATCACGCTGTGACCACTGCCCTGGGGAGTGGGGAACTTTCCTGTTCCGCTGTCCAACCGCTCCCAGGGGGGAAGAACCTTTTTCTAATATTCAACCCAAACCTCCTCTGACAGCAAAGCAGAATAAATTAAACAAACCAGAATTTCAGATTTATTACACCTCTGCTAGCATGCATACTAAACATGTACATGCACTCTGCTCTTTTCATTACATTGTTGTCATTCTGAGAGCTTTGTTTCTTTTCCCGGTCATGTGATTTCTCAAGTGTAAGCCATTCAGCGTGCCCACGGCTACATGCCCTTTGTCAGGAGTGTTCTCTACTGGAAATTCTAGATTGTTCCAAGGATTTATTTACTAATAAGTAGGGCCATTATTTGTAGTACAGAAACACCCGAGACTCGCACAGCCCAGTGACACACTCTGCCAGAATGCAGTAACTAGAGATAGTACCAACCCCTTGACAGTCCTTGGAAGGCTAAGAATATAGACTGTGGTCATGCTTTCCTTCGCAATTGCCCTTCTGTATTTTATAAACTTGGAGGAGCTTATCTGAAGTTTTGAAAATCTACAAACTTGCCCCTTGAGAACATTGCCTTCGTTACATAGGCAGGCAGACAGGGAGAAGGCAGGGGGAGGAAGAGGGAGAGGATGACCGTGCATATTGGATGGATTAAGTTCCTCAAATACATAAAAAAGAGAGAGCAGTGGTGTCATCCATGTCAAGACTGATGAAGAGAAAGGCAGAATAGCATCAAGAAAAGCAATAGATAACACAAAAGCATGACACACCAGGCTTTGCTAAAAGAGGAAGGCAATAATAGTATACCCTACCCTTCTCTTCCATGAGGCAAGGGCAGATGTTTAAGGTCACATAATGCATCTAGTGAAAGAAGTACTTCTTTCAAGAAGTAACTCACACTAATACATCAGCATATCTATCCATCCAAGTCCATTTAATTAACATTTTACAATATAAGTCCAACTATGTATCCTTAATGGAGAAAAAAATTAAAGATAAGAGTTAATTGATCAGACAATAAACCTATCTATCCTTTGGTGCATCCCTTTTAAACTCAGAATGTCCTTCATGATACAGAACACCTCAGGTTTCAGCCTCCTATCTCTGTAATACAGCTCTGACAGAGATAGCAGCAATAGATAACATGGGTCCTTTGGCTTTTCTTACCATCTTAGTACAGCCAAGTGGAGGAGCTGCTGGAACATCAATCCCGGGGCCTAGCAGTGCTCAGGGGAGAGACAGAGCATCCCTGCTGTAGCACCACAGGGGATGGAAGCCATGGGAAGCTGAAATGGCAGGATGCAGGATGCTCCAGGGAAGGCTGGGCAGGGACAGTAAGCCCTGTCTATGCAATCGAGGCCCTGACCAACAGTTCCAGCTGGTGACAGGTACTTCCACTTGTCTTGAGACCAGGTTATCAGCTGTTCCCTAGCAAGGTGACAGAAAGGCCAAAGGGGAGAGCAGTCTGAAGGGAGCTGAGTAGTCTGCTGATATTCCTTTAGGAACAGGTGTAGTCTAATACACTGATGTAGGGCTGACTGACAGCTAGAGTGCTAGTGTATTAACCAGATCTGATAGAGGGATCCTCACCTGACCTCACATATGGTGGATGGAGGGATATCTTGGGCACTCAAAAAATGGGGGACTGAGAGCCCTTCCAACAGATTGAAGCTACTTTTATTTAAAAGTAGTCATGGCTGCACATTGGGATAGCTAGCCTTTTCTCAGTCTTCAGCATGACTGTTCAAACAGTGAAGTGGTGTCATAGTCCTAACTGTGTTATAAGAAACTGTCCAAAACCTATCTGTTTGGCCTGCAAACAGAGAGCAGAGAAGGCTGGCTGTTTGGAGCTGTCAACGAATTATGTCCACCACAGCCTTAAGGAAAATGGCAGGCTTTGAAGGACTGTCTCCAGACACAGTTTTTGAGGCTTTCAGTAGGTAGCTAGAAGCACTAGAAAACTGTCATGCCTTCTCTGCCTCAAGTTCTTGCCAGCACCACCAGCACTAAAGTATTTCCAGCAGTCAGGAATGCTGTAGGGACACAAAGGAAAAGAAGGTGTTTGTAGCTGTGAAGGATGGATGGTTCAGGGTCCATAACATAAATAATCAATTCGATTCATTATACCCATTCATCTGACCTCAAAGGTGTCTAATATTCAAAGAACACTTTTCTTTTATGTGTTTATAGATGTTGCTTTGTCATGTGAGATGCAAATGATTCTTCTGAACTGGGAATTAACATACTTGTGTTGGACATCCTGAGACTGTCAATTGTGAAATAACACAATAGTCAAAGACTATTTTTGCTCACTGTTCCCCTTTCTTTCCAGTCTCACAGTAATTAATTTCTAGTCTTTGTAATCCTGTCTGTCCATTCTGTCTTTGAACTTGCAACTTCTTATTCACTTAAACTGTTTATTTGCCTTGGGTTTGGGATTAAGCCTTTTGTATGTTCCTGCATGAAAAGCTTTCCCCTTGTCTTGATTAATCATGTCAATAGTTTTCCTGCTGTGACTCTCTTAGTTTTCCTGTCTCCAGCAGAGGATATCAGATTTTTGAAACCTGATCCTTCTCTTGTAAGTCCACACTAATTGTCCTCAGAAAGAATAGCATCCTTATTCTGCTCTGCCCAGAAGTAAAGCACTCCACCTTTTGTTTCTGAGTAACACAACCTCCAGTTTTCTCTATAACATACTATATTTTTCTGGAATGTACTTATCTTTCAGTGTGTCTTATCTTCTGTTAGCTGTCCAAAGATCATTACCTCTTACCTCTTCAGCTGTAACAGAGTTAACCTGACATCTGATTCAAAAGAGACTAACTGGATCAAACTTAGTTCTCCTCTGAATACTTGAAGAAAGGCAAAAACAAGCAACAATATAATCAATTACAGGCAGACAGGCACTATAAACCCACCCCCACAACAGATGTTATGTGTTTAATTAAGACAGAAGAAGAAGGAACGAGATTAACTCATGCTGGCTTGATAAGGACAGGGAGTCAATGATAGATATTTACATATTGTATGGAATTTCTTTTTTATTTGGCTACAGATCATTTATAACCCTGCCAGATGTCATCAGAAGGCTAGGCAGCAATGTATTGTCATGGTGTCATGCTACACTTCAGAAAGATAACAGCAGGCCTTCATGTCTCATGTGACATTTAACTCCCATCAGCCCTTGTGTCCCCCTTTAGTTCTCCCCCTTTACATAGTCAAACACACTAGATGAGGCCATGACAGAAGTTATCAATAAAGCAGTCTATTTTACAAGACAAATTACTTCATAATAACTTGCCATCAGAAAGAAAAATGTCCTTGTTTGGCAATTATCTAGGTACCATCAGTTAAACAATACATCAAGTATTGTATTTATGCTAACAAGATCCTGTAAGTGTTTCATTAACAGTCAGCAGATGCAGCTATGGGTAAAGATTTTGTTGCATCAGGACAAATGCACAGGACAAAAATGGCCAGGCCCTATTCTAGAACTAAAGAACTGTTCTAGGACTATTGATATAACTAATAATTAATTTGAAATGTAACTATTAAAATATAGCTATTAAAACTATAATGGCTCTACCATAAGACCTTCCCACCACAAAACCTGAGATACTTCATGTTATTCTCCACCTAAACCACATTCTTTTTTATGTTTTGTCAACAAGCCACTTATAAGCAACTAATTTTTTTTTTAATCAGGATCTGAGAGTTTCCTTTATTAAGTTCCAAAAGATCTAGTTCCTTACTAGACATATATTTATTCGTATATACTACATAGGAATCTAAGATGAATGCACTACAAAACATCCAAACTTTCTCTACTTGCATTTACTTTGACTTGATACAAAAAGAGAAAAGAGAGCCAGACAGCTGCTGGAAATAATTTTGGCATTACTGACTTCATGGGTTCTATCCTGATTTAGCTGCAAAAGATCCTGTGGCAAAAGCCGTTGGAGACAGAATCAAGTCTCAGGTTTGACAGCGTGGACAACTTTCTTCTTTTGGAATCCAAGCTCTTCACCTTAGTGTGGGGTTTTTGTTTTGTTTTGTTTTTGTTTTTTTTCTTGAACAAGGCTAAATGTCTTTCTCTTACAAGCATTTTAGTGTCCCTGGGTAGCCCTGGAAATTGTCCTCTTGACAAGATACTCACTTTGAATGTGTGCTACTGATATGCAACTCATGCATAGAAATGTTCACAAACTCTGTTAAGGCCCACTTGGCTGTTTTGCCATAATCAGTAAAAATGACTCATCTTTATTGCAGTGCAGAGTTCACCAACCTGCTAAATCAAACGCTACCATTAAATCAGGCTGTTAGGTGCTTGCTTAATTGCACTGCGCAATGTGTGTACACAAGATTATGTATTCTGGTCAGTGATTCAGGGGAATGAAAAGCAGCAGCTCAAGGTTCAAAATCCACTGGAAACAGTGACAGTCTCCTCTAGATTCCATACTTGCTAAATACAAAACTGGTGATCTGGAAGTTTTTATTGCTATGTTAGCCTGCCATTCCTTTCAAATTCACCAGCTCCTGTAAGAAGCAGAGTTTAGGCACCAAATTTGATTAACTGAGGCACATGGCTTCCAGTCAGACTGCAGCATAAAGCTGTGGAAACTGAGCCCATCACTGTTGACCTAGTCTAAGTTACAGGATTTATAACTTGTTACTTTGTTTCTCCATATCGCCTCAAAAAATTCTTCACAGGGCTGCTATTTACTTCTGTTTAATTGCCTATTTCTGAATGCTATTCTTGTACCCAGAAACAGCCACTCACCTCCAGTGCTCAAAACCAGCCGTAAAGTGAACTTAATAAGCCAGGAATGTTAACATAACTGGTTTCAGATTCATATTCTACTATGCTTTATAATGTAGTAGTGTTTTCTTTCAAATTATCAAGCCTTGACTGGCAGCTAACACAGCTTTGAAGAAGGGCAATTTTTCCCCAGCTCTAACAGGAGCTTCCTGATATTCAGTGCCTTTGAAAGGCATGTCCAGCTCAGACATTCAAAATCAGGTTGCCTTAGAAGCTGAGTTTTAGCTCTCTTAGTGCTTTAATTTTCTCAATTGTAAAAATAAAATTATGAGTTCCATTTGTTACTAACAAATAAATGTGAGATGCACTCAGTGACCTCCAGTCTTTGGGAGATTTTTGATCTGTAGTCCTGTATCTTTCTAACTAGATGATCTTTAAGGTCCCTTCTAACCCAAACTATCCTATGATTCTGTGATTTTATGCTCTGGATTTAATCTAGCACTCTTACATCTTTATCTTACAACTGGAGGGGGAGAAGTTTTCTTAATCTGTGTAATAAAGTATTCTTCATTTGAACTAACTAACTGAAAGTCCTAACGAAGGAAAAATGTTTGTAGATTCCCTATCTGTGGGATAGTGTGAGAAGCCTCATAGTTAATCTGTAAATTTGTGTGAAACTTATACCTTCATTAGTTGTACATTCAGTAGGTATATCTAAGAATGTTTCTTTCCTTTTAAAAAGCATGTTTCTTTCCTTTTTTAAAGACTTTCCCAATCTTTTTGTCTTTGTTTTGCTATATGAGGTTACTTCTTCCTTAGATTGGCAAAGGACTTTCTGGGAGTGTTTCTTAATTTACTTCTGGCAAGATAAGTCCAGCTAAGCTTGCCTTGACAGGTTCAAGGCAGATAACAAGTAACTTGCATGAGGACGTGGGATGATGTTTCTCAATGTTCTGTCATCTGAAGTTCAAGGAAAGCTAGTAAGACAGGCAGAGGCTGAAGGTTGTTCTTTGCCAGCTTTTGTTTCTACTTAAAAAACCAGGAGAACAGACATCAGCAAGTCCACAAAGGTCCAAATCTGCAACAGAAACTGATATGGAGTCCAGAAGGAGAAGAAAAGCACTTAGAGTAAAAAACCAGTATTTCAAAAGACTTAGTTGAATTTCTGAAAGTGATAGAAATTCAGCATTGAGTCTATTTTGTTAAGTATATTCAGAAGGTTAAAAAATTTGGTCTTCTTTCCCATGTGCCCACCAGGGCAGGATTCCATCAGTCATGAACCTTCAGAATTTGGATAGCTCAGCAATTACCTATCTTAAAGTATCCACTGTATCAAGTTCCCAAATAATTAATGGATAATAATGCCTCATTTATTATGGAGAGGAGCAACCATATTTGTTTGAGGGTATGATGACGATATTCTGAAGCCTATACAAAATTCACTGAAGAGGAACTGAAAGGCATTTTAGTCAATAAAACTACTAAGTTCTTATTTCTCTGATGCCCTGGCAGGTTAAATGCAAAGACAAAATGATACAAAAAAATAGAGAAGAAATTGCTACTTTAACATTTCCCATGTATCTCCTGTTCTGTAGATAGAGATGTCAACAGCGTCTCAGATCTGCCAAAGGAGAGAATTGTGTAATACTCCCCAACCCATGTCCATCAAACTACACCTGGTTATTTCAGCTTAAATAACATTGTTAACTCATCTCACATTGCCTCACATGGGTTAATGAATGAATAATTTACACAAGAAGATCAACCTCCAAATCTGAAACTCTTGTAACTTAGTAGAGCATAACAATCCGTTTCCATTAGCACTGGTGAAACAAAAAGAAGCTGCATCTCCCCTGTACAATACTGTAATCATGCAGCAAAATCATCACAGAAAAGAACCTGGTAGAATTTTGTTCTCACCAAAGTACAATTTCATACATGAATTGTGTCCTAGGATTTAATTTTGAAACAGCTGGAATGAGGACTTGTCACAGTACACTGACACTCTCTTTGTAAAGCCCTGTTCTGTAACCAAATGAACAATGGGTACTGAGACTATGAAAAACTCTGCAGTAAGACAGTGAAACTGTGATCATACAAGGTTCCAGGACTAAAGTAATTAGTTCAGCTTGAATTATGTGTACAGAACAAGGTCATTTATTGGAACTTCATCTTCCGTTCTTACAAGGGAACAGGTTAAAAGCCAGGCATAGACAGGATTGTTATGTAGTAGCACCTGTAGCTCAGTTGGGGTCCAATCACTGGAGTAGCACCTTAGGTCAGTTCCCACAGGAAGGTAAGGACTTTCTGCAGTGCTGTCTGCAAGGGATGTCTCTTGGAGGGATCTCTCCAAGCTTACCACAAAGAGGGGATAGTCCTCAATGATATTAAATTAGGCCTGAGGTAGCCAAATCCCCAGGAGGAAAGATGGTCTCAGGGCCCCTCAAACAAGTATTTCATAGCTCCAATAACCAACAACCACTGAAAGGAGAACAAAAACTAAGTCAGGGGCTGAGAACTCTTCTTATTTCTGTCAAGCCAACTTCTTGCTCCTTCTAGGTTTCTTTGGGTTTTTTCCTTCTGCCAGATACTTAAGGTTTCTGTATTTAAGCTTAAAAGCTGAAGGATGATACAAAGAGAAAACAGAAAGTAATTCTCTAAGTTACTACATGACTGCTAAGAAAAGGTATGTCTCTTCCTTTAAGAGATTAGGACAATGGGTTTATAAATTCACCCCAGTTTAGCTGCTTAGTAAGTAAACAGTGTTAAGGCTGTGACTATCTTTCAAACAAGAATTATGACAGATAACCACTAACAATCATTTCATGAAATTGCTCTTCTCATCACATAAAAATGAGCAACTAGAGACCTCTACCACTGATTTTTCACTAAAATCCCAGGAATCAGTGACTCAATCTAAAGGCATACAAAGAGCCATTTGAATATCCATGCCCTTCCTATTCCAGCAGTGGGAGAGTCCCAAGGTAACTACTTTCTGAAAACCTTAACATCTCTTGACATCTGAAGACATCTCCCTAAATGGGAGGCATCTCTCTTTAGTACCTCAAGCAAGTGGAACCTAGTTTCAGCTTTACTTTCAAAAAAATCTCTAGTCTTTTTCCTGATACCTACAAAAGCCTGTGTTTCTTCAACTTTTCTTACTTTATCACAATCAGGTTTTATTTGCACTAAGCAGGTATGCTTTTGGCTTAGGCAGCATTTCTGTTCTAGCTAGTCTGCCTTTTAAAAAGGGAAAAAAAAAAAAAAAAGGTATATCATGTGGAGTTATAAAAACTCCGTACACTCAAAACCTCAGTGTTTTTCCCTTGACTTTTGCCAGAACTCTTCAGCTAATTGTGAAGCCACCTTCTCATATGGAACCACTTTTTCTGGAAGTGAACAATAGTGAGCCAATGAGTCAGCAGACAACAAGCTTCCTGAGGGAAGTCAGTGGTCCCTATTTCCCTTCTATTCTGTAATGCAGTGGGATGAGTCAGAGAGATTGCCAGACTGCTATATGTGTTTACCAGAATTGCTAAATACTTCATCTTTTACCTTTCCTCTAGTTTCTTTCTTTTCTTTTTGTACGTTCATAGTCTTTTGTATCAAAACCAACACCCTTAATTTTAAAAATATGTAAAGACAACAGATCCACAAATTAAGGTATCTTCTCCCTGATTTTTTTTTTACTTGCTCATCCCTCTGATCAATAACTACATTTACACAAATATTAAGGACAGAACAAGTCAGGTAGCAGAAATCCATTAATTTGTTTCTCTAAATAAGTCATGTTAGTACCTCATTTTTTTACTAAATCCATTCAGCATGGCCTATTTATAAAGCTCTCTTTCTGCTAAAGCTGGAAAATTATGGAGCTTCTGCCAAAAAACTGACACCATGGCTTCCTTTAAAGACATGTAGTATTTCTTATAGCAGCTGAAACTAAGAAAAAGAAAGAAAAAAAAAATCACAGCTCTGTGCTATTGCTTCATAAGAAGTTTGAAATTTTGGAACCACTAACAGTGACATCTGAAAATGTAATTCCAAAATAAAAATAATAGCTTTCCAAACCCACGATTTCTCAAATGTACTATACATTATTTGAAGCGCAAAACATGGTGCTCTTCATGAAAATTATGCTAATAACATTAAACAATAATGATATTCAGAATTATTTTGCTCCAATAATTAATAAAGTGTGTGAGAACCTAATCAGGTGCAAAAGGGCTTTTAAAAATTGTTATTATTAAACAAGCATTCAATTTCTGACAGTCCTAATTCTCAGACTTAAAAAATACATTAGAAACTTATTACTAACTTCACTAAACTTTGGATTAGAATGCAAGTGATCTGCCTAACATCCCTTAATGAGCAGAGGTTCCAACAGGCACTGAATAAATCTCTCAGGGTTTGGAGGCCACTCTTCTACGTCAGTCCTTTTTCTGACAAAAAAAAATTTCCTATTTTCTTAGGTTATTGGCTGATAACAGTTCATTCAGATCTGAATCAAAATACAAAAATAAAGCATTGTGCTGTAAAATGGCTGGTATTTCTAAGCATAGCATCAGTATAAACCTTGATAGTACATGCAACTTAATAGCTTTGATGCACTCTGTTCCCTTAGGTGGAACAACCTTGTAGTCTTGTATTTGCTTTTGTAGAATGACTTAGCTTTCATGCTCACTTCCTCATCCCTCTTTCAAAGACAACCCTCACAGACTTACTGAAACATCTCAGGTTTGCTGGCTTCTAGGCAAACTCTAGAGTACCCATATTTGAATAAAAAAATGAGTGGACATGACCTATGGACAGTTACAGTCACAAAGTATACAATTCTTAAGCTTACTAATCTTCTTCCTTCTTAGCAGCTATGGCTTTATCAGCTTTTCAGCATTTTTCTGTTGATAGTCTTAACCCAGTCTTAGCTGATCTTCCAAGCTTTTCTCACAAAGCTTCAAAGTATATAATTCAATATGAGTAAGGTTTTTTTCTTGCTTTTTGATGTAGAATCATAGAATCATTAAAATTTGGAAAAACCTCCAAGATCATGGAGTCCAATCTTTGACCAAACACCCCATGACAATGAAACCATAGCACTAAGCGCCATTCCAGTCCTTTCTTGAACACTTGCAGGGATGGTGACTCCACCATCCCTCTGGGCAGCTCACTCCAGTATTGATAACCCTTTCAGGTAGAAATCTTTCCTCATGTCTAACCTGAACTTCCTCTAGTGCAACTTAAGGCCATTTCCCCTTGTCCTGTCACTAGCTGCCTGGGGGAAGGGGCCAATTCCCACCTTGATATAACCTCCTTTCAGATAGCCATAGATAGTGATAAAGTCTTCCCTGAGCGTCTTTTTCTCCAGGTTTAACAACCCCAGCTTCCTCAGCTGCTCCCCATAAAATCTGTGCTCCAGACCCTTTACAGCCTCATTGCCCTTCTCTGGACACCAGCACCCCAATGTCTGTCCCGTAGTGAGGGATGGGCCCAGAACTGAGCACAGGATCTAAGGTGCAGCCTCACCAGTGCTGAGTGCAGGGGACAATCACTGCCCTGCTCCTGCTGGCCACACTATTCCTGACCCAGGCCAGGATGCTGGCCACCTTGGCCATTTGGGCACACCCTGGCTCACATTCAGCTGCTGTCAACCAGCAACCCCCCAGGTCCTTTCCCACCAGGAAGCCTTCCACGCACACTGCCCCCAGTTTGTGGTGTTATGTGGGGTTGTTGTGCCCCAAGGGAGAGACCTAGCACTTGCCTTATTTAGCCTCATTCAGTTGGCCTCTTAATTCTGCCTACTGCTGTAACTTCACTTGAATTTCTTCCACTAGTCATTATTTAATGTACCTGTAAGTACCATTGCTAGCCAAATTGTTTAAGTAGTGGATCTACGACAATCCAAGGCTGTTCATAAGTAAGCAATATTAGTTTTATACATATATTTACTAAATTCATAGTTGGATGTGAGCAATGCATTCAATTTTTTGATAAAAAGATTCTTGGTATCTTCTCATGGACAAGCACTTAGCTAACATATCCTTGAATAAATTACACATCAATTATGAAAGCATTGTCATATGCTAAATATTAAAAAACCAAAAATAGATTTTAGCATTAGATGGCCTTCCATGTCTACCTTAAAAAAATAGGAACTTACTGTAAATGTTGGCCATGAATTTTGTCTCACATATTTACTGGTGATCTTTTCTGTGTTTAAGTTGAATTTATAGTTTCTCAAACCCTTGAGATGTCTTTGCCAATCATAAGAGCAGGAATAAATAAGAAATTTATACTCTGAGGAATATCGTTTTAAAGCAGACTCTGTATTTTTGCTAGCTTTCATCAGTATAACATTGTGTAATTTAGAATTTAACTTTTAACTCTATTACTGGATGCAAACAAATATTCTGAAGACTGGAAAAAACAAGTATTTACAACATCCTTGGGAACACCAAGCTCTTCCAATTCCTTAGCATGTTTGATATTGAAACTGGCTGGATAGAAATTTTCTTACACAGTTTTGAGTATTAGATAGCATTGTGGTCCCTCACAGGACCCTTCTTCCATCTGAGTGCCCTGAGCATCAAGTGAACAGAGTTTTTATCATGCACACTGATCACATATTCATTAGCTATCCGCACTTACTTGGCTTTATCTGACATAGTTGCTTCCCTTATCAGAAGTCCTTATCTGATTCTTTGGGGCCTGTCTTCAATGTCCAGTCCTTTCTATGTGGCTGTTCCTTGACCTCTGCTTCTGAGTAACTGCAATATCATTGTTTTGTACAACTTCTACTTTGCCAGCCTTGCAGAACTGAGCTGGCATCCTGCTTGTGTTTTGCATGACTTCTGTTTGCCTAAGCTGCATCTTTTATTTATTTCTCCAAAGTTGTGCTGTTGTGTTTTACTGTCCTTGATAAGAGCAAATGTTTTTCTGTTCTACTGACCTTATCAAGTGAGTAAAATGCTGTTCTGTTTTACTGTCCTCACCATGATGACCAGCAAATGTCACAGACTTTTTTCAATCTTCAGTCATTGTAACTTGTGGCAGAATGACTGCAAGCTGCCTCACTGTGGTCTGCACCATGTGCTACAGTGGAATATTAGGTCTGGAGCCTGGAGCACCTCTTCCCCCTCCTTCTCCGGTGACCTTGGTGTCTGCAGAATTGTTCCTTTCACATATTCTCTCCCTGCTCTTCCCTAGATGCAGTTTTATCTGCTGAATACCCTTTTTTCCTTCTTTGACATGTTATCACAGAGGCATTACCACCACTGCTGATGGGATTGGCCCTGGCCAGTGGCAAGTTCCTCTCAGGGCCATCTGCCACTGGTTCTGTCAGACATCAAGGAAGCTTCTAGGAGCTTATCAGAGAAGTCACCCCTGCAGACTCCCCACTACCAAAACCTTGCCAGGCAAACCCAGTACTGATACACAGCGTAAAACCTATCACTAACATGAGTCTGATCAAAACGTCATATGAAAGTAGGAAATCTGGTGTGCAATTCCACATACATCACTATATAAACTAGCTGGACAAGAGTGAAACAATCATTCTAGAAAAAAGTATTCAGAAGAAAGGATACCATGTTGCATAAGACATTTAAGAAACCCATAACCATAGTAACATGACAAAAGTTCTGCCCAGTTCAGCACAAAAATAATCACTGAAGTGAAAATTTCTTTCCTGTTAGATTTATACAGATCTGGTGAGCAGTAGGATTAACATACCATATTAATTCTAAAAACCCCCTTATGTCCTTCCCTGGGTAATTACTCATTTTCATCTAAGAAACACTGTTTTTCTTATTAAATACTAAAGGATGGCCAGCCCTAGTCACATGGCTACTGTGGAAACCCATTCTTAGTGGTCAAGCAACATCAACCTAAACCACATAAAATTCCTCATGCCTTTTCAAGACTCCTCAAACAGACTAGACTTTACTGAGACAACAGGCATGAAGAGACTCTTTTATAGATTACAAAAGCCTTCAATGAACTGAGACAATTAACCAGGACAGTTTCACTCAGGAGAAAATATTCTCTGAATCTGTCTCCAAAACAGTGACAACCATTAAAGCCTGCAATTATCTTCTCAGTGAAAATAGTACTAGTACTGCCCTACTACAGCAAGAGATGGGCTATGATTTCTGTCCTTTAAATACCACAGAAATACCATTTTGTTTCCTAAAGTTATAAGATTTACTTCTGCCTTGCAAGTATCATCTAGCCAATTCAATAGTATTTTATGGTTTGCAATTTACAGACTATTAAAGATGAAAAACATTAATTGAACATATTAAAAGAATACTGACTTCTGCGTTTTTATATCAGATTTGGAAAGAAACGTGTCACAGCAGAAATTAAAGTTTAGACAATTAACCACAATTTTAACAACCTTCTTATGAATATTGCACACATCATTAAAAAATTTTAAAAACTGACCAATTAAGAAATCTTTACAGAATCCTATACATAGTGTGAAGAACAGTATGAAGAAATATGCAGGAATTCTTCAAATTATCTCAGTGCAATATAAACAAAATGGAATGCAAACAGCAGCTTTGCCTATTTATAACTGCAAACTTATTTACAGACTTTCAGAAGGAGTAGCTATAATTTGGAATACTTTCCCTTATCTTCCTATAAAAATCACACTATTGCTAACATATTCAGAATCTCTTGTGCTTCCTTCTGCTACAAAGAAGACTAAATCCTATAAACCACAAGTTATTGCCTTCCTCCCTCAAGTCAGGACAGCTGCATGCTCTGTGAATTACAAACACAATTAAGACATTTGCACTCCAGTTTTAACTGCATCTGTATGTAGTAGAACCTGCCTAAACAAAGCCCGTGCAACACTAGCAGGACACAATACATTCAAATTACGTTTAAATATCAGGATCTCCCAGGTCACAAATTTTAGCAGGTTTTAACAATTATAAAAACTGACATCAGAAAGACAGGTAATTAGGTATTTAGGGTCCATGTGATAAACAGGCTTATTTCATTAGATATTTTAGTGCAGCAATCCAGACATAAAAGGAATATATAAGACACAAGCCAGTAAAGTGCTTAAACATTCATTTAATATAAAAGCTTGACAACATCCATAATTAGAGAAGCCTTCATTATGATGATTTTACTGCTGAACTTCTGAAAAACTTCAGCTTTTTAAGTAACACCAGCTCCAGTGTCTGAAATTTCCTGAAAGGAGGTTATACAACACTGCCACACTCTGTCACCGAAAATTCAACATACAACAAAACCAAGTAGAGGTGAGGACAATTTGAAGGAAAGAAATTCAATAACTTTCCCAATGAAGAGATTTTTAGCTCCACCTAACGGTCAGAAAGGAAAAGGATTTTCTGTACACTTTCTATTTGCTACACAGTCACTGTTTGAAGACACAACTGAATAGGGTGCATTAAAGTAATAAACATAGTTATATCAAAATAACGCTATAAATAAGAATTATGGCAGTAATAACTAAGAAACACTAGCAATTTTACCTCATGTATTCAGCAGCTAATGGATTTTTGCTATCCTTGGAACGAGATCAATGGCATTATGGTAGTTTTCAAAGAACAGAAAATATGCTGAGTGTTGCTGCATTTGTACATTAAATAACAGGAACGGTCCTTTGTGTGTAAAGACTGACAGTATTTGAGTGAACTACCTGAACTTACACTGGTGAAGATCTGTTCCTTATGTTATGCTTTGTTTGCTGAAGCTTTGTTCCACACTGTACCAATTACTCGTGTTACATGCATCCTCCAGATAAAACCAAACTCCTTCACACATGCCACTCAAAGATCTATGCACTAATTCATTAGGTACTTGCAGGTATGGGTTTTTTTCACTAGGTATGAACCTTCAGCACAGACCATCAGGCCAATTCAGTGACACCCTGCAGAACTGTTTTTGGGTTTCTTTATGTAGATACACAAAAAAAAATCTGTATTTACTCCAGTGGATATAATTAAAAACACCTTTCTTTCACATTTTGAGAAAAACAATCTTCCTGAAGGTACGTTAGGCTGGATAAGAAGGATTCCTATAGCAAGTAATCAATTTTGAATAATCCTATGAACACTGCAATATATAATCAGCTACAAAAAATTCTCCCAAAGCACCATAAATTACTAAGGAAGGTTTGAAATAAAAAAGGTTTTTCTTTTTCCAAAAAATAATTCTGTTCTCAAACGTAATATCCAAATCATCCATATCTTTACTGAGATATACAGATTAGCTTCAATAATACACCTTTTAGCCCTACAGTATGTGCTTCTGGTTCTAGATACTAAGTCACCAAGTATGGGCAGATTTGGTCTTAGTTAAAAATTTTCTATGAAAGACGAATACAGCTGAAATGTAAATTTCTCAGGAATTAATGTAAAAACAGGAAAAAAAAAACCCCAAAACAACAACAACCCCCCCACACACACATAACCCACCACAACCACAAGGATGAGAGGAAAACCAGCATTAAATAGAGAAGAAGAATGAGAAGACCCTAAAAAGTAGATTAACATGTACTAACAGAATTAATAGGCCATTAAAAATTCTTAGTTTGCTCAGAATTGAGAAGAAATCTTCCTGTACCTAAATCAGCTACTCCAACTAAATTTTTATTAGATTTAAAAAGAAAAAGATATTATTTATTATCTATTTTTCTATCAATTTTTTATTTTATAATAACATTGCTTTAAAAATTGACTATTCTGCAAAATGTCATTTTTAGAAAACTCATAATAGAAATACATGAATGTATGGAATACATAATATTGATTTCTCATCTCACTTGTGGTCCAGTGATCCAGATTCTAATCACAGTCAATCTCCTTCACTTTTTTTCTTTTTTCTTTTTTTTCTTTTCTTTTTTTTTTCTTNNNTTTTTTTTTTTTTTTTTTTTTTTTTTTTTTTTTTTTTTTTTTTTTAACAGGGTTAGAAAGCCTTATATTTCTACAGTTTTGCAAATAAGAAAACTTATTATTTTGGAAATGTATGTACTTTAGTGTATGAATACGCCATTTTAGACTTTATGCTGCAGCACAGAGCTACTCTGAAATTGACTGATATTAATATTAGCATACATGTATTAAATTATGTGTAAATGCTTGTAATGCAAAAGACCAGAGAAACAGCTTCTGCTGCTATACAAAAGTATCCAGTTATGAGACTTTAAAGCTCTATATCAAGTATTAATCACTATATTGTTTTAAATATAGTCAAAATAACAAAAATCATAGCGTAACAGGCCATGCTCTAAGTTACATCGAGTTGTGCTAGGGCAACCCATTAGCAAGGCTGACTATTTCATCAAGCAGCTGTTTTGGAACTAATTCATATAAGTATTTTTCACCCAGTGCTAACTATACATTTATTCTTACTCATTCTGTTTGTAAAATAGCCTTTTGCTTTCAGACAATTTGAGGAAAATCTTGTTTGTATGTGTTTGGATTATCTTTGATTGAAACAAAGTTTTCACAGGGTTTTGCAATGTTCCATAGTTATAAATGTATGGAACAGTTAAATGAAGTCTGAAAACATTGTTCTAGCAGAGAAATTTTTCTGTCTGAGTACCTTAAATAGTTAGTCAATAGTAATATAAAATTATAACAATAGTTAACACTTTTGATGCGCTTTTATCTTGATATCACACAATGCTACAGAAAATATTGTTTACACAATATTGTGATTACCATAGAGAGATTAAGGAATTCATAAAAAGTATTAAAAAATCCTGGGGGAAGAAGTAGAAATAGAGGGGCTGTGTATATTATTTGTGCCTTTGTGATATGCTCTGGCTACTAGATTTTCCTCTTTCCTGAAAAGATATAAATAAACAGCATGCATCTGGAACATATCTGCACATTTTGCCATCAAATAATGCTGATCACACACCTAGGCTTTCTCTTTGTTATGCAATATGCAAAAAATTTAGGAAAGAAGTGGGGAACCATAACAAAGGTTCGGGGGGAAAAAAAAGCACAATAAGCAGTTATTCTTCTGAAAAGAGTGAAGATAAATATATGGATCAAAGAGAACACAAACTTCTAAGGTCATGACTGAAACCACCACCCATGGTACACTGCAGAGAGCTCTATTTATTTACTTCAGAACAATGACAGGCTGAGTTACTCCTGAGCCAATGGGTAGGGTAGCGTACGGAGATATCCTACCTCATTTTCACTCATCTGATGCCAGAAATATGTTACAAGGTCATTCCCTCCAGCTTTCTCAAGCAGGAGATAGACAACTTGATCAGCAAGATCTCTGAGAATGCTGAAGTCTTTTGTGTTCAAATGACAACATCATTAGCTCAGGAATGAAAACGCTAGGCAGTATTTGTGTAGCTAACTGTTAACCTGTGGAGTCTTGAAAGAGAATCACTTCTGTACTCTAGGAGTCTTCAACAGGATCAAATATTCTATTTCTGTATACAAACCAGCCTCTGTACACAGTCTATTGTCCCACCTCATTTCCCATCCTCTTCCCTGTAAAGCACCTAATAAATGAAAAAGGGACTGTGAAACGAAAAAACCCCACCAAATATACACACCCACTTGATGTATTTACATAGGCTCTGGAACACGGGACCAAACTCCATTAGTCACACTGAGTGATTATTTTTCCCCTTGAGATAGGGTCTCAGATAAGTGTTTCCAGGATTAAAATCTTAAGAGTGGACTTTACTAAATCCACTTAGCTTTTAAGTTTACTTACACCAAATGGAAATAGGTTTTTTTTATAGAAACCCAAACTGTCTGGATAAGGCAACTCTACCTGTTATCCCACACCTCAAATAGTATTTACCTGCTTCCACTGTGACTAGAACTACTATGAGTCTCCAATCACTTTTCAAAGGTACTTTCTGAACAACTCTTTAAGCAGACTGAGTGGCTTAGGAAAGGGGTGCTCTTGCTGATGTCTTTTTTTTGCTAGGAAATGCATCTGTGGAGCCACAGGAAAGCTAAACCTGTCCTTTTCGGCCTCCTTCATTGGCTTGAAGTTTTTGTGGAATCACAACCTGATTTAACAGGTCTCAGATTGCATTAAGACATATGTCTCTGTAGACATAGAAAACTTCATTAGTATATAGTCAAGGATTCTTGTAAAATATCCTTGCTTAATAGGATAAACAATATAATAGGATATACAACGTGTGTAGGAAGGCACCTCTCATACCCTAGTAGACACTCCTGTATAAGGAAAGGGGTTTCAATTTACCTCTAGACATTTTAGGAAGTTTACCTAGAACTTTCCATACTCTTCTCATTGCAACTGGCCCAGTGCCAAGAGAGAAGCACCTGTTGGACCTTGTCACTGTTCATGCAAGCCTGTACCTCTTTCTATTGGCAAGCTGCCAGTAGAACCATCTTCAATCATTAGGTAGATAAGAGAGAG
>VWYP01008373.1:0-53040 GCA_013400435.1 Pycnonotus jocosus | reverse complement strand
CAAAAAACCAACCCAAACACAAAGCCATGAAAAAAGTCATCCTCTTTCTTTTATACTTCTCGTAGCTTTCATAAGTCCTCGTACAACAATGCTTACCACGGAAAACAAAAGTAGCACTTGGTGGGAAGAGTGTGGCTTTCTATGAGGCATCTCATACATGTGGCACAAAGCCCACAAGACAGCCCTCATATTTGTCCTTGTAAGCAAATATGCAGTTCCTGGGATTCTCTGGTACATGCCCTTCCAGCATCCAAATACCAAGTGAAATATGTGGGGAAGGTCTAAACGAAGGCTTACAGGAGGCTTACAGGAGGTTTACAGGATCTAAGAGGCTGCAGCAATTAATCAGATTGGGTCCACTGTGCTTTCAGTGAGCCTGGTTGACTTACTAAGCCTGAAAAATTGTCTTTTCCATGTCTCTGCATGCCTGTACCCTGATTTTTCATCCCATTTTGAAAGCAGCTGAATGGAATATTTATGGCTTATTCCCTTTATCTGCACTGAAGAATTGAAAAATCCAAATTAGGGGCTCCATTCATTTGGGGTTGTCAGAAAACCATTATAATAAGGAGAATGCTTTTCACACTAGTACTACTGAAGTACAGTAGTTTGACTCATCTTTCTTATATCTAATTTTAACTGTACTGCCTTCCTTTGTTCTGCCTTACTTCCCTGCATGAGTCAGCCCTGGACAAACAGTTAATGACAGCTGAGCAGGATTTAATGTAACTGGAGAAGGACATGTGCAGCACAAGAAATTATAACCTTTGCACTGTTCCACCTCTGTGTCTGGCATGAAGAGGAATTTACATTTTTGCTGCATGTCAGCAAAAGCTAGGGTCTGCTGACAACTGGGGAAGGCTAGGGTGCTCCTGCATCCTGGTCCTATGGGCCCTTCAAAGGCACCCACTAGTTACATCCAGCTGTGGATTCCTCCATGGACACTTTCATGCTTACTTTCTTCATGGCATAAACTCTACATGAAAACCCATTTGCACAGTAAAGCATATCCTTTTATTTGATAAGTAAAGGAAATGCTAATTATGCCAGTTGTGCGAGATCCCCTGAAGAAGAGAGGTGAGGTGTAAATTTTTCAATCTCTGCCACATACTTCTAGTGGCAAATAAAAGCAGAAAGGAATAGGTTTCATTTCATGGGGAAAATGCAATAATTTGACACATCTTCTAAGACTTCACTGAAAAATAAAACCACCTTTTGGGTTTTGTGTATACCACTTCATTTATAGTGCAAAATGTAAACTCTTGAAATATTACTCAACTTACTAATAGTCCGGGCCTGATTTTTCCTTTATTTTCTGTGCCTTTTTAATGGATATAGGTTTCATAGGTTATCACAGCTTTCTTCTGGATTTACAGTGTGTAATATAGTATAGGGTCATGACTTTTGCTGTAGAGAGTACATTTGCATTTAAAGGGAGTCTTTACAGACCGTTATTAAGCTAAAGGTTATAGAGGAAAAAATAATGTCTGTTGCTTCAGCTACAATAGGACCACAGCAAAGTGGAAGACAAAAGATATTTTTAGACTCTGAACTGTTTCCTTTCTTTCTGTGTCATGATTCCTGCTACTGAGACCTGGTGGTTTAGACTATGTGACAAAGAGTTTTTATTTTCTTTTTTTTTTTTTCCTGCCATTTTTAGAGGGCTTTTTTTGCAAGGTAAGGTCAAGTTATTCCTGCAGTTACCAATTTTGATGCCAGCCTAGAGAAAGCAGTAAGTCACGGCAGCATTATAACCTCACTGATATTTTTGAGGATTCTTATAAAAATAGAAAGGGGCAATTTTTTCTGCTCTTTCCTTTACAATTTTTTGACTTATAAATCCAAATGTGAGACACCCTCCCTAGTTTGGAAAGAGTGGAGGTAGTTTTGGCATCACTAAAAGATAATAGTAACAATAATATTAATAATGATAAAAAAATAAATGAGATAATGTTTCTGCTTTTCAGATCAGGTTCTGCAGTGCTGAGTTTCCCCAGCAATTATTGAAAACTTCTATATTTTAATTGATATCTAATGGAATTTAAGATGCTTAAAGCTCTTTCTTTAAAGATCATTGTAGGCTGATACTAATTCAGAAGTACTAAAATTCTGTTCCAGTTCTTTATTCTTGATGGCAGCAAAAATATCAGAGAGACCTTGGGAAAATTACTTGGAAGATAAAAATTTTAAAATAATACATGGAGTAGAGATTTTCTTTTATATGAACATTTTAATAAAAAAATCCACTTTCTCAGATGTATCAATCTCTTCATAGCTGTGACAAGTCTTTTTCCTGTCACATCAACAGAATGAGGCTAATATACAACAGCCAAGAATCTCTCCTGAAAGAAAAAAACCCATCCTTACACTGAAAAACTAACTTTTCTGCCGAATGATGTTAATAGATTATTGTTTAAACACCAAACCCTTTGTTTGAATCATATTCTGACTTTTGTTAGAAAATATACTGTGCAAATTAGCTTTCATATTGATAAATGCTTAAAAGAAGGTTCTCATTACTTAAACAACAATGAATCCTTTTTTTATCTATCTCCCCTTTTTTTCAAGACTGGTTGTGTTCAGACTTTATTTTTCAGACATAATTAATCTGATTTAATTGTATATCATTCAGCAGAATTTAATATAATTATAACTAAAGAAAAATAATTTCACTTTGGACTCTTTCATAATGAATATTTTGCCATCTAAAGATTCCAGCTGATGCAGTTATTCATGATTTTGTGTTCAAACAATTTTGATTATTTGTTGCATGAAGTTTAACTTCCGTGGATTTGACTTTTGGCTTTTCTCATTAAGCACTAGCACAAAGAATTCACTATGAACACACAAAATAGAAAAGAGGAAAACCCTATAAATCATGTCTTTATAATGATATTATAAAAAACATCAAAATTTACCTACTGAAAAAGGGGCCATAATTTCTGATATGGGTTGAAAGGATATTTTGAATAAATGGTTAATAGCTAGATTGCAGGGATCATTGGAGATGACACTGCAAGGAGTTGTTCTGCATTGGCTGCAGGTGAATCTAGATCATTAATGTGTTGGAGACTTCATTAACGAATATATGGCACATTTTCTGCAGTGATTACTAACTGATTTCATGGCTATCGTCTATTTTCTCTAGAAGTAGTATTACACCAGCTGATTAAAGTCCTAGTGCAATCATGTCTTCATACAGAAGATTCTATTTACTGGTAAAGTGTTGCTCGATAAGTATTCACCTCAGATCCGCTCAAATATTTATATGTATTATGCCCACTGAACTTGAGAACTACTGAACACCTTTAAAGATGAGATTAGCCCAAAAGGCAGCTTTTACAAAGAAAACCACTTTTGTATAAAAAAATTTCTATCACTAGTTATTATTTATAGCATTTTCTTAAAAAAACCCCAAACTAGCTCTTTTGTGTAAAACACCTTTAATGATTTTAGATTTTTTCTCACATAGGCAGTCAGAAGGTTTGAATATACTGCAGAGGTCTGCTCCTCTTGGGAAGAAACTGTCATAATTTTCACATTTGAATAAGGAAAACCCAAAACTTCCCCTCTCATAATCCTGGTTAAAGACTAGGTTGCATTTTCACAGAAAAATTGGTGGCTAGTACTGGCACAGTGGCGGAGCAGAAGAAAGGTGGGAACAGAGTGGAGATTCCTCTCTTTATATGTCAAAGCAGGGCTGCAAAAGGAAAACAGTCCTCTTCCTTTCATGTAGCCAGCAGTTTATAAATCAGTGAAAGGGGGTTGTGGCTATTGTATTTTCACCCTTTTTTCTGCAGTGTTTTTTCTTAGCTGCACTTAGGAAAACCCATCTGTAAGGCTTCCTAAATTAGATGAAAGAAGGTGGTCTGACCCTGTGCACAGAGGATGTGATAGCACAGCATAAACCGACAGTGGAGTGATGGATAAGACTCAGAAAAAGTCTTGCCTTTTGCGTTTACAGCCAGTAAAGTGCGCTGTCAGAGAAAAAGAGAGAGATTAAATGGACCACTGGTTTGATCCAGAAACTTCCAAAATACTTGCAGTACGACTCTGATGCAGCAATTTTGTAACATCTGCTCTGGTAAATTCACCTACTGATGGCAGGTCATAAAACCTGCACATCCTGGCAAATTACTTCTGTTATAAAAACTTTACATAGGCTTGATAAGTCTCATGAGTCATAACAAGGTAACAAACTATGTGTCTAGAAAATACTTTTCAAGTGCGTATCTTATGGCAAGTGTAGTGCAGATGTCTGACAAGTATTTCTGTAGAGATAAGAGAGCCTGCAAGCACAACAAAAAGTCCTTAAAGACAACTTCTGAGTTTAGATGTTGCTTAGGAACTCAGAGCCAGGTCACCCAGGACCTACTGGTAGGGGATTTTACTGCTAAAAAAAACCTTAAAAGAATTGGATTATAATGCATAGCAAAATAGGAAAATTTTGTAGAGATTATAAAATCTGAGGAACTTCCCATAAAATTATGAAAAATTATCTTACCTCAAAAAATTGTTAATTCCTAACCCCTTTATGCCTGTGCTCTTAAGTCCAGCCTTTTAGAGAGGCTAGAAAGAAAAACCAAAGAAATGAAAATTACAGTCCCCATTTTTAAGGCACATCTCTCACTCACAGTACTCATTACCTTTCTATTTTTTTTTTTTTCTGGTGTGTCCGCCCAAAGGAGAAGCAGTAATCTTCCCACATTGTGACAACTGCACTCTAAACATTGCAATGGACAATTTGGTCACCAACTGTGTGCTCAGGGAAAGAAGAGTTCCTGTGTGATGGATCTGAATGAACAGCCTACCCCTCCCCAGCTGTATCTTAGATGGGAGGTGGTGCATGCTGTAGAGTGTGTCTTTGCTGGCAAACATAGGAATGAATGCACCCCCTTAGCCACCCACCCAGACAACTTAAATGTCCTCTGGTGGACACCACAGGTTAGAAGAATCGGTGTAAAGGACTGTCATTAGAAACATTCAATTCCTTTTTAAGGAATGTATAAAAGAAAACCACTCTTGGCCAAATGCAAGAAACAAATTGACTTCTCTCTTGAAGAGTTTATCTATTCATTTGATTGTCCCTTGCAAGTAAGGTGTAATTAGCGCTAGTCCTCTTCTAACCCTTGTGCTAATGAGGCTTTGCTCACTTCTATTAGTGACAGTGCATTGTATTTTAATAAGGATCCCCTGGCCTGGCACGACAGGACCCATAGATAAGGGGAAGGAGAGCAAAAGGAAATGTAAAGAAGTGGGATCAGCAGGGGTCCCCTTCTTGGCACTGGGCTCCACAGGAAGGCGCTGGCTAACTTTGTCTTAGAACTGTCATGTGTATTAACTTCTAACCCATCACCTTCCCTGGTAGGCTAGCTTTACTCAATGAAGCGGGATAGATCCTTGGCTTGGCCTCTCTATCCCCTATTTCAGCAAACTGAATACAACACAAAAAGTTCACAGGGGAAGCATTTGGGGAGATGGTGTTAAGGATAGGGTCAAAAAGAGCTTTTAACTCATCTTAACATTACTGTCCTTTTCCATTTCAGCTCTAATCTGCCCATCAAGGCTTTTGGTTTGTTCATTCATCCATTGCTAAAAGAAAACCCCAAAACACAAAAAACCTCCAAATGGAAATTATATGTGTTCTGAGATATGCAACACTTTGGTCTATACCAGCATGCTTGTTTGCCTGTTTTCTCTCTCTATGGTTGTTTTCCTGCTGATCGATTCCTGGTTGGATCAGGATTCTTTGGCTGCCATTCACTAGGGTTAGAAGGGAAAAGAGAAGTCTTTTGTATCTTTTGTGTAACAGTATTACATCTCAACAAGAAAAACCCTTTCTAATGAAGTCTTTTTAGTGATGCTGGACCCTGTTAGAATGTGACAGATAAACCTCTCCCTCTATGGCAGAAAGTAAAAAAGCTTTTTTTTTTTGTAGTTCCTATCAGTGACATCCCAGAAGCTCTAAGCAAGATATATTTCTTAAAGTCATTATTTTCAGAGCCTACTTTGGTATCTTCCAGATTTCTAGGGAGATGATTCTGTTCTGCCTCAAATTCCAAGAGATTGTTTACACGTTAGTGAAGTGAATCCAATACTTTAGCATTTTCTTTCAGTTTGCCATCTACTTCTCCTTTTATGCATGTCTGTAAATGCTTCACCAAAAATGAAGCATTGAGAAATCAAATTAAAGGTCATCCATGAAGATATCAGCCAAGATATCAGATGCTATTTACCCCTTTAAATAACATGGTATGCTCAGCCAGCATCCTTTCTTGTAGGTTATACATTGCTGACCACCTTCTTGGATAAGTTACTCTTTGGTGAAAAGGGAGCTGAACAGAAATAGCAGCTCTTTTGTCCATTATTGATACTGTAGACAATTAGGATTTATGATATGAGAGATGAGTTTCCTTATGTTAGATCAAACTCCAGTTCACACTCAGATCACTAGTTAAAAGAAACCTGGCATATAATTTCTGCCTCTACATTGTGTGGGCATGATGGAAAGCAGAGTGGCTCTAGGTGGCTTGAACTCCAAGTTATTCCAATAAGCTTTGTGATTTCATCTATTAAATGGAAGTACTTTATCTGCCATTGCTTGTGTTGCCACAGAAACTTATCTTCACTTTAGAAACTGTCTTTTGCATGCCCAGATCTTTTCCCTAGGCATAATTTCAGATGACTGGGGCAAAGCCTCCTGAATCACCAAGAAACTGAGTGATCTTTCTGAATGTCACTTGGCTGTCGCAATTAAAGGATGTTTCATGGTCTTTTCTTTAACGTCAGCAAATAAGTTCCTAATCCTATGTGCTTTTCTTTCCCCAGCTGACTTTCAGGAAGTTCATGAACTCCACCATCACTTGGCCCAACCCTCCACTACTGTCCCAGCATATGCGCCCTTCCCTAGGCACCAGTGTGGTCTTCAAAGAGGAGGAGAAGTTTCAGACTTGGTATCTGCATCAAGCATGAGGAAAAGTAGGCAATATTAATCTAGAAGATCTCAAGAGCCCCCAAATGTGTCTTTTACCATCAAATCAGAACACATTCAATGCATGTAACTGTTCTAGGTCTTTCAAAATTTTTCTTTTGTCTGCAGCCAGCTCACACAGCCTTCTTTTCCTTTCCCTCAGCTGTGGAAGTGATCTGATGTGCAGCTGCCTCAAAGTATGGTGTGTGTTGTCTGACTGGCAAGCAAGCATGGTGAGCATCTTATCTCCCTTGATGGAAGTATCAGCCTGCAACAGAGACCTGGTGCTGGTGCATGCAGCTCTCCTGCCCCTTCTGTCATCTCCCTAAGTCTCTTAAATCATGTCTCCTCTAGACATCACTAAGTCTATCCTGGAAAACAACTCACCACATCCCTGGCTATACCATGGTCTTTTTTCCTGTTCAAATTCCCTAGGAACAGTGATTGCAAGGGCTACTGAACAGATGACGAGGTCACAAAGGAGATTTGGAAAAGTAGAAGATAAAAGAGAGAAATATTAGACAACAGATTGTACAACAAACTGGATTTGTCCTGCAGTTGTTATTGAAAAACTCTGTTATATCTCTTGCATAAACAAAACAGCAGTATTTTGTGCAAGGATTTTGCTGTTGATTGTCTTTCAGTTCATTACATTACTGTATCTAGGCCAGTAACAGAGGAGCCAGAAGTAATGAGAAGTGGTAAAATGTTATAGTTATGTAGGAACAGTGAATCTGTAATAAAGCTGCAATCTTCAATAATATTTTGGCCTCTGAATGCCTTAATATTTTTTACATTCTTACCCCTCTTGATTTTCTTCTTAGTTCACTTTGTCTTACAGCTAAAGAACAGTTAAGAATTTCCAGGGGACACTCCGGTCAGCGAGTGTGGCATGTTTAATTCAATGAAGAGAGATATAAACCATGCTCCTTTGTTAAGAAAAAATGGGTTCTTATGTCCAACATGAGAAAATACCCCATCCACTCACACAGAAGCTGAATGCTAGTCTTCTCCTAAATATTGCACAACATTTCTCTCAGATTCTCAGCTCCTTCAAAAAGGGGAAGACAAGATCTTGCCTTGTAATTGCCAAATACACTTTAACACTTGTGTATTCAAAAGAGATGCCAAAAGATAGAAGTGTTTGCATATGTGACAGCTACTGCCCAAATTGGGAAGGATGTGTTACTCAAATATGTATATTTAGTTCAAGAATAATCAGCCATTTGCTCTTTTCAAGTCCTTTATACTTTTCAAACTTTCTTACAAAGTCAGAGATTTCAATCTTCAGAACTCATTTTTCAAAAGTCAGTGAAATCTCAGTTCTTTGTTTTTCTTAGTTATATGCAGGCTAAAACTTTTTTTGGAAAATAGTATTCTAATTGTTGTTCGACAGCAAAAGCACAAAAATATGTTATAATATGTTATAAATATGTTATTAACTTTAAGACTATCTTTTCAAAATTTTCTCTCAGTTGAAGTGTCACAGATGTAGTTTTGTATTTCCAACAGTATGAAGTTGGATTAAAAGGTTACAACTTATTAAAATTTAAATTTTTAATATGATAAGAATTACTGTGTCACTGTATTTCTTAGTTGTTCCTAATCAGTGAGAACTTATGTTAGTTATGATGGTTCTTAATATACAACTGTGTTTAAAGTACTATAGTGTCTAGTAACAAGACTGTGGGGAAATTTTATAACAGTTTTTTAGCCTTTAATTTTTATTTTGGAATATGTCTCCTCAGTAGCCAAAATCTGCTGTAATCTAGTATATTTGATACCACATTTTCATTTGGAGAATCAATAAAACCTGAATCTGATAAATGTAGACAAATAGCTAACAAATTATGAAAAAGTATCATTTTACTTTGTTTTCAGATTTGTAGAAATAAATAAGATAATTAAGATGGTTTAGTGCAAGATTTGACAAAATGCAGTCTTTATCATCAAAGACTTTTTGCCCTTAGGTCAAATTTGTGTGCTTTCTTAAGTATGTTTTTTGTAACGCTTGTTCTTTTTCAGAAAGAAGAAAGAAGGTAACAATGAAGATCTTTGAAAAATCATTTATCAGACTACAAGTCCCCTGGTGTGTTGAACAAGGAAGAAATCATGGAGGTAACTTCTGCCCCTATAGATCCCAGATCCAAAATCTTCTTTGTAAACAGAGCCTTTAGTTTAGTACAACTGGATCATAAAGTGACAAGTTTTCCTCCAGAATTTAGCCTAAAGCCTCTTCTGGTCAGATTAACTCTTTGTATTCAGCTGCAGACCTGGATTAACCCCTAAGCAACTCTATTGTTTCTCTTCATTGCATATATCCCCATGTCTCCTACTATCTCCTTTTACATCAGACAAAGTGGTACAAGGTTTAATCCGTGATAAGCTTTTCTTATTTTTTTTTCTTTTAGTTTTGCATATTTGTTAAGACATCTTTGACAATTGTTTCTCCTTTTAATGAAAACAACAGATCCAAATAGAAAACCTTGTCAATAGAATTTGCTAACCTGAAACAAGAGAAGATAGTTAGGAGGACAAGCATCCTTTTTGCAAGGACAAAGATGCTAGTCCTAAATCCATTGTCCCTTATTTTTATCACTGTTATGTGCAGATTAAAAACACATCCGTGTACAAGGCACAGTTCTTATGATAGACTTACTACTGGATTGTGGTTTTCAGTGAAAGGATGACTGTTGTGAAATGTAAAAGTATCTCTCATTAGTTTTAAAAATTTTTTTAAAGTTGCTTTTAAGCATTGCTGTCTCTCTGATAGACCTGATGGAAGCCCTGATGAAAGCAGTTTTAAAACTGGGTGCTGGCGTAAGGAAGAAAACTGTGTTATCCATGTCCCTACCTAACTACCTGCTTACTAGGACAAATAGGCACAGAAATAATGTAACAGGGTCACAACCTTGAGCTGGATAATACAACCCTAACCCTAGCCCTGTTGGCAACAATCTTTGTAACTAAGAAATTATTCTAATATTTCTGTTATTATATGATGGTAAAATACATTGGCAAAGCCATCACTCTTTCAAAAACAATCTAAGATTTAAGGAAGCTCCTCTGGCCTCATCACATGAGTTTTGTTGTGGTGTCTACAAAGCAGTGTTCTCCATGGGGTAGGGTTAGGGCTAAACAGAGATAATCCTGTCAAGACTTTAAGATGTTTTCAGAAACTCAAACCAGGGCACAGTACAGCAGATTATCCCCTGGCCTTTCACCTCCAAGGAAAGCAGACATAGTACTGAGAGATGAGACACAGCTTTTAAAAGGCATATATTAGAAGTTTCTAAACCAACTGGCATTAGCTCTATTCCTTCAAAGGTTTCCTGCAGCCTTTGGATGGCACTGTTATACACTGGGCACAGAGGGGCTGTATTTACAGTCTTTCTGACAATCCTCTTCTCCATAAGTCTGGAGAATCATTTGTAAGAGAGGTTTGTTTCTTTTGACAATTTCAAAATGGCTTCATTTAGCACTGTTTTGCTTTTACATTATTTGTTCCCATATTTTCATAAAAAAGGAAAAATTTGAAACTTATTTTTACTTTCTAGGAGTTTTTGTTGTTGTTGTTGTTTGTTTGCTTTTAGAGATGGAAATAAAATGTTTGGAGGCATGGGGAGGCTGTAATTTCTGTTGTTTTAAACCTCTATTTCAACCAAAAAATATTTTGTGAAAATTCTTTTAACCACTGGTAGGTTTTAGATTGAGTATATTAATAGACTTTAGAAACAGAATCCAGAAATCTAGCACAGGAAGTAAATTATGAAGCCCAAAAAGCAAGGTTGTTATGTCTCCTTTTCATTTCAAGTTCTATATATTGTCATTACTCTTTTCTACTATTTCTAAAGCATTTGCAAAGCCTCTGGCACTCAGTGAGGAGATAAGGTAGATGTGTGAACACTCACCTTACGCACAAAAGGCATGGTAACAGGGAAAAAAACCCAAGCCATATTTTCTACCAGACTTGGGACTTCTGTCTTGATTACTCCTCCACTATAGTGCACTTTCTCAAGCAGCTCTGTTAAGGCACTTCAGGAGATCCTGGTGGTGTCAATAGGAGTTTAAAAATGGAGAAGTCTGGATGTGAAGCATATTTCTGCCTGAGCTTTGGGAAGATCAGGTTTCCTGAGTAGTAGAAAAGCAACACTTGACACATCCAGAAAACAAGACAGTGATGAGATGAGGTTACCACTGACAGAGCAGTGGAGAAGGATAAGACAAAATTAGATCAGCAAGAAGAGATAAAATTGTACAAGCTTTTAATAGTTCATTGTAACAGTGTTAGTCTGGCATAGTGAGAAAAAGAAAAACATGTAACATTCCCAAGGAGATGGGTGTGCTGCTCCACTGATAAACTGGTCTCAGTTTGCATGGATTCAACTGGGAAACACCTCCTTTAGGGAGAGGAGAGTGCTGCAGACATCAAGGTGTGACATGATGGTAGCTTCAACTGCAAATGTCATAGTGGAAGAAAGCATTATAGAGGTGCTGAGGAAAAGGATGGATTGCTGTATTTGGAGGCCGTGTGTAATCCTTTCAGGTGTGACATTCTCATAATAAAATGTGTGAAAATCTTCTCTTTCCTTAAAAGAAATTTTCCTGGCAACTAGCTCTCCTGTTTCTTCCATGTTAGCTGCAAAGAAATTAAATAAGCATGCAAATTTATGGAGCTGCCTCAAAGGAATGTGTCTGTACTGCAGCTTGTACCTCCACACTGAAATTACAGTACTGCTGTACTTCACTTTTTTTCTAATTGTTGTGCTAATGAGCTTGATAATAGGGGTTTCCTGAACTGTGTTGATGTCAATATCAGTTCAGTTGTCAAAAGTTGATATGCTAAAAATGAATAAAAATTCATTTATAAAAAAACCAAACACCCAAACATCAAAGGCTGCTAGGCCCAGCTCTATGGAAACTGTGCCTCAAGATATTCCGTACCCTTGGATTGCTAGAAATTTGGGTTGAATTTCAGGGTAAGGATTGTATTATTCTAAACAGATATTATCTACTAGTGGTAATTGGTAGGGACAGAGTACCTATGTTAGCTAATCCATTGATAGAATCTAGTTTGCCTGCTTTTATTTTCTTAATCAAAAATGTGGATGATACATGCTGTGATTCATACAACCCATGATTCATACAATGGTTTGGTCACCTAAGGAAGTATATAAATTGATTTAATCTAATTTGTAATAGGACTGTGTTCCACAGCCTCTTGCTCCTCTTATTGATTTCTGTGTTTGTATAATGATCAAATGCAAGTAAAAAATTAACACTGAAAAATTTACTAGTCAATTAATAAATTATTTTTTCAATGTGTCCAGCACTCTTGACCTATCTACTTTGATTTGCTCTTAAACTGGAACAAGTACAAATTACATTACTTTTTCACAACAAGGCTTTTCAGGATCAGAAGTCTCTGCAGAGACTTGTTTTCCTGGACCAGCAGCCATGGTAATCTTTGTTTGTAAGTCAAATTAAGTTGCTGTGATTAAGCATTTTGGTGGATTGGGAGCCAGAATGCATCCGTTTTATTGGATCAGTCTTCCAGTTCTCATGGTATGTTTGGTAAATAAGCTTTCAAAAACAGATGTCTGAAACATGTAATACTTCTTACTTACATCACCAAGTATTGATATCAACCTGAATTTAGGTGTTCTGAAATATACATCTGGAACAACATTCAGAAATGTCCCACAGGGCTATAAAGGCTGGTTCTGGAAATTTGGTTTCCTATCATTACGTCAGTTAATGTAAAAATTGAAGTGACATACATATGACTTGGAGAAAAGGTATGGAAAAGTGCAGGAAATGTATGTTGTCAACCCCAAGTGAATCAGTGCTTCTGGAAGTTTCCTCTGTTTCTCTGAGACATGATACTACTCTGCTCCCACAGCAACCTCTTCTCAAGGAGGAACAACATTAACAATATATTGAATGAAACCTTGTTTTAAATACATACTTGTAGATGCCATTGAAAATCTTTTGAAAAAGGGTGAAAATCAACTGTAATAGCTGCTGAAGTAAAAAGTCATGCAGAAATACTTATAAATTTTCTTGTTAATCTCATTAAAATATGGGCTATATTGCTAATGTCAATGTTGTTCTGAGGGAAGGTTCTTTTATAAGACAAAGATGTTTCCTTTAATGAGAATTAAATCTATACAGTTTCTAGCCAATACCCCTCTGAGCAGTTCAGAATTTGTCTATGAAATTGAGATTGTCCCCAAGCTGATTTCTTCTTTCCTCAACTGTATTCCTATCTGTGTGTAGCTTTCTTAGTCCTTTGTAAATTTCCTAATTAATTACATGTGAAAATAACAGAAACAATACACTTGGTCTTATCTAACATTCCTCTTGCCTTTCGCCTTCCTCCTTCTCCTTTACTCAGAAAAGTGACCCCAGAATGAAAGTTACTGTTGTCCTTATACCCTCATTAACTACACTCATAATCAGATGAAAAATATTGTCTCTCAGGAAGAAGTGTAGATATTTCCAGCCCAGAAGCAAATCAGTCTCATGAGACGAATGAAATCTTGAAATGCAGATTTCTGCTAGATCTCATAATTAAGTAGTTTGACAGATATTAGCCGAGAGTTGTTCTTTGTGTGTATCTGTCTAGCTGGATGCATTATATCCAGGTAGTGGACATTTGTCTGTAGTATGTGCTTCTGATCCTTTTAGTAGCTACTGCTTTGAAGATTTACAGTAAACATAAATAGCAGACCCTAAATAAACATGACAGGCGTCTTACTCAATCCAGTGACGGACATTAATGGGACAAGGATTTGCCATCGCTCATCCAATTGGAAACAAAATAGAAATGCGAGGGTCACTAAGAAAACAGCAAATTTGAATTATTTTAGTTTTACAAAAAGACTTGCTGCCTGTGCCAGCTTCTGGATTGTTACTTTGAAATACTTAAAACTCATCTGCAGTGAAAAAAAATCTCACAAAAGACTCATTATTTTGGGTAGCAGAAATGATTCACACAGAGATTACTCTTGATTATGACAATTATCCAGCAACAGATTCATTGTCTAAAAATCAGTACAGAAGTGTAAAGTCACATGAATATCACACCATTATACCATATTGTAGTGAAATGGGTCAGGTACATGGGGGATTTTCAGAGATGTTCACTGATGTACCTGTATATATATATCTGTAGCAAGGTGGTTCCAGGGAAGAAATGGGGGCATATCCATCTTCATGTAAATCATACATCCATAAATTCTGTGCATTTGTAAAGTTGTACAACAGTAAATACTAAAACAAAGTGATAAAAATTGCTCTCTGATTACATAAGCAAATTAATCTTTGATTTTACAGACATTTTTGAGAAGAAAATTGTTTTAATAGCAGCATGGTATGCACAAGTTTATACCACTATCCTTACTGGGAAAATGTGCTGCTACAGCTAAAATTTTTAAACCTGTGATTATAATGCATATTTGTATACTTTTATTATGTTGTCACTTCACCATTCCAGTAAGGATTTTTTTTGAGTACAGACCTGTTGGGTCTTGTAGTTCCCTGGGAATGGTTCAGAGCTAAGTCAGGATGTAAGGGGAATGTAACCATAAGAAACTCAAATTCATGAGACAGTGTAACACAGGCTGTTTTTATCAGCCTCAAGATTTCCAGACTAGTAGAGATTTTTGAAAATGGAAGGAAGAAAACATTTGTAAAAGGCAATATTTCTCAAGATGCATTTTGTATTATTGAATCTTTTACCTGGGATACCAATCCTGAGTTTAACTTTACTTATTTTCACTTGATCCATGGAACAAAACCTATCCATATGCCTGCTCAAAGGGAGTACTAACATACATCTGACAGTCAGTCTACTTATCTTCCCCAACTCAGACTTATTTTTATAACACAGCTCAACAGATTACATTATGTCATTTTCTACTGGCCCATTCCTTTTGCTTTTGAAGCAATTTGGGCTAGGTGGAAGCCGAGCAGTACATTGTTCTTTATTTTATGACTGTTTCCTTGAGAGTAACTTATCACTGTCTGTATCTGTCTCTGACATATGCTACAAAGAGTACTGTTGATTATTGCATAGTAGGGCAGGGTTGATTAGGAAAATGAAGAAATCAAGTTCCACAAGCAGGACTGAAAGAATGGAAAGGGAAAGGAAATCATTCAGAAAAAGCAAAAGAAGAAAATGTGAGGAATGTAAAACAGGAGAACAAAAAAAAGCCAGTCTATCTCAGCCTGATCTCCTTCCATCTCTGTTCAAATTTCCCTTGAGATTTGTGTATCTGCCAAGGCAAATGGAAATTATTTGATGCAGAATTATTAATTACAGAAAAAATAAAGGAAAATAAACCAAAAAAGTTTTAAAAATGTAAGTAAAATGCAAAAATGAGCAAAGATAACCCTGAGTGCTTCCAATTTAGTCCATAGGCCTGAAAAGGACTGGGTATTTGCATATCTATGCACACATGAATAAACCCTTTGACATATATGGGACTAATACTAAGCATGCAAAACTTTTTTTTTCCGAGTCATGATTTTTTGCAAAACCCCAAGATGGTTCAGTTATATTCTCATTTCAATAGAATATCCAGATATGAGAGATGTTACAGATAATTCAGCTTTGGTGCTCTTATACTTTTACAAATGCTATCACTAATTAATTTTGTTCAGCAGGATACTTATTTGGAATACAGTGCACTGTACACTGCACAATGTATTCTTAGCACAGAATTGGTGTATTTCAAAAGAACTGATACATTTCTCCATATGTAACGGCAACTCTACAAGTTGCTTGCACAAGGACTGTGAAGATGAATTAGTTCTCACGCAGCATCCTTCACTGCTAATGGTTGGGGTCTGTGCTCAATCCCTTTTCAAGATGTTTTTTTTCCTTCTCACGATAATTTCTGTTATCACAAAGGATGTATACAAAAGGCGCCAAAGCCATATGAACTTAATGTTATATACATGAGTATAAGCTCATAACTGCATTGTAAATTCACATTGTAGGAGTTTTTACACCTCTGATTCCAGCAGATCTTAGGCATCCTTTTCCTAAGGCCACTTTATTTCTGATCATATTTAGTAAAATTAGGAACTTTTTTGCTCCAGAGTTAAATAAATTTTTGTTGTGTCTGAGAATTTCAGGAGTGCATTTGGATTAATATCCTTTATTTGGTCTGAGAGATAGGACTTGGGGAGGTTTTAGCTGGGCTCAGTACTGCACTATATGTCATCAGAAGTTTCTCATAGCAAATAGAGGAGTAGAGATTTTGTCAGTTGAAAGAAGTTGCAAAGTTCTTGGTGTGATACACTTTTAATTAACATATATGTTGCAATTGGAGCTGGATTTTTAAAATGTATTTGCATCAAAAAAGAGTCATTGTAGTCATGAAAACTATCTGGGAAAGGCTTATGGAGAGAGGTAATATTTTCTGTTGGATAAAATTGTGTAATTGGAAAAATTAGGCAAATTTTCAGGCAAAAGCCCTCTTTCTGTTCTAAACAAGTTAAAAAAATCACATCACTAAGTACAGCACTTTATTCACCATATTCCCAAATTATGTTTAGTGCATTTACTGTATTTACAAGACTCCTATTTAACTTGAGTTATATACTTTGTCCTGCCTGAAGGGCAAAAAATAGAGTAGATTTAGGTCAGTTTTATTCACCAAAATATTAGCTAAATGAGAGGAAATGCAGCAACATGGATAGTACTGTGAAGCAGAAGAGCTTCTCCTCCTTATATTCAATATGAGAAAAGTTAATTTGAGGGTAAAGGGCCAGTAATCCTAAAGTGGATACTTATTAAGCCATGGCTCAGCAGAGCACTAATAACATATGCAAGCTTGCTAAATACTACCTTGACTCTAGCACCCATTTCCCCTGTGATTTAAACAGAAGATTGTACAGGCATGAGTCTAACAATATTCTACAATGTTCAAGTTTCTTAGACAGTTTTGGGTGGAGTAAGGGTTTAGAATGGCTTCATTTAACCGTACCATTCATTAGAGTTGGGGAATTGAGATTACTGTCTTGTATAAGCATACCATAAAACCTGAACAATAGAATCAGGTAGGAACAGACAGAGTTATTACATTGTTTCAGAGATCTCAAGAGCTTTCCAAATTTATTTCCATTTGTCATAAATGAGTCTATTATATTTTGAAATATATTTTATACAGTGATTTTGAAAAGTCCTTGGCTTCCCTTGGCCAACAAAATTGAAAATTAGATAAAGAAGAGTTATGAATGTACTTTTCATTTAAAGTTAACTCTATATAAATCAAAAGATATCCACCATTTTTTTTTCATAAAGCCCAATGCTTCTGTGGAGATTTCTTTCTTTAACATGTATCATATTGAAAAGGATGAAAAATGGACCTCTTTGTCCATAAAAGCTTACTTAGATTATGTATCCTTAGTATATATTTAATGTATTCTCATAAAAGAATCATAGCTACTCTCAAATTCTTTAGCTAAACTTAACTGATCCTTCAGGGACATCAAATCTGATACGTGAGCTTCCACAGAAAGAGGCAAATCCACACCTACAGAGAGCTGCAAATCCTGGTTGGATATAACCCTTCAGCCATATGGACATGGTCTTATTTTTCACATTAAGGCACTATGATATGTAATGTGATTTTACAGCTGTTGAATATATGAACACCCCCCCACACCCCACTAAAGTTCAACATCTCATTCCCTTCAAGAACCCAACTTAAGCCTAGAGTAAAGTCAAAACACTCCACTAATTTCAGAAAGATTTGTCTTATCCTCAATTAGCACAAATGTACCCATTCACAACAGATTAATGTAGCCTGGAAACATGTTCTTTTTACATTAGCAAAAGCTACAGTTAAAAAGAAGGGAAAAATCTGCAACAGGAATCTTGAATGCCTGCTAGGATAGTGAGTAAACTATCTCATTCTTTATATTTTGAACATAACTTTTTCATTTTCACTTTTCTTCCTGGGACTTTTATTCTCTATTTTGCAGATTAATATTATTTCTTCTTCTCATGCCCATCTGTCCACCCATCTGCCTATTTTAGCTACATTTCCTTTCACCCTGCTGGCTCCTGTATATCCTCACCACACCCCAGGCATGTACCCTTCAACAAGATTTATAATATGAATCATTTTGAATACCTTCAAAATAGTGGTATAAGAAAATTGGATTCCTACTTTTTTGGTGAGTAATATAAAATTATTTATAGGCTTAAAAATGAGCACTGTTGCCCTAAGAGAGCCTTTAGGCTTTGGGTAGGATTTCAAAGAATAATAACAAAGGTATATAGATTGCATCTAGAAGTTAAAGTACCAACCAAAGCAGTTCTAACTGGTATGTACAAAGTGTATCCTCCTCCTTGGCCAGTGGAAAGAAAGGGAAGCTGCCCTTCTGGGCCAGATGGGGCTTGGGGGCTGCACACCACACACCTCATCTGCCTGGAGGGGTGACCAGGAGCTGGGGATGTGCTGGGCCATCAGCCACAGGGTAAGTGGGAGCATACCTCAGAGCGTGGCAACTCTCTGTGTAGCCTGTGCTAATAGTGTCTCTAAGGTGATTCTCAGGGGACAAAAAAAACCCCAAAACAAACAACAAACCAAAAACAACCAAAAACCCAACTTTTCCCCGCCGTGTGATCTTACTGCATATGCACAGCAGCAGAAGCCAGCATTGAAACTAGGGAAGTGAATGCAATCTGATCTTTGTCTCCTCCCTTAGATAATTTTATCTCTGCTGTTATTAGCTTAGTAGAACCATGCTGAAGAGCCATAAAAATACTTCTGCTTGTCTCATGCTAAGCTTGAGGAGCTCCTTGAGGAGTGGTTTGTGGCATGGTACCTGCCTTAGGAAACACCATGTGGATGGAAAGGGCTGCACTCCTTAGTGGCCCATGCTCCCATATAGCTTGGCTTGGTTTCTTTGAAGTTTTTTAACAGCTTCACTAGGACAATAACAGCAATTTGATGGTGCTGAGGAGCCCTGAATGGTCCCTTCTTCCAGGGCTAAATAGAAGAGTGGCCAAGGCCTTGTCACCAGGGCACTTGCTCAGGGGTGGCTGGCCAGTGGCAAAAAATCCAGGTGAAGAGCCTTCTGCGAATGGTGAGTGAGAAGGAAAAGCCACATTAGAGCTTTAAACAATAAGATTTTTATTGCATACACCTGGTGCTGCTGGCCCACTCCCAGCCCACATCTGTATGGAGGGTGATGCTGACTGCTGGGGTGGCCATGAGGAGGGATGAGGACCTGTCTCCAGCCTTCTTTTCAGGGCAGTATGCTCCATCCCTAACTCCAGGGAAATGACTGGGTGCCACAGTTTTTGCTTTCATGCTTCATAAGGCAGTGTCACCCTTTTGTGCCAATAGCTATTTCCAGAAAGTGCTGAGGTTGATGGAAAGTTAATTATTTTGGTGATACAAGAGATGTTCTGCATTGTAGATATAGACATAAATATTTCTGTCTATCCAAGGATAACTGTGTGTTTTTTAAATATATATAAAGGTATCTGTTTCTTTTTCTCCATAATTGTGGATACAACCTTGTTTATTTATATTTATAATTTATATATGAAATATGTTACTCAATAAAACTGTTTAACTTACAATATTAATTTCAATCAGTGAGAAAAAAAGCAATCATGTCTCCTTACAGTAAAAAGAAATTTCAACCTTGTTTTATTAGCAGAGTCTGCCTATGTCTAAATACTCTAAGCAGACTTTAAATTCATAAACCTGACTACAAAAATTTGAATGATAACACATCTATTTTTTGTGCTGAAAAAGATGGAAATTAACTTAAAAGAACAGAAATCTCCTCTAAGGAGGAAATGTCAATAACTGTTTGAGCAGTAGGGGTTGCGTGTGTAACAGTATGTGATGTAATTGCCTTGTATTTTAAAAACTGCAGTTACTTTCACAAAGATGATTTTGTTTCCTCCTTTTGGTAAAAACGTTCTTTTATTCAAGTTTATTAACCTCACTTGTGTTAAATCACCACAATCTCCCTTTCCTAAGTCATAGACTCATTTAGTAACCATTACATGATCTTTCTTCACACAACTGAAAGTGCCTATAATCTTTTTTGGAACAGGCTTCAGTCCAGAAATATGTTTTACTTTATTATTTTCTGCTCTCTCTGGGGATGCCTTCACAAAATGGTAAAGCCCAAAGACTTCCTGAAGGCTAATCCTTTTCTGGGTCGTATGATTCTTTTCAGATTCCATCTTGGGAGAGTTTTCTTATAACAATACATTCTGCTGTCTGCGAACTGGACAAAATCCTGTTGCTTTAGCACTAACAATGAGTGGAATTTTAGTGCAGGAGGAGTGTTTGCTTAATACAATAGAAGTTGGTACAGGCTGGACTTGCAAGTGTCAAGTAAACAGTGTGGGAAAGTCTGCAGTACTGCAACTGAGTCAACAAGGTGCTGAACGCCTAAATGTGACTGAACTGTAACTGCAATATCTGGTTGACTTCATCTTTTCCTCCAGGACAGGACTTGACACATATCCTATTGAGAAAGAGTTAACAAGAGCACAGGCTGCTAGCAGGGAAAAGATGAACAAAGCGAGCATCCAGTCATGCGTTAGGAACACTGCACAAAATGCAATCAGAACAACTGTGCTTCAGGATCAGACACAAGTCTGATTTACTGAATGAATATGACAGGAGAAGGCTGTTCAGACCCTGCCATAATCACATAAATTCTCTCAGAAATATAAAACAAACAGTGCCCAGGTAACAAAAAGGCAGGGGTTTTTTGTTTTTTTTTTTAGTGTGGTGTTTGTTGTTTTTTTTTTGTTGTTGTTGGTTTTTTTTTTTTTTATGTTGCTAACACTCCAGTTAATATCAGTTTAAAAGAGGCAGAGAAATCTGAGGTCACTTGGCAGTAACACGAATGCCAGTACTCTAGTCATATTTCGACTGAGAATACAGATTGCTTGAACCCTTACCAGAGGCAGGACAAATGAAGCAAGATACATTTATGTTCAATACCACAAATAGAAAAACTGATATAACTTTATATAAGTAAGAAACTACCATTCAACTTAGCCTACTACTTCGGTTGAAATGCAGAAGTAGTTTTAAGTTAGGAAAAGTTCTCAAAAAAAAAGTTTTATACATTCATCTTTTCAAAAGCAGAGTTTTCCAGGTGTTTTACCCATACTTTGCTCTCATTTACAGCCTTAATCTTATTTAAAGGTCTATTTGTATTCAGGTAGTGCCTTTAATTTCCACAGACACTTGATACTCCATTTAACTAGCATGGTCATAAAACTCCTGTCTTAAGAATGAAAACAAAAAGTCAAATTAGTGTCTCTCAAGCTTCTTTAGATCAGACACTGAGCTAGAGAGGTGTGGCATTGGTCCTAACTTGTCTGCAAGTTTGCCCCATGCAAGAAGCACTCTTTGCAACGTTACAACTTTCCCTCGAGTCACCACTGAAGCATCTCCAGCGCTGATTTAACCACTAAACCCAGAACTTTCATGAGAGCTAGACTTCTGAATTTGCTTTTAACCTGCATGAAAATGCATACTCCAATACTTCCATGGGTATTCCATGCAGACCCAGTTCAGAATTAGAAGATTCCAGCTGCCTCGTGAGAGCTGCCTCTGGAGTAGGAGTTCCTGTGACTCATAGTCAGCTCAGCCTTGGAAAAATCTCTGTAGGAAAGTTGCTGCCCTGTTTCTCAAAGCCAGGCTAGCACTCCTGCACAGTTTCACTGCTGGCACCATGCCATGTTCTAGCCTTGTTGATATACAAGTACATTAATGCTGCTTTGTCCCAGGTGAACCTGCTCTAAATGCAGAACTGTTTCAATTTTCTGTAACTGATTCATATACATTTACAGTACCTTAAAAAAAAAAAAAAGATAATTCACTTTGTCCAGACACATGCAAAGATGTATGTATTGGTATTATGTAATCTATATACAGGTAAGTATTTATAACGATAAAACACATTTTATGGCTGTATATATTGATTTACACATACATCAATCCAATAAGATATATTGCTGCTAATTAAGCCATTTCTTTTACTGCTTCCTTCAAGAGGAAGAAAAAGGGGGAAAGAGAGTGAAATTTTAGCTCTCATTTTTATTTTAGAATGAATAATAGGAAATATTCTGCTGACAGGGGGTACAGTAGTTAGAGAAAAGTGCCTTGCAACAACAGAGGTGTTCATTATATATGCAGGTTTGTGAGCGAGAGGAAATAGGCTTGGTGTTCTCTTACCTTTTGGCATCACTCTGGATATGCCAGTAATTTAGAATATTTCTTGAGAAAATGTCAGAAATTTAGAATGATGGGAGATTGTGCTTTCCAACCAAAACTTCTTAGGGCATGACTCCTGACTGAAAGGACCTGGATATGTTTTGTGTTTCTCCATGCACCAGATATCCATGAGGTCTTTAGTGTCCAGGGAAAGATGCGTGCCCTTCTCCTTTTCAGCTGGGCAGCTGAAAGGGTAAAGCTCTGGCCCATTCTCCTTCCCACCATTCCTGGTCTGGCTCAAGATGAATTTAAAACTAAGACATTAAGTCTACAGCTGATAGAGAAGAAATGGATTTACATTGGTCCGAGCTGACACAAGATAAAAAAATGTTATCAAACTTCAAACGGGCCAACTCTCCATTTTGCAGAATATAATGACCTATAGTTGCTGGAAATGAATGGAGAATTTGGCCCTATAGACTTTCCTTGTCAGTAGCTTAAGACATTTCAGTGACCTTTTAAAGAAAAATGTTTTGAAATCCATTTCTAATCACAAAAATAGTTGTTACTCTTGAGCTCTTGAATGTTTAGCTATATTAATGTAATAATACTTGTATTATTCATACTTTACACTCATGATTTTGTAAAGCATTGAACAGAAAAATCTGTATTAACCTTTATAAGAATGCATCATAACATGTAATGTGATTCCATTGCTCTTAAGCCACTTCACTGTGGTACCTCCACTGCAGTTTGCTTCATGAATGGGGGATTTGCAATATTTTATCAAGTATTATCCTCTTCATGCTAAGCTTTTTCAAAAGAGTGAAGTTTTGTCACAACTGTGCTACAGTCTTGTTCCCTTTATTACAGTCTTTTGGTGAAAATTTGGTCTAAGAGCTCTTCGCAGTTAGAACAAAATAGCAGTTTTAAAGCCTTTTCTCTTTGAAAGGCTGCACTCTGTCCCCAGTCTTCTAATTATGTTATTTGAAGGAAGCCTCAAAAGGACACTGTCTTGTGGTAAACATTTCAAATACCTGGAACTGTTTTTAATATAAGTAGTTTGCAGAATGAATGTAATTGTATTTATTTTGAGTACAATAATATTCAGATCTTTCTAAGAATTTGAATTCGTTGTATTTCACCTCAATTCTAAGGGCACTGTGTGTTGCACTTTGCCCACCTAAGTGCTTTAAATCTCTCCCCTGGCAGGATAGTATATGCATGTCTCCTACAGGTTTATTCTATTATGCTTTCCTTTCACCTCTATGCATTTCCTGATAGCAAGACAAATGGCCAATGAGATTGCATTCTTTTTGGGTTTCAGGGTAAGGATAGATAGCAACAACTATGGGATATAATGAACATTTGGGGAAAGAGAAAATAGATCAGGAAAAGGTAGTCACTGTGGAGCTATATTTTAATAATGAGTTAAATTGTGAAAGTGAAAGGTTAAGCAAAGGTCTTTGATCTCCTTAGCAGGGAAGGTGAAAAGAGTGGCTAATTAGATTATGCAAACTAGCAGATAGTCCAATTAAAGTTGATAGGCCAGATGTAACCCAGGGGACACTTCCACCTGGAGGAAATGGGGAATGACTGCTTGGTCAGCAAACACAGCACAGGGAGCTGAACTCTCTCAGTGCCTGCCAAGGGGTGGGATGCTGCTGCTGTCCCAGCCCCCTCCATTCCAGATGAGCAGATCAAGGCTGAGAGACAGATGTTCTCCAGAGCTCATCCATACTGAAAAGGGCCCATCTGGTGAACCTTGTTTACCTGGTCCACAGAGGGAAGGACTTGGCCAAAGTCACAGATATCATTCGGAAATCAGGGGTAACCTCCTGCCCTTTCTAGACAACCAATGACTTTTGTTGTAATGTAGGAAGTATTTCTCCCTGCTCTGTGTTTGAGGAGCTTCCTGTTGACTTAAGTGTAAGCACATGTCTACACTGTGAGGCCTAGAAAAATATCCTGATGTCAAGTTTTGGTTTTAGGGCCTGACCATGTTCTGACATTAAGTTAAGATGACAGTTATTGGTGAAAATCCAGCAGTAAATACCCAACATCTTGTTGACTTTATATAGGCAGTTACAGACCAGAGATTTCATACTCAGCTGATGGCTTGAGTTTTTCTGTGGAGGGGAAAGATTTTTCAAACCTTAATATTTTACCAAATAATTTCATGATGCTTTGATTTTTGGACAGATTAAAGAACCCTGCATAGATCTTTGATATTCTTCAAACTCAGTTATGCTGATTTTATTAATGTAAAACTTTTTCCACTTTGAGAACTTGTATACGAACTCACACATCATTGCATTTTAAAATTTAGTATTTTTTTAAAAAAGTAACTCAGAATTTCTGCAGACTAGAGATGAGATCATGTATTACAGTGTGGCTACTGCTACTGCTTTTTTTTCCCTTTCGATAGAGGGAAGAAAGATGAAAAAAGTGCATATTTGTATATAGCACACACTTAAGAGAAATACAAAGAACTTGAAGCTTTTGATTATATTTTTCTGGTGTAAACATCTCCCATTTAAACTAGTTTTATGGGGTGTTTTTTGTATTTTAGATTGCACTAAGTACTATACTTCATGTGTTTATGAGTCATCCTCAATGAGTATATTGCTTATGGAACAAGCAGGCTCAGCCATATGTTTCGTTTGCATATGCTAGTTTGGATAACTATTCCTTCCTTCTCCTTCTCTCTTATTCCTTCCTCCCAGTTTGCTTTTTTTTTAGCAGTCATCTGCATTTGTGAAACCTTGTGATTTTGCCTGGTTCATGGATAAGAGCATTATGTCTTCTCAATTTAGCAGTAATATCAGATTAAAAAAGTAAAATTTGAGCAAAGTGGTAAGACATAAAGCAAGAAATGAATCTTCTAGATGTAAATCTTGAAATTTTGGATTTTTTTGTTCATATAGTATATTTTTCTATGTCTGAATCCAGACACGGTCTGAAAATCTGCCTCTGTTATTTTGTTTGCATAATGAATCACTGTGTGCCCAGAAATTCCTGCTTTTATAAAGGAAGTAATTGTTTTGTTGTTTGGGCTTATCTTTTTCCCTCTTGGGCAAAAACTAGAGCATTCTTTTTTTAAACTTTGTTTCTGTCTGTCACATATATCAACACACAACATGAAGCTACTAAATTGCAGAGAGGGAGGAGGATAAAATGTACAAATTCTGAAAGAGGGTGGAGACCAGAGGAAAAACTTGAATTGTCAATACTTATAATACAGATAGCCTGAACTGAAGATGGTTAGTTTGCTGAGAGCTGCGTGCCACAGAGACGCTTCTTTACAGTGTCCTAGATATCCTGCCTTCCCTTGCAGCTGGCAGCCTTAGAGGGGTAACAGCTTCAGAAGAATGCCTGCTCTTGACTATTTCTTAGTCTTGGCACCAATGTGGCTTCTGTCAGCAGTCAATATGCCTGGTATTTTCCTCCCACTGCCATTATTTCTTGGAAATTCACATTCCTTGCACCAGCATGCAGACACCCACATTCTCCAGCTGTGTTTGAATTCCCTTGTGTTTAGATCCTATCAGAGCCTGACAGTTAGGGGTCCCTGACCCACACCTGGGCAGAAAAGATAATCCTCAGCAGACTCAAAGAACACTGTGCATTCATATGGCCAGTTACATGAAACTAGGCTGCCTCCCCCTTCTTTGGCAGGACATCAAAGTGCCTGGATGTAGACAGGGCCGTCAGCAGCAGTGATCCACCAGCATTTGAAGGCTCCAGCATTCCAGGGAAAAGCAGAGGATGCAGCTCTAAACCAGACTGTATCTCACCCATGAGTAGAGTGGGGGGCAGATATTTGAGCAACTTTCCTGAACAAGTAAATGCCTGCAGAACCAGAAATTTGACTCTAATATACTCAGTGATTTCTTATTTTATAAGTAGTATTATAATTTACTCTAATACTTGTCCAGAGGCAATGGAGCAACAACACTTGTGCTATGGATAGTCAGCTTAGTAGCCCTGATGGTAGAGCAGAAAATCTCTAATTTTTGTTGCAATTTGCTCCATGCATTTTAAGAGCTGTTTCATAAATGCCATTTTATGCACATGATCTTCTACAATGTACACCTGTACAGAAGTGTTGCACTATAAATATATGGTCTGAAAACTAATTAAAGTGAAACCTTTTCCTGGGTAATGGGTTTCCATTTACATCAGCAATAAAATGGTACTTTGAATTGTATGAATTTTATTTTATAAGTGCACTTTGTTTAAACACCGCTAAATGGAAACAATTTGAGCAGCTGAATGCATGTATTTTTGTATTTTAGGGGTTCCAAAATAATTTTGGCATCTGACAGATACATGTCTGCATAAAGATGAAAGTCATTCAAGGTACAAAATATTTTTCAAAATTTTGTTCCAAATTTCAGCTGCACCTAAATTTAATTTTTGAGTTTATAATTTATTTTGGCTTAAACTTTTCTCAATAATTTAGAGAGATTTTTTTCACTTCCAAATTATGAGCAGTACTGAAAAAAATCTGTCTAAATTCCTGTGGGATGGAAGTTTCCACATGATCTTTGGTTCAGTCAGAAGCAAGAAATAAATGAAGTCAACCCTTGCTGTTATTTTTATTAGAGTTTATTGTGTTTAAGATGTTCAGATAAAGATAAACATGTATCTTACTGGATGAATCTTTTCATTATTATTCTTATTTAATGCTGGCATTTGGATGGAACCCAGTGGTTTTGAAATCTCTTGTGCACAAATGCAGCCTTATCCATTAATTCTCCATTATTTTCCCATTATTGTGGTGCATTGTTTCACAATGTTTTCAGTGTATTTCACTTTTAAAATGCTGCTAAGTAATATGCCTTTCTTTGTTTAAAATCTTAGTAAGATATTTTGCTCATTGTTACCTAAGCTTAATGTTACGCTTCACACACAGGACTTGACATCCTCAAGAAGACTACTCAAACTAGTGATTGTGATATAAACCCCCAGCTTTTATCAACACAGATGTAGTTGCAAGTCTGTTTTCCTCTTAGTTGTAGTCCATTGTTAACAGAGACAACCAAAAGAGAAGTCTATCTTGACTCCTGGAAAAGTCTTCCCTTAGTAATGCAGACTAACAGAGGTGGCAACTTTCATGAAATGTTTTTATTTATTTTAATGAAAAGTTAATAACATGACCTGGATTAAGATAACCTATAATTATTTTCAAATAATGTTTCCTAGATATTGGGTTTTTTCAGATTTTTTCTGTGCTATTGGAAGTAGAGTTTTACTTTCATATGTCTTCACACGTCCTTTCAGAGTTAAAAAAAATAATGACTCTTTCTTCAAGAGAATGTTTGTAATACATTAAAGTTTTTTATCTTAATTAAGGATGTGAATAATATGTAAAGCAAAGAGCTGAAAACGGAGTCCAGTGTGACATGTTGCACATCCAGTCAGTAGAGTATGCTGACTAGTTACTCACTAGTTTCTTCAGCTGATGAGAACGTGTGCTTAGCAGCATCAGGAGCATACTTAGCACTTTGCAATAAAAGTTGAGAGATGACAAAGTGGAAGAGACACTTAAAAATATGCTTGAGCTATGAAAGTACAAACAGTGTCCGATGAAAATGCATGAGATACTACAGCACAGTGTTTGAAATGGCTTTGTGACTGGAGGCTAGCTTCTAATATGCAATGCATAATTCAGTGGGAGTAGGTCCTATTTTATGTCACTACAAACACAAAAAGAAATGGTTATTGGTAAATGATAAATAAACTTGAAGAAAAGAAGTAAATTATTTTTATAGGCATGTGAGTGCCTTACAACTGAGGGGAAAAAATTACCCTCTTCAAACATCTGATGTCTATCTTTGAGCTTTAACCAATAAATATTTCCAGAGGTCTGAGAAGCTTTGCTTTAAAAAAAAAAAAAAAAGGTTAAAAAAAAAAAGTCTAAAATTAATCTTCAGCAGACCATGATATGTTATGAGGGAGGATCTCCAAGGGGGTTCAAAATATCTGCAAGGATATACACCTTTGCTAAGAACAGAAGAAATTATAATTTTAACCTTCAAGTTGCGCACAGATTAACTCTTCATTCAGAATTCAACATAGCTAGAGGCTAAAGAAAGTTCAGATTGATTTTTGTGACATCAAACAAAAGAGGATCATGTTCCTGACACCTGGTAGAGGCAGCAGCAGCTTTTGGATAGTGTAAGAACAGAAATAAGGAAGCAAATTAAAGCTTAACAGTACATTTGCATGCAGTTAACCATTTGCTTTTACCACACTGTAGTTACCTCGCACTAACTTCACTGTCTCTGTCATTCTTGTAAAATGTAGAAGGGAATTAAGGATATTATTTTCTTTCCTGTGTTTAATCCAGGAGAGATGATGAAAGCTCCCCACTGATCTAACTACTTTGGTTTACTCCATCACCAGCACCCCAGGCTAAAGGCCTGCTTGCTCTTAAAGAAAAAGAAAGACAGAGTTTAAAATACTGTTACCTTGTCCATTTCACTCAACTGTGAGGGTTGTACCCTGTTAGTATGTTAATTGGATGATAGAAAACACACAAATGGTTTCTTTTTAAATTTTATTAGGCACTTCCTACCTCCTTCCTTTGAATATCTCTAAAGAAATTCAAGGTGTCTTGTTTCCTTATTAAATGAAAAAAAAATAAAAAAAGGAAAAAGTCTTTGGATATCCTAGGCTGCCTTCATTAGGCTGTATATATTTGTCTTTGCATCCTTTGACAAAAATGTAGTAGTATGTCTCTGAAGGGAGGAACTTTGCAGTTGCAATTACAGATAATAACGTTGTTCTCTAAACCCCAGTGTGGTGTGAACATCAAAGTGCTGTGGATTATAATAATCTAAACAAATAACCTTCTGTAAACTCATAAGAAAGAAGGAGCTGGATGTTTTCATTAAGTGAGAGGCAATTCATTTAACAGTCGGTTGTTGCCCATTTCTATGTGGTGAAAAGTCTGCTCATTTGCATAAGGAAATAACCACCAAAGAAATGCAAATGACTGAACTAGGCTCTCATTAGCAAAGCCTCTCCAGCTACCTGAAGGACCTACCTCTGCTGGCAGTAGATCGAGTTTCAAGTACTTTCTTACCTTTTAGAAACCAATTATCTTCAGCCATGTCCATCAGTTCAGGAGGGAGAAGGGAACATATTCTTGGCAACAGATCTTACAATTTATGAAAAGAATAAGAATTTGAATGACTTGTCTTAATTCAATTTCTTGAAAATCTACCCTTTAAATGACTATATGTAAAATGCATGTGTTTTTTATAGAGTAAGGGAGGAGTGTATAATTTTCTGAGGGGGAGAAAAAGCAATAAATTCCAATCAAAATATTGCAGTTTGGAAGGAGAGCTGGATGACATTGGAAGTTTTTCTGTCAAAAACATAGCAAAAATATCTAGGTAGGTGGAAAAAATGGTTGCTATTTAAGTGAAGGAGGAGGAAATGGTTATTCTACAGTGTTGCAGGTGACAGATACAGGACCTTAACTCTGTTAAGAAATAAAATACAATAAAAATGTTTTGAACTGAATTGATTTGGTTCTTTCTACTGGAGTCAATAGATGTTTGCTTGTCTGTGTCAAATGAGAATACAGCTCACAATATTTCCTCTCAACCCAACACATACAGTCTGTAGATATTTGACACATCTAGACACACAGTCTCTAGGAAAGAGACCATTCAGTGCATAAACACGACAACATTTCACCCATGGAGTCCTGAGCTTAGCTGGGGACTGGTCAGCTTAGAGGCAGCAGGAGTTTGATAATCTCTGCTTGCTTGCTAATGGAGGTTTTCAGTTTATTTGAAAGAGAGATATTCCATTCTGAATTCTGTCTCAAGCAAGCGTTTTAGGGTGTCTTTGAAGACATTACAAAATATGGAATGGTCATTTAGGGAGAAATTTTTAGACATTCAGGCTAAGATGTGTTGCCAGATTGGTAAGTGCTTCCAGGGTCATGATATAGAGCACAATTTGGAGGCCATATGAACAAGAGTGAATAGGGACAAAAATAGGAGGAGCCTTAAGTGTAGTATATTAACCAGAAGACTCTGGAAATTTTAGAAAAAGATTATACTAAACCTAAAGTGAATGCAACTTTCTCATGTGTCAAGATAAATTTCTCCTGAAACTTTCACATAGTTTTATGGTTCAGGTCTCTTATCACTTTTTGCTGGGCTGAAGACAAAGTCCTACCCTTCTCTGTCTCTCACCATTTCCTCACCATGTGCAGCTTTCCAGCTTGCTCTGGTGAGTGCCATGCTGACATTACTGGCTCCTGCCTCAGCACAATCAAGATAACCGAGTTAGAAAACTCCCTCTGTGTTTTAAATGATGAGGAAATCCAGATTACTTTTACAGAATGAGTAAGAGAAGTACGTTTTACTGTTGTAATTATTCAAATGGATGTGTCATCAGGGTATGAACTACCATTGCTCCTAATACTACGTTGTTTGTTCTGCCATTCTTCTCCATTGCTTGTTCTGCCATTCTTCTCCATATTTAGGTTTTTCTCCATCATACCCTTTCACAGAAGGCAGGGTGTAGAAAGAGACCCATACAGACATGTACCATATCAAAATCAGGGTCACAGAATGCTTTGGGTTGGAAGGAACCTTAAAGAACCTCTAGTACCAACACCCCTCCCATGGGCAGGAACACTTTCTACTAAAGCAGGTTACTCAGAGGCTCATCTTAGAACACCTGCAGGGATGGGAAATCCACAACTTGTCTGAGGAATCCATTTCAATGCTTCATGACCCTTGCTGTAAGGATTTTCTTCCTAACACTTAATCTAAACCTACCAGCTTTAGCTGTTCACCCTTCTGTTATCACTACATGCTCTTGTCAAAAGACTCTCTTTAGCCTTCTTTTAAGCCACCTTTAGATGGACTTACATAAAATATACAATATATTTTGTTTTTACACCCTGTTTACCCTGTGGTAAGTCATTCCTCTGATTTTCTAGGCGATTGTCAGCAAGAGCACATAAACTAACCTCTCGTTAAGCAAGAAATCCTGTGGCAGACAAGTGCATGTAGGTAGACATGAAGAGCCAGTGAAGATGACTGTGGGTCAAGGAAGTGTCTGTACTCAAAATACTAGTGCTTGTTCCAAATACAGACTAGTGTAAACATAATTATTAACTAGAGCCTTTACTACAAAGTTACCCTGAATTCCTAGGGGAAAATATGATCTCTCTGTCTTACTGTTTAAAGACCACACAGTGATTGGTTCAATTATCTCTGAATTGCTAGACTATTCATTCTAGTCCACAAACTAGAAGTTTTGAGATGTGTTTTTTTCCCCTTTTCTTTTTAATTTTTTTTATTTCCTTTTTTTTTTTTTGACACTACATTCAACCTTCTGCTTCCAGAAGATATATCAATAATATCTTTGACCCCAGTTACATGCAACTGTTGAATATTTCACTGTCTTTAACTGCAGAATCATGACAGAGGTCACTGAGCAGAAATAATATGAGAGTATTGTGCTGAAGAAGAAAATACTTGGAAGATACTAAAGTGAGATTGGGTATTTTAGGTTTGGCTGAGCTCCATCAGCAGTTCCCCATTCATCAGCAAAATTTTAATCTGCTGTAAAATTATAAATGAGTCTTGGTAAGATAAAGACCTATTTTTAGAAGTTTATCTCTTCTGAAAGAAAGATCAGTACATAACAGGTCAAAAGCATTGTAACAGAGATTGGACATAAAATGGAACATTGGTCAAAGGCCAAAATAATATTGAAAGCAAAATATTACTATTATTTAGAGGCACTTGTGTTAAATATGGTGAAATTGAACTGTTTATAGAAGATCCTGGATTTCCTCCAAACAGACTCTGGCTGCACCATCTCAGTGTTGTTTTTAAGAGACAAGAAATTCTTTTTCCTTCATAGCAGCCATAAATGAGCAAAGAAAAGGGGAGTGTAAAGAGTGCTTCTAGATGCTGCCCAGATTACAGCACAGCTAAGCAGCTGAGGGTGAGGTTTGAAAGTGTGACCAGCCAGCAGAAGGACATTCAATCACACCACCATCCACACACTCTGATCTGCCACTCTCTGCACATTCCAGTTCCATGCTGCCTCAGCTCAGAGGGTTTGGGATGAAAATGTGGGATGGCAAGCTGTTTTGTAAGGAAGCCTGGTCATCTGCATGCTCCAAATGGTGGGGGAAGGCATGTTTCAAAAATGGCACTACTGCCCACACGCAGCTTTCAAAATTCCTCCAAGATGCTGCTCCAGCTCTTTGGTACAGTTTGCACCTCAGGGAAGGGGGTGTTAATATTCTGCCAGTCTGAGTTCTTCAGTCCAGCTCACTGCCAATTTAGATGATGCCAGAGCCAGTGCAAGAGCAAGGAGTGAGCAGTGGGAGGGAGCCACCCCTCTCTTCAGCAGCAGCTGTCAAAGGCTAGCACAGCTGTATTGCTCATCTCCACCCCCAGATTCCCCACCAAGCACTGAGTCCCTCTTCTGATCACACAAGTGAAAATGTAAAGATTTCATGACTTGACTCCAGGTATTGCCCATGGCTAAATCATCAAGCAACACCTGTTCCTCTTAACAGGTTTTACTGCTGACTTCAAAACCCGTGCAAACTTCTCATGTTATGAGCTGATCTACCATTTTCAGTACATTGCCTGTCATTTCCCTCTCTTTGCCCTTCTGACTTCAAGGCTCATATGATCTAAAAGACTTCAATAAGCTAGTTTAGCAAGTCAATATTTCACTGTTACTCTTAATTTACTTTAAATTTCTTCCTGTTCCTCCTTGTAAGTCTAGTAGGGAGGGGAAAAATAGCTCTAACATGTGGCCTTAAATACTTCCCAGCTGAAAAAATACACTTAACCAGCATGAGGCTAATGAGCTGATGTACAAACTGATGATCCACACCAGTTCCCCTGCAGCCAAATAACATCCTCTGGCCTGTGTACACAGCAGCTGATTTTACCCTGGATGTTCTAGTTTCTCTTTTTCCTGCATTTCTGATCTCTCAGTACAGGCCTCTAATGTAACTTCAGACTCTCTTAGCCCATTAACTGCATGATGCAGCAGCAGGCTCCCTAGCCTGTAGAATCCTTTTTTTTTTTTTTTTTAATTTCTCTGCAGCCAATAGTCAGTGCCTCATTATTTACCTTGCCCTTTCCTTAATGATGTCCTTCTCCCTGAACATCATTCTAAGCAGACAATATAACAATTTAAACTGCTGCAGTAGGTTGAGTAGTTTGTTCATTTTGTTGCTGTTCTTATCTAAATAGCCCTTTCTAACCAAATATATGTGAAATTGTATATTTTGAAAGACCTTTAACTCAGAAAAGCAGCTTAAAAATGAAAGTGAATAGCCAGTATTATTAGTGTATACCAGTAATATGATGACACTAAGTTTTTCTTGGTATTGTTTTCCTCTTATATATTTTTTTTAAACTCTACTTTCATCTAGTTTTATTATTTGAGGAATTTGGCTAAGAAAAATTCAATTTAAAAGAGACAAGGACATTGGAGCTTTTTAGTTTGCTTTCCTGATTTATAAAGAGTTACTATGTCCTTGGATACTGAAAAAAAACAAGTCAGGATGCAAGAGAACTCTTCAGAATTAACATAGAATTAAAATCTATGGGAAATTAATGTAAGAAGATGGAAAAAAACACAACTCTCTCTTACAACACTGATCAGCTCATTAGATCTTTTTGTCAAAAAAGTCCATAAGAGTAAAGCTAGGTGTTTATAATTTGCAATTAAAATCAAGAAAGAGAGGTAAAGAGAGTGTATGTGCTTTAAAGTGCAACTGTCATTGTGCTTTAGACATCAAATATCTTAAAATTGGAAATAACTGCTATCAATGTCACTTAACTGATGTAAAAGCAAGAGTAAAAAGATTCCCTAGTGGTCCTTTGGACCAGTATAAGGTAAAAATGACACAGATGTTTTAAAAGATGTAGTTTAATTATGATGAAGAAAAATCTTTCCACAGTTTTTTTAAACAAGTCTTTAGGGAGCAGTGGTTTCCAAGTGATGGCCTACAAAACCCTCTGGGATCTGTAGTGTAATTCTAAAAAGTCTCTGAAATGCAGCTCAGAAGAACAAACTTGTTCCAGCAGCCTAAATTCTTAAGGATGTTGGCACAGCAAAGGGTTGAAAATCATCACAAAGTGTTAGCAATTCTCTTTCCCACTTCTACCTATCAACAGGAGAAAATTTCCAGCCTCCCCTTCAGCTGAACCACTCGATTTCAAATCAGAGCCATGCACTGAATCTTAATCAACCTGAGAAGTGGAAGCCTTAAGAGGAAGTCATTTGAACTCAGAGCTGAGTCTCACAGGATTTTCCAACCTTTTTTTTTTTTTTTTTTTTTTTTTTGGNTTTTTTTTTTTTACGGTGATGCCCTGGCTGTCAGAGTTTAAATGCTCTAGAGGCTCAATAGCTGTGATATTTATTAACCAAGTGGTTATGATCAGAACTTTGTCACTCAAACTTGCCTGGTATCAGCTGACATATGGTATCATGTTTGAAATACCACTCAGTAAATCACTGATAATGTCAATGTAATTGCTGAGAGTTAACACACAGTGTAATTCTTTTCCCATTGAAGCTGATGTCAAGAGCACTGTTGATGGCTGTGGTGAGGGACTGAATCTGCTAACCAGAAAAGTATTTTCTTTTTCCTAATTGCACACAAAGAATCAATAACTTTCTAAACACCCAGTCTTTAAATGAGCTTACATTTATAAAAGGTAGCACATTAAAATTTTCATGATTGACTTTTTTTGGTAGATAATGCTGCTGTGACTATTTCAATATGCCTTATTTGTGAGTCAGATGCTAATATATTCACAAGTAGATGGATATATGTATAAGAGATCTGTACATATCTCTGTTCCATCTGTTATTTCTTCCTGTCCTAAGTTTAAATACTCTGTGTTCAGTGCTAACATTGTTATTAACATTTCATCAGTTTTTGCAATATATTAATTAGATGATATCCATGGAGCAGTTTTATTCTGCATTTTGGGGTTTAAGTTTTAACTGGTCATTTTCTCATATAAAAACTTACTTGCCAAAAATAAAACTTTCCTTAAAACCAATTCCTTCCCCACTCACCACCTGTCACCCCCCAAATATTTCAGCAGCAGAGATTTCTCATGTTTTGGGCAAATTGTCTGGCAGAGACACTGCCATCATTAAAATGATAGATATTCAGACTTGTCTTTTTGCTCTGTACCATTTGGAACAGATTCTTGAAGGTGGGTCTTCCTAATCTGGAAGGTACCAGGATGCCGACTCAGCCTCTGATCAACACATGTGATGAGTCAGTTTGTTTGGTGATCATATATACCATAGATTTATTTCTCTGTCTGATGTGTTGTTGCCTAAAATGCTTTGAAAGGTCTTAGTTCAATCCACTGCTGGGCAAAATTCAAAATACCAAGACAGTTTAATGACATGGTACAAGTCTCTATAATAACTGTAAGCAGAATGTCAAGGTTTCTGCAATTATTCTTCAGAACTACCATTTTCATTGCCGCTCATCATATTCAGATGTCTCAATAAAATCTTAATAATATAATTAATTTAGACCTGAATTTTACAATTCTGATTCCTGATAAGTGTCTTTATGTTTTCTAGCTAGTTGTTTGAAAATTTCTAATGTTTTGATACATTTCAAGACCTTAAATAAAAATTGATATTTGTCTCTTCTACTCAGCCCAGAGTATGTACTGACATTTTTGAGAAGTATGAAAACAAATTTCACTGGGTAAAGATTTTATAAGTTAAGAAGACAGTGCACAGATAAAGAATAGGGAAAGTGGAGGAGTAGCCAGAAAAATAACTGTTTGACTACACAAAGAAATCTTGTCTTGTTTTGTCTCTTTCATGATTTCTTTTTTTTTCAGTTTGGGGTTTTCTTTTTCTAATTATCTATGTGATCGTCACTTCTATTGTCTAACTCAAATGAACATGGCAAAGATTTTCTATTTTTTAAGGAAGATGGCTGCTGTAGGAGAGAATTATATCAGCAAAAGTAACATTCACTGAAAATCAAGAACTTTTCCTTTACACTGTCATTGCTGTCAAAGGTTAGTGCAAACTGCTCTGCAGACAAACTACAGATATAATTTTGAGTTTTATTTTTCTCTTTCTCTGAAGGCTATCTAGATAATGTGTTTGTGGACTTGTACCCAGCAGGGTTATTATTATATTTGTCTGCTGCTTTTGAACTTCCATGTGGCATTTGACTCTTTTGACCATCAGCTATAATTGTAGTCTTTTTCTTATCTTTAAAATTTATTGCTTTGATCTCTGGTGTCTTTAGTGTCATCTGGTATCTCTCAGTGATATATTCTGGGATCTGTAGTATCTCTTTGTTACATGTATGGTAGTTGGAATTACTTGTGTTCACAGTCCAACTGTCAGACAAATGGCTCTTGTCTTTGTTTATCACTCCTTGAAGACCCTGTAATAGCATCTACAGCGCTGCCTGATTGTCCTTCTATTATCAAGGTTTGCATGGTGCTAATTTTCTTAAGTGGAATAATTTCAGCTGGAAGTAGAGCCTCTTAGGGGTCTTTTATCTTCCTGGTGTTTTAGCTTTTCCTCTTTTGAGGCTTTCAGTGTCATGAGAGTGTCTCTGCTTTGGCTGAGATTCTAGGCCATTTTGAACAGACAATGTCTAGGAGATCCTTTTTTCTGGCTCAAATTTTCAGCACAGTATTCTCATGCAGTGACAGAAAATGGAAATTGCTTAATTGGTGTCATAAATTTCTGCAACCTCAGACCCTTTCCTTAGTGGAATAGTCCAGGATCTCAAAATCTGCCCCTTCTAACTAGTCCTTGTGTTTCTGTCCTTTAAGTGTAACTGAATTTCAAAACAGCATCAACACACACTAAAACTCGGAACAATGTATGGTTTTGGGGAGAAAGGAAAGAAGTATGTGTAATACTTCCTCAGAACCCTTTCCTTAGCTAAGTTCTAGCACAGGAAGAAAATTTTGAAGGCACTGGGAGTTTTTCCACATCCTCTGTTCAGACATCCTTGGGATTAGAGGGCGTCTCTCTGGTAGGAAAGCTGTGCTTAACTTTACTCACAGTCAGTGGCTGAAATGGGCAGCTGGGCTGTCCTTGAGGCATTTCCCATCCGAGGGAGGAGGTGAAAACTGTCCACCATCTGTGCTTGAGGAACACCTTCATGCCGATGCTGACTATTTACACTCTTTCCACCATGTCCCTACCTGAATTCTAAATGTCTTCAGCATAGCCTTCAGCATAGCCTGAAACCAGTAGATCCAAAAAAATTTGGATTGATAGATTTGTGCCAGTCTTCAATGTATCACTGCTATGTCTAACTTTAAATTACCAATGCTGTGCATTTATTATTTAGCAATATTATGTCCTGCAAGGAGCTTGGATCACAACTGGGTAGTGCTGAAAGAGGATGGCAGATTTGACTTTTCCCTTGCACGTGTTCATACTGACACTCATGCATATACATCTGCAATTGCTCTCTCTTACTTCTGATCAAAGAAAAAGGCATGGATTTTCTACAGCTTTGCAGTAAAAATGGGTTAACACTATTTTTACAAAAGCTTTTTCCCTTTCATCATGGTACTTAGTGGTAAATTTTTGCTTTAAATGTGGCTGTGGGCACTTTTGTTGACTTGATACTGAATTTCTTCCTCCTAAACAAGCAGAATAAAAGGCTTTGTTTTGGTTTGTTTTGCCTTTTTAAAAATAAGTTTTAATTATTTTTTAAAAGAAAAAAATTAAAGACTTAATATGCTTGAGACCTCTGTTTTCAGATAATTGTAGGCTTATATTTTTGGCAGGGTGGGCTTCCTTTCTTAGAAATACAATTTTATACCTTTCTATTAGGGTTTCTAAATGAATTAATGCTGATAAGTCAGTCCAGACTGTGCAGAATAATTAGACTCAATTATGATTGGAACAATAAGTTCAAGTGAATGGAACAATATTGCTAAATAACTTATGCTGATAAAATTAAATTTTTCTTTTGATTCATGTCTGAATGTTCACAGCAGTAATGAGTACAGGACAAATGAAAAAGGTAAGAGAAAGTCTTATTCCTATCCTATGTACTTCAGCCAGTAAAGGTGAATACTAAAGGTCATTATTTTTAATTATCATCAAAAAAGATGAAATTGTGGAATGTGCAAAGAAATAGTTTTATAGAACACTGGTTTTGGACTAGAGAAAGCTTCTCTTCTGTTCCTGTGTTGCTAACTTCTTTGATGTTGTTTCTTTATGCCTCTGGGTTTCCTTGTTTTCTTTGTTTATTTAGAGTGTATGAGGTTCACAGCAGAGACTTGTTCAGTTTTACTGTGGGTAGGTGCCTTACAAAAATGCAAATAAATAATTCACTTACTGCTTCGAGTTACACTTTCATGGTAAGTCTTCTTTCTTTTCTTGAACAATGAGAGAGTCATCTTTGCCCATGCTTTTAGAGGTCCTGGTGCTATAAGGTTCTGGTTCATGATAAAGGATTTCAGTTGAGGTAATAACAATAATAATATTAATAATTCTCTTTTTTTCTTGGTTTTTATGGTTTCAGTACATAAATAAATTTACAGAAAAGTAAGTGGTCAGCCCGAGATCACTTTCATCCTGAAATGCTAGGAAAATGTTTATTTTAAACACTTTCATTGTATTTGTGCATGCTCATGCATGTTGTGTATGGAGCATAACATAACAATAGAAGAATGGGTCTTAGGCTACAGAAATGATTTTTAGTAATACTATCTTAAAACCTGTGCTTTCCTCAGTGTTAGAAAGGAAAGAAGACATATTAGGAAGGAAAGAAAATGACTGAAAACCAGCCTGGTAGAGTGGGAACAGCTAAGGTTGTGAGGCATAGACAATTTTCTGAGCCAAAAGTATTAATGAGGATAAAACAAAAGGTAGACAAAAATCAGGCCCAGATAGTCAAAGGAAAGTTATCAAAGGGGAGATGACAGGAGGATACAGACACTGAGGTAAGATTTTTGTTTGGTTCCAGAGGGGCATTTTCAGATCCAGTGTCTTTAATCTTAGTGAAAAGTGTTGAAGGAGCAGAAGGAAGGATCATGTAAATAAATGGAACTGCACTAGACTGTTGCCAAATAAACCTGCTTTTTTCATTCAATACACATTTTTCCTGACCTTTTACACAAGAAAATGGATTTTCAGATTTTACCCAAATAAATTCTCCCTGAGATGTTTTTTGGCTAAAGATTAAGACGAGGCAGAGAGCAGGGGGGAAGGCTGGGAGTGGAAAGGAATGTGTCCTGAGAAGCTACAAAATTCGTGCAGCAATCCTTGCAGTGCAAACCTCAGCTGCAATGTCAGGTAAGTCACCTTGGAAAAGAAATACAGCACCGATTAGCCATGACAGAGACTGGCGATACTCTGATGAAGGGCTGGTAACAACTTCCTGTGGTTTCAAATATTCTGGGCATCACACATTAAAGAGATCAGCATTTAGTCTTTAGGATCGCCCTCTACGCCTCCTACAAATCCATGGTATTTTCTGGACCTTGAAGTTCTGTACTTACTCTTGGTCTATGCTGCCCTCTCCTGCTCAAACTCAGCCGCAGAGGTTACCTCTGCCTTTGCAGTCAGATGTTGTTTATACAGTACCGTGTTTGCTTCGAATAGTTTCACAGGGGGAGCATTTAGAGATGCATGAGGAATTTAGGAATATGGTTAACATAAAGTCTGTGTGCAGCTCAACATCTTGTCAGAGTAGTTGTTAGGCAGGATTCTTCCATTATAGCAGTTCATTTCTAGATATGAAAAAATGAAGTTTTTTTTATACTAAAAGGAAAAATTCTCAAAAAAAAATTATTGCATTAATAACTTTAATATTCATAAGGTAAAAGTGTTGTATTTTATTTATTCTGGTGTTTATGTTTTGAAAGAGATGGAAAACACTAAGGCATCAAGCAGATCAAGTTGTCAGCACAGAACAATTCTTTATCATACTTATGCTAGCATTTTGTCCATTTTATCATTTGTAACCAAGACCTCAATGGAACTTTCTGTAGAGCATTTCTATGCATCTTGCAGTTAATCTGGTTATTTTCCTTGTTGCTAAGTTTTCATTTTCTTTGTTGTTTAAATATTTAGGGGTTGCTATTGTATTTTATTGCCTTAGCCAAGCTTAGACGTACTTAACTCTGTTATTTTTAAAAAAGTCATTCCTTGCGTGTTCTTAACTGGTTTTCATTCTTCTTTTAGAATACACAGCATGTGTCAGTGATGAGGTACCCAGATCTGAGCACTGTACTTTGCAGTGAAAAGAACATCTGCTTCTCTCTGTGAAACCAAATTCTATGCAGCCTCTTACACTATTTATTCTCTACAATTTCTTATAATTTAAAATGTTATTGAAACAATGAGTATTCACACTTCCAATCATTATTTTAAGTTACCATAAAGCTGAATGTCTTCATAGTGTTGAATGCCTTCTCACAAAAAGCTGTTCAAGGACAAAGTTGTAGTTATCTGGCACTGCTTTCTACATGTCAGTCACTTCCTTTTGAACCAGGCTGTTCTCCTCTAGAATAAAATAAACTATTTTTTCCTTATATGTCACAAAAGGTAAATCCCCAAGCAGAATCATCACAGAATCATAGAATATCCTGAGCTGGAAGGATCATCAGGTTCAGCTGCTGGCCCTGCACAGGACAACCACAAACACTTCCTGAACTCTGTCAGGCTGGAGCTGTGACCACTCCTTTGGAGAACCTGTTCCAGTGCCCAGCCACCCCCTGGGTGAAGAACCTTTTCCTAACATCCAACCTAAAGTTCCCCTGACACAGCTTCAGGCCATTTCCTTGGGTCTTATCACTGCTCACTAGAGAGAAGAGATCGGCACCTGCCCCTCCTTTTTCTTTCCTAATGAAGCTGTGGACCATGGTAAAGGTCAGCCTCCTCCTCCAGACCTCAGCTGCTCCTCATACAGCTTCCCTTCACGATCCTTCATCAGCTTTGTAGTCCTCTTCTGGATGCTCTCTAACAGCTCATTATCCTACATTGTGGCACCCAAAACTGCCTAAGGTGAGGCTGCATCAGTGCAGAGCAGAGCAGGACAATCTCATCCCTCAAGTGGCTGTACTAAGTGTTGTACAAAGGCCCTAGTGCATCATTTTTCTTGCATTCTCTTCAACAATTCATTCTGAGATACTAGAAAACAAACAATCTAGTGTATTCTATAAAACACAGGACAATCTATTTTATCTAATTCTGTCTACACACCCACCTGTGCGCTATATTGCTTCTGTGTCATGGTCTTCCAATGATGTATGATTCAGATAAAACTAATTGAAATAAATTAATTCAGGAAGAATTGGAGAGTATTTATGTGCTTCTACTACTGCATTAGTTTTTTCCTTTTTTCTTCCCAGTGTTGAAAGCGTAACTTTTCACTCTACATGGTTTACTTGTCAAAGATCTTTGGTGGGGTTCTCTCAGATCTTTTGTTGTTGGAGGGAAAAAACCTTTAATGCAGGATAAACCTTGTTGCTTTATCCCAGCTATGCATTGTCCCTCAGAGCTTGGCCCCACAAGGCCCTGATCCTTCCAGAGACTATCTGGGGGTAGTTAATTTTGCCTCAGCTGGGATGGCTCACCTGAGCTGCAGCTGAGCATTTTCTTAGGCTCTTTTGCAGAGTCTGGATATCACAAGGTCACTATATGAAAAGTACTTAATACTGCAGTTCCCTTAGGCTTTTAAGGTGTTTCAGTGTCTCCTCTGAAGCACTGCACACTCTTCACTCCCACTCCTTTCAGCTCTCACTGCTCATTTCTTTGAATTCACTGAGATAGCCTGTGTGCACAAGAGGAACAGTATTTAACCCTCAGAGTCTTCCAGGTCTTCTTCATTGGACAGCAGGCTGGCTCCAGTATTTTAGAGCTCAGTTTTGCTGCTGGTGTTTTTTTTATAATATTCCAGAAGCAGAGGGCCAGCCTGTTTCATCTGTGATCACTTTGTGAGGGCTGGTAGCAGACATGGGTGGATGATGCAATGGGGTTGCTAGCAGGTGGCCGTTTGTTCAGACTCTGCTTGACTGTGCTCAGGGCCAAGCAAAGGAATCAGACTCTGGCGTATTGTGCAGTTTTCTAAACCACCTCTCCAGTGCTGAAAATCCCAGCCAAAGTCCTTTAGCAGCGTTTATTTTTTGCATGTATTTCGTTAACAGAAAAGGAACTTTTCAGTGCAGATAAAACTTCCCATTCTTTCAAAAACCAATGCTTTTTGTTATATTTATTCATTTATCAATGCTGTGAAAGTTTCATATGCTCCAGCCATTGATTTCAGTAGCCAATGCTATTTTTCCTGTTTATTATAATTTATTGTCTCATTGTGGCCAGTAGTTTGCACTTAGCTGAGTTTCCCACACAATATACAGGAAACATCTCTATAGCATCGGGCTTCCTCAGATTGATTCCCACAGGGGCCAGGAGGGACAAGCCACTCCCGAGTGCTTTGTGATGTTATTGCAGAGAGTCATGTTAAATCCAGCATTTGGAGACTTCCTTCCTTGCACCTACGGTAGCACACACAGCAGCCAAGTCAGGTCTGCCCCCACTGCAGTCTTTGGGAAACTTTTACCTGCACGTGTGCTTTCACAGTTGTATCCCTTTTTTTTCAAGCGCTTAACACATTTGTTACCGAGCTCCAGTGAAAATGTGAGTCTCCAAGGGTTTCTATTTGTATTAGAACAAAGCTAATGAAATTATTCACTTAGGTTATTTTATTTCAGTTTACCTTTCCTCGCTGTTGATTAACTGATGATTTGCAAATGTTGACTGATGTATTAAGTTGTCTAGGTGGAGGTGCTGTGGGTAGTAAAGAGGGCCAGCACACATATGTTCCTTTGAAAATAGTCCTTAAATAATAGCCTCCAGAGTCTCCTGGGAAAGCTGGGAAATTAAATGAACATTGTCTGTGTCTCCCTCATGAGCAATACTTCCCTATTAACAAACAATGGGTTCGAGGGTTTAGAACAGAGATAACTTTATTGGGAGTGGGGGAGCAGCACAGGGAAAGTTGAATATGGAATTAACTTCACAAAGTCAGTGATTCATAAATCAATTCTATTAAACTATGTCATCACCTTTTCCTGCTGCCTCCCCTCTTCACTCCCTTTTTCTGCGTCTCTCCCTCCACCCCACCTCCTCACTCTCCCGGATGTGCTGCACAATAGCCCCAAGCCTACTCTCCTCCCTTGGTCTTGGTTAGTCACTGCTTACCTCAGCTCACACTGCTCATGGTTTTTTTTTTGATGTGGGATTTTTTTTTTTTTTTTTTAAAGTCAAAGTTGTCTGAATCAGTTCCAGTTCTTGACCTTACAAGGTCACGCTGTGTTTGCCATTTACAGAGTGCTGATTCCAGCTCAGATGCTGGAAAAGCTGCTGTTGGTAGCCCTGGCTGAAGCAATCTCAGCTCTGCTGAATATGCTGCAGTTGTCTCGTGCTTTCGTTGGTTTGCTCAGGTTTTGTCAAGGAGCACTGCAAATGTTGCACAAATTGGCATATAAGAAACTGTCCTTAAACACAGAAAAACACTTCTTTTGCCATGGGGTTGTTTAATCACTTGAATAGATTGCCCAGAGATATTATAGGGTCTCCATCCATGCAGATATTAAAGGTCTGATGGGAAATGGCCCTCAGCAACTCTGAGCAGGTTGGTTGGACTACGTGGTCTCTAGAGGTTGTTTCCCACCTCTTCCATGCTGTGATTCTGTAAAATGAGTGATGTTTTCACTTGTCAGCCAGGATACCTGCAATAGCAGTTCCAGAGCAACAAATACTATTTCATATGAATCAAATAAGTTTAAAAAACTCGGTAGTGGGTTCCTTTTAAAAGTGATTGCCAGAAGAATATATTTGGAAAGATTTTGAGACCCTAAATGCTTATATGGGTAGCAAAAACTTAGGCAAAGTTCATGATCAAATGCCATAAATTAAGTGCTTAAATTGAAATGTTCATGCCAGACTCATGACTGTTTAATACAAATTCTTTCTAAATGAAAGTTAACTGGCCTTTTTTACTTGTTAATATTTCCCTGTTGCCAAAAACCAACAGAGCACAGCTTTCCATTTTCCCTTTCCTGCCCCTGTAGAAAGAAGTCAGACTATTGTTTTGTCTAATATATAAATGGCACCCATGACAAGAACACCATAATACCTACGTCTCCCTCAATAAAACCCCAGGCATTTAGTTAGCTCCTGGTAAGTCTGAAGAATAAATTGTTTTCTAAGTTCTCACTTCAAAGCACAACAATGACTAGCTCCAAGTTGCCTCTGGTGCCAGAATTAATTTTAACTGACCATACCAGAGATATATATTTGATTGGCCAATGGTCTTTTTAATATTTGCTTGTTTATTAGCATATATTTGTATATGTATGTTAAAACACAACAAACCCAGCTAATTCTCTATTTGTCTGGCAACCTTTAGGAGTGGTTGCATTTCTTTTCTGTCAGGAAATTAAGTGAAAATGTATATCATAAGAAGATTACCATCTTGAGAAATAGAAAGCAGGATGAGTTTTTGTTCCTCCTGGGACTTGCTGCAGATTTACAAATATATTGACCAAAATGCTTGGTGCTCCATCATCGCTTTTTGTCTTGGCATCCAGTTTGCTCTTTTTATTCACTGGCAATTACCTTCTGCTCAGAGGTGCAGCTAAGCATCTCTAAGAAACGTGCTTCTTTTGCTGGCTGTCTTCCTGTTCTTCTGCTGATATTTGTCACTTTGTTTCTTTTTTTCTTTCTAATCTCTCTTTTAACTTATAATTTCTCTTGTTCTAAGGAGCCTCTGCACGTACAAAGTGATTATTTTTCTCTGACTCTTCCTTGTCTTTTATCTTGATTCAAAATTTGCATATTCAGATAATTTTCCTTTTCAGGCAGAACCTTCTATAATTGCCTGACTGTCTTTAACATTATAGGACCTGCAGCAAGGTTATTACCTATTACCAATCATAAGGGCAGTGACTAGAAAACCATCCCTATAAAACTTCTGTATGTCCTTAAAATATATAGAAAAGTTAGAATATATCTGGAATCCAATGGACTTTTTTTTTCCCTCTAAGTTCTGTTAAGTTCACAAAATACTTTTCTGTGCTTTACAAGACTGAGGTGACTGGGTGAAATTGCTCAGATGCCTGAGGCAACACACTGAGCTGTCTGGAATGATAATGATTATTCAAATGATAATTATCCAAATGACCCAGATTTCTTCCTTGCTGTATCTTGACAAATGGCTAGGCACTGACATCTCTGCTGTCTGTGGTTCTGTGGCCAGTCACATTTGGATACCCATGTAGGTAAACTGTATGTAGCAAAAAATGACAGTAAGGTGTATCAGGAGTTTGTTGTCTAAATGACAGTGTGTTTAGTGGAGTTTTCTACATTACTATCTATTGCAGCTGCATCTTATTTTTCTTCTTCTGTTGTACTTCATTGTCTTTATGTTACAAGTTCACCTATGTATTATGCAAATCCAGAATATGCAGGCTATTTGCAACCAGTTGTTGCCAATTTGCAGAAATTAATTTTGTCTAAGTGTTTGTCCTGAACCGTGTGCAGACCAGGATAACACCAATATTTTGTTTAGCTTACAGAGTTTATAGTTGCAGGCTCACAGTTTAGGTGAGATAAAATATGATTTATACTGGAAACATAAGTTTCCAGTGCCATCCACTTGCCTCCCTGATCTCTCCGATTACACTATGGGAAGATTTCCATCTAAGTTAGCATTTTATGGTGACTCTGCTAAACAGATTAGACTTCAAAAATAGCAGTCCTGTAGCAAAGGAAATTATGACCAATACAACTACTCTTTTGTCTATTTCTGGACCTTAGCACAGTCAGTTTTCCTTTATGTCCTGTGTTTTGAGAACTCTTCCTAAATAATCCTTTGGTCTTGGATTTTTAATGTTTTTCTTTATCTGCTGTTTGTTTTATAGATGACTTCTCATCGTATCCTCTCCCTCTTTGCCACCTTAACACGAATTCATGTCCCACTCATGCTCCTACAGCTACAGGATTCAGAAGTACAAATGCTCAGAACAGCATTTCTGACTGTAAGAACAGTGGTGTATCTGGTGAAACAGTCACCCTCTGGTCTCTGCTTTGTGTATTGATAATTAATATTGTCTCCTGCTCTTATCTTTAACCCTTTACTGGAAAAGAAATGGGCTAATATGATGAAAGAAAAAACCTGAAAGGCAGATAGAAACAGCAGAACAGCAAGATATGGCTAAAAAGTAAACAAAAATCTTAAGTAAAAGGATAAGCAGATTTGTGAAATATGAGGGACATACCATGACCCTTCTGGCTTAATAATAGTTGGCCTTGGAGTGTCTCTTCCACATGATCGTGGGTCAGACAGAAAAAGTCCATACCAGTTCTCTCACCTGTTAGTCAGCTCTCTGCAGAACCTTTTTCTCTCCAGCCTAATATAATAAAAGAGAAAGGCCCACTTCTGTCTCTGCAACAAACCTGTTACCATTAAAATGCACTGTCAAACACTAAAAGAAAGAACCCAAAAGTAAATACTCAAGACCTAGCATTTCTCTTAATACCTTCTTAGGTAGAAGAAGAGCTTAGACAGATGCTTTCTGAAGTCCAAGGTTTTCCAGAGGAGCACATTTTTAATCTTCCTGAGTCCCGGTGGTAGAGTACCACTTGCAGAATACATCCCTGCACTTGTGGAATTTTGGTGAAGCACCATAAGATATTGTGAGCACATTTTTATCTCAACTGTTGCACTTGCAATGAAGTGCTATGGACACAAGGAGCATGTGCATCATTAATTACTCAGGTTTGCAGCTTTTTCTGATTTTGATTCCCCACCTTTCTGGCTCTAAAACCTCCTAACCAGTTAAATAACATAAAGAAAATGAGAAAGTCTGAATGGGCGACACACATTGAAAATCTTTGCTATAGCTGCACTCTTTTTATTTGAAACTGGCCTGCATCCAGCTGGTTAGGAGAAGAAGCAGAAAGAACTTCTATTTATCTGAAAAAAAAAAATAAAAAAATCATTGACTGCTTGGAGACACTTCCCTGATTTAAACTCTTACATTGCTCATCATTCTGTATGCCAGCTGTCTCCAAAAATAATACATTAAAGGATTTACCTGCTGCAAAGATAAGATCGTAAATGAATACATAAGAAACTACACATAAGGTAGGACATTTTTAATAGGATTGAAATAAGAAAGAAATTTAGGACAAGAAGAGTTGGCATCAAGTAGTGCCAGAGGAGATTTAGATTAGATGTTAGGACAAATTTCTTCACTTAAGGGATTGCCAAATGTTGGGACAGGTTGCCCAGGGAAGTGGTGAAGTCACCATCTCCAAGGGTATTTAAAAGATGTGTAGATGTGGTGCTCAGAGACATGGTTTAGTGGTGGACTTGGCAGTGCTGGGTAAATGGCTGGACTCCTGGTCTTAACAGTTAGACATAAATGATTCCGTGACTCAATGATTCTATTAAATCTTAGCTGAAGAAGCAGAAGAGCTCAGAGACTCTGTATCAAGTGGCTGTGATAATTTCTGCAGAGCACTGGGTGCATCTAAGTGGTCCGACAACATGGTCTTGACATTGGTGGCCAGTTTGGATTGAATCCTAGAATTTCATGTCACTGTATAGCGTGTGTAGTACACTAAACTGGAAGGGAGAATCCCTGAAACACAAATCAAAATGAGATGAGGTGAATTGATCTAAATTTTCAAAATTTTTCCATGCATTGGATTTATTTGGGAAATATAATAAGAGAGCATAATTCCTCCCCTCTTCACCAAAAAAGCCTTCTTGAGCCTTAGAATCTTGAAAGATTAACAAGAAAGATGTACTTATCCCCAAAACATAACATCCTAAAATAGAAAATCTCGGAAGTACCGACAGAGAAATTGCTGCAATCATTAAATCTTACTGCAAAGTCCCCTGTGCACCACATAAATGACAATATTTGTTTCAAAGTCATTGTCATGTTACCTGTGATTCTGAACATCCTTATGGGATCTCTGTTTATCTTCTGTACAAATGTGTGCTTTATATGAGTTAGTCCAGCTCTTATTGCAGAGAGAATTCTTCATTTTCAATATTCAAATGAGGGTGATTTTTTTATTTTTCACTTTTTGTTTTTTAAACCTGAAGATTGCAAAAAACTTGATCCTGTATGCAAAATACTGCTTTCCTCTTTTAGTGTGTTTAAGTGGTAGATAAACTGTGCTGGAATTTCTGAAGACCAGGAAGTCTCCACAGAGCATATAAAATCAGTAATGACCTCAAGGAAATTAACCTGCATATACTAAGCAAAAATGTCATTCTATACTGGTATATCTGTCTTAAAACAGATGCTGCACAGATGCCAGCATTGGTTCCAGTGGAACAGGAATCCTCTAAGGTTTATATTAGGAACTAGCTGTTAGGCTTACAGTTAATTGGGAAAAATGAAAACCTTTCTCCATCCCTGGCTGTTTGATGTAGGCCAACTTAAGGAAAAGAAGTATTCCTGTTTCTGTGAATGATGTTTGTAGTTGCTTAAGTCAGGGTATCAAAGAGACTCAAGCAGAGCTATCATTGGGCATACTATGCTATGACCAATTATACAGAACTCAGTTCTGTCTTCAGACACAGCCAGGGCAGGTAAGCATTGGCTTTGTGAAAGTGGATATGTGAGAGAAGAATGGGAATAATAAGGATCTTGGGGTTGAAAAGCCAGCCTTCAGCCTTGATGTTGTTTTGGAGTGTCATGAGGAAGTGCTCAGCAGATTCCCAAGACTGATAAAGGATTCTGTCTCCAAATATCACTGGTGGCCCTACTTTCTGCAAGGCAGTGAAGGCATTATTTTCCCACCAAAAATATGGGAGTTGTGCTGAAAACTGAGTGCTGTAGATGAAACATCCCAGATACCTGTTGAAAATTCCTCTCCACAAGGAACAGATGGTTGTATGAGAGAATTTGTATTTGTGCCAACAGAATCATTCCAAACACCCACATTGTGAAGGTCACTAAGTGCAGAATTAGCACAGACATCAGCTTCAGGGTGATGGTTGCCAAGTCCTGGGTGCACCTGGATGAAACTGAAACATAATCATCCTGGGGTGAGTCATGTTTGGTAACTCTGTCCCAAGTAAACCAACCAAATGCATATCAAGCTGAAATAAAACATTATTACTTCATTAAATTACCTTTTAAAAGCAATTTAAAGTCATCGGATCAGTAGCACAAAGGAAAAAAAAAAGAGTATAAAGAGCCAAAGGCTGGATTCCTGGAACAAACTTGCATGCAGAACGACAATTTCTAAGTCTTAGGCTTCCTGCCAAGCAGCAGAATATCTTACATGAGAAGCTACAAGAAGCAGCTCACTTCTAGCAAGAAGCACTAAACAGTAGATAATTCTTGCTCGAAAGCACTAGCAAGGAAATACTGCTCTGAAAACAGCAGTACAGGTGAAAGTAAATATACAATGAATTTAAGATTTTGTGAAAGGAGAAATTAATGTTTATGATTCATAATTAGTTTTTAATTTAAATGCTTAAAGAGAAGGTGACGGTGTCTTCTTAATGATCATAATCTTCTCCAAATGCCACCTGCTTTGCTGTGTCCAAGAGCAATGGCCAATGTTTAATGTTTTGATATAAAATGTTGCAGTACCTTGGAATGGACACTTTAAGAAAAAAGTCTCCTTGTTTTGTTTTGTTTTGTTTGGGGTTTTTTTTGGTTTGTGTTTTGTTTTGTTTTGTTTTGTTTTGTTTTGTTTTGTTTTGTTNTTTGTTTTGTTTTGTTTTGTTTTGTTTTTTACATTTCTTAGTCCTTATGCCTGGTTCCTGTTGGGAAATAACAGAAGTCAATTACAGCCTTTTAGCAAGAACTTGGATTGTCACGAGAATGAACTTTTGATAAGCTTCTTGGCACAACAAGTCTGAGTAGGAGGCTATCTTTTCCAGAGAACCATGCAGGTAATTACTGGATGTTTTTGTACACTTACCCCGTCATCTCTCCTTCTGACCATGCTATTTTTTGTCATTCTTCATTCTCATGTTGTCCCCAGTCTGAAGATTTGCCTGCAGTAATATTGATTTTTTTTTATTTTCTCTTTATGAACAATGTTTGCTTGGCCTCACTTAATCAAATCTGTTTCTTATTTTCTGACACTAGACCTTTAAAGTGGTTCTGCGTAGTCTGTTTCCTACCCATTTTGTTCTAATTCCAAAATAATTCTTTTGTCCTTTCCAGATGAAGCTTTTATCCTACTCAGCTGCTTTCTTCTATTCATGCTCTTCCTGCCTAGCTCTGAAACCAACCTCTTCCAGCATAACCAGTTTTTCCATGGGGGGCACTTTGTCTCAGATTTGGATTCAGTGTTATTTTTACAAATTTCTCTGGCAACATTCACTCTTGCCATCATCTGCAAAGAAGGAAAACAAGTGTGAAGAACATTTATCTCCTAGAAAGGTTTTTGCTCTGGGCCTAATCTACATGTCCATTCTGGTGGAAAAAGAATTTATGTCTGTGTTAAAAATAAGGTTGACAGCTAAATACTCTAGAGTTCTCTCTCTTCTTCACCTTCCCAATAAAAGATTTTATAAACCTTCTTTATTTAAAAAAAAAATCAACCTCCTAACATCTTCCAAATGAGCTTTGTTCTGCACAAATCATCATGAGATAGTTCTTACAGAGAAAGAAATTATAAATATTATTCTCATATTCAAGTAATTTTCTTCACACAAATAACTACATTTAGTTAATTATGTAATTTAATCACTAAATAATTGTATATAGAGGATCATATTCAGTGATTCCTGAAAGTCCTGCTCTCCACAAAGGTACTATCTATTTAACATTCTTTATTTCTCATCCTATTGCCTGGACCATTTTGTGTAACTATACCTCCAGGCTGCTACTCTTATAACTTTAGTTTCATTTTCTCCTCTCTTAAATTAAGTCCTGGTCTTGAAAGGTCCTCAGTACTTGTGATGCAGTCACCTCTATTTCCATTTGAAATCAATGGGAAAGAATGCTGCTCACCCTTTTGTGCTACTGATTCTTCCTGAGAGAGAGCAGTCAAAGGTTTGTAATATTGGTCTTTCAGATGATTGAATGTCAACCTCATCAAATTGAAATTCAGACTTTCTTGACCTCTGGCTAATGTTGTTGACTTCATTTAACATTCCATCTTAAAAAAAAAAAAAAAAAAATTCAATGCTGCCTCCTTAGGCTTCCTGTCAGCCAACCCAGAGTGAATTGAGGTACATGAATATATTTTCCTGTGTGTAAGCTATCTCTAAACACTTTATTTTGGTGATCTTTTTCTAGATTAACCTAATCTTTCTTCAGTCTGCTATATTGCAAATATTAGGGTTCATTCCTATTTTTGACATAGACTTGAAGTGAGGAAATCCAGGAAGATGTATTCCATCATTGATCATGAAACCAGATATCTTCTCACACTCAGAAGAACTTGTCATGAGCTAGACAAAAGGTTAAAGTTTGAGTCTTAAAGTTGAAATTAAATTATTATAGCAATAATCAGGGGCAGTTTCAAGCACACAGGAAAAAGAGAGAAGAAAGTAATACCCAGTGCTCCCATGACTAGAAGGATGTGCCACTAAGCACAGGATGTGTTGCACCAACTTGACCTCTCTGGAAGTGAAATGAGTAGATTCCCTTCTGGTCAATGAATAGGAAATGTACATCTCTGGAGAGGAATGCTTGTTTTGAACACTTGTTTTGGACTACAGAGGGAGCCTAAAAACAGACTTAGGCTGGATGTGTAGGGAACCATTCAGATGTCTAAATGTAGATACAAGTGGTGCCAGTTTTGATACTCAAATGAATCATAGGGCTTTCAGAGATACTGCTTCAGTTCTGTCATGTTATGAACCTTTAAAAGGAGCAAAAATGTTACAGTGTAATAAATTCTGCCTAAATAAGAAGTCTAAAATTTCTGAGATTATCCCTACAAGGACCAGGATACAAAACTGGCAGAGTGGATGAGGATGGATGAACAATGTGAACTGTAATAAAATGGGAAAGGAGAACTTCCAAGAGAACATGTCACTTAAGAAGACTATGTGTAATGCAACACAGATATTGGTCAGAAAGACAATATGGCAGTTTATTTTCACAGACTAATATGAACTAGTCTGGGTTCAAAATTAAATATCCAAGTGAGACAACAAGTTGGAAAAAATACGAATAAAGCAACAGGAAAACTGGAAGAAAACTAAGATAAAAAAACTCTTTTCAAGTGTAATTAAACAAAAACAAAGATAAATCCTAGTTATGATTTATAGCTGCACATCACATCAGCAGACAGGAAACATTTGGGATGGGGGAAGAAAGTGATCATTAAATATTATTACGTGCTTTAGGACTATAACAAGTTCTCAAGTGAAGGAAATAACAACCTGCAATTGATAGTAAAAAGGGATGTTCTGAAAGAAGGGAGACTTTATGACCTTGCACTGGAATATTTAGTAGAAATTCAGACCAAACTGATCTGACAATAGCAAGAGAACACGAGCGAAATGATGGGACATTGAAGAATCATTTGAAAGACTATGAAACTTAATACAGGACAGAATTTAACATATAAGAGGTTTGGTTTTATTTTACTGATCTGTCCTGCGAGCAAAGACAGAAGTTGTACAATGAAATGCACCCACATCAGTGGAAGAACAATGGAAACAGCAGATGGCAAAGGTAAGTTTGAAGGAGGATACATAAAGAAGAGGTTTCTGTAAGGGAAGTAAAGACTGTTCAAGACACTGTGTTAAACAGATAAGAACTGGAGATTAGCGAAAAATCACTTTAAAAATTAAAA
>VWYP01008363.1:0-10065 GCA_013400435.1 Pycnonotus jocosus | reverse complement strand
CAATAGAGTCCTCCTTCATTCCTTGTCATAATTGTTACAAATGAATCGGAAACAAAGTTAAAAATCAAACAATTTATTTTTACAAATGCCAAAATCAATTTTAAAATAGCCACAACCAATTTAAAATAGCCACAACCAATTTAAAATAGCCACAATAAATAAGAGCAACACCGGTGTTGGGTGGCGGAGGGATCCAGTAGTAACGGTGCTGTTCCACAACCTCCACACCTCTGCATCTCAGAGCTTGGGTTTTACGGAGTTTTTCTGCCCTGAGGTCAGTTTATTGTGAGTCTCTGTTCAAGATACGTATTCATATACTTTTTCTCTTGCTGATTTAGTTTTGAAGAGACTTCCTGGAAAGGTTTGTTTCTCTGAGCGGATTTCTTGGAACCAGACACCTGGAGTGACGTAATCAGTTTCTTTCCGTACCCTCCCAGATTGATATCAGGCGTTGATTGCTTGAGAATCGGTGTTTCCATGCTGAGTTGAAGAGCCATCTCCAGTCTGGCCAGGCCCTTTCTGTTGCAAATTCTGACCTCATCTTAAAATTGTACTATAGGAAAAGCCCTGTTGCAATTTCTGAAGCCAGGGTTTGCAACACAGCCTTTGGTTTATAAAATAAAATATACTGGATACATTTGATACACAAATTTATACACCATACATTATCACAATAATCACACAGTGCTAAGGAGAAAAGAATCCACAGGATTGGATCAGTTTGCCTGCATACTGAGCTGTACTGTGCTTGTCACCAGTGCCAGGGCTGGCCTGGGCAGGTTGAGAAGACACTGACTGAGACAGTTTGGCACCCAACATGGGGCATTTGAAGCGAGGCGGCCGATGTGGATTGGCCCGAGGACACCATTGGACCCTGTGGAACAGGTCCCCAACCCGGTTGGACTCTACACCTCCAGATCTGCAGAGAACCTTGAGCATGTCTCACACCTGCTGTTTGTAGCAGCCCTTGTTTCGAGGGTGCTCTCCTGGTGGGTGAGGAAGGCAGCTTCTCAGCACCTGGAGAAGTCTTCCTCCAGCAAGGACTCCACCAAGACTGGTTTTCACTCTCATCACACCACATCAAGGTGAGTGCTTTTTGTCCCCTCTGGGACACACACACTCCACATCATTGAGGTCCTAAGCCTCAATCATAATCATGCTTCTCTGAGAAGTGAGCTCGCTTTTCAAGCCAGGCTAGGCTGCACAGTCTCTGGGGAGATGCCTTCTGCCCTGCCCTGGAAGATCTACCGGTTGCAACCCTCGTTTTATTTCTTTCTATTCCCTTTGCTGCTTTTTGAGTTTAGTGGATTGGCAACCCCCAACAGGGGTCGGCTCTGTTACCAGTCCCCCTGAGTTTAAGAGAGACATCCCGAGGGCGTGGATTTTTGGGTTTCCCCTTCTGTTTTTAGGTATCCTGAGTTTCTCATGTTGTGTTGGCTTTTTGTTTGTCCAGTCATTTGGTGGTTACTGTGGAATTTAACATTGAGCCACAATGGGAGCACGGCTCTCTACAGCCCAGAAAGGAGTTTATTATCAGGTTGTTGGTTTTCTTGTTGTTGGTGGTGTTAAATTTTCTAAGGGACAGTTAAAAAGGTTTATTCGGCAGCTCTTCCTTCACTTCGCCCAGATGTCTCCTGATTTAGTAAGTGACATCTCCTTTTGTGACAATGTAGGCACAAAATTTATGGATTTGGCCAAGTCAGGAGACATGACAGCAGCTAAATTTACCTATTGGCCATTGCAGATTCGTTCTGCCCTTTTGAGTGTACAGGGGGTGAAGAAAGAGCAAGGTTGTAGAGAACCTTCACCAGTTCCCCTTTACCCCAGTCCTAAACCCTCTACCCCAAAAGCAGGCATCCTAAAGCAGCGGGAAAGCAATTGCCTGCCAGCCCTGGCTCCCCGCAGGTGCCCAAGTCCCCCTGCCCGAGTAGGCTTGGCTGGACAGCTCGGGATTCCCGTGGTAGCCCTGGCCAGGCAGCCCGGGAATCTTTCCTACCCCCATCTTTCCTAGTTAATAAACTTCAAGTTAGATTTAGCTTGGCTGGTGGTGAGCTACCTCAAAATGGCTGCCCAAACCCTTATCCCCAAAATGGCGGTAACCGCATGGCGTGGTTGTCCTTGTGTTCCACCCTTTCTTCTTCCCAGAATCCCTTTTACCATCTCTCCAACCCCTTTCTGTCCTGAACTCCTCCCTCTTCCCATGACAATTTTCCCCCTCCTTCTCCTCAAACCCCTCCTACTCGCTCCACCTTAAGACACACCCCCCAGGTTACATCATCAAGTTGCCAGACCACGCCCTCTCCAAGCCAGGAGCCTTCCGGTTCCCACAGTTGGGATTCTGCAGAAGGTGAGCCGGAGTTGGATAGTTCAGGCCAGGGTCAGGTTCCGTCCCTCGCTCCAGTGACCTATCGCAGGATGAAGGGTGGAAATGTTACCCACCCAAACTGGCAACCCTTTTCACAAAACATGACCAAGGACCTTTGCAAGGCGCTCGAGGAGCTCTGCCGAGACAGTCTGTACTTCTGTGGGCTCTTAAATGCCAGCCTCACTGGAATGGTAGTCATTCCATTTGATCTTAAGCAGCTTTTCTCATGTCTGACGAATAAAACTCTGGGAAGCGACGTGGAAGAGCACCCTTCCAGGCTTGTTGAGAGATCCTATCACAGCAATAGATGAAAAGGGTAACAAACTCACCCTGGATCATCTATGTGGTGAAGGCCAGTGGGCTCTGGCTCCGACTCAAGCCTCCAACCTCCCTGTCCACGTCCTAGAGCTTATCAGGACATAGCAGAGAAAGCATTTTTAAGCATGCAGCCCCTTGGCCTGCTGCCCCCTCACTCAAACATAAAGCAGGGCCCCTCAAAGCCATTCGTCCAATTCGTAGAAAAGCTCATACAGACAATAGACCTTCAGGTGAAAAAAGAGTATTGCATGGGAGGAAGTGCTAGAGGAGATGGCATTCAGTAATGCAAATGAGCAGTGTCATGCCGCCATCTTAAGCCTGCCTCTAGAACCCCCGCCTACTCTGCAAAACATGCTTCAAGATTGTGAGAAGAAGGTTCTGTTGATGGGTCCACCGTTGGGCCAACAGGCAAGACATCCATGTCCTGCTGTGAGGGCTGCAGCTGCTGACACTGTGATGATGCCTACTTTACTGACAGCCCGTACCCCAGCATAACGCAGACAGTCCTTCTGGGGTGACTCCGACCAACCGTGCTTGCTGTGCGGCAAGATGGGGCATTGGTGCAAACAATGCCCAGTGAAAAAGGACTTTGATAAGTTCAGGAGCAGGGAGGGAGGGGATCAAAACAGGTTCATGGGGGGGAAAGAAGCTGGTCCAAAAAACTAGGGGGCGAGCGCAAGTCCACCAGTGATGACAAAAATTGGGTGGCCCAGGTCTGAAGGGGGAAAAGGGAGAAAAAGAAGGAAGGACAATGACTCTTATACTCTTCCCAATAACCAGGACTTGAGAGAGGTTCCTTCTAGGAATCAACCACCAGATGTGACTCCAACAGACCCAGACTTGTTGACGCCAATCTACATGACCAAATTGTGGTACGAGCCCTTCTGGCTGCACCTGACAGAGCCGCTTCACCTTAGTGACAGCAATTGGTGTTGCGTCTCCATTGATCTTGTAGAACAAGGTACTTGGTCATGGAATGATGGAAAATACATAGTCCTTGGGGACTGTAAGCACACACCACGGCAGATTGAAGTTGCTCCGGGGATTGTTACATCAAATCCTGGACGCTTCGCCTTCTGGCTGCATTGTGTCCACCCACAAGTGTTCCTTCCCAAGGGACAAATCATTGCACAGGTGATCCCCATCTGGGACCTACCTCAAGACATCCCTTCCATCCACACAGTGACGGCCATCGGAAGGACAAACCCAAGATCAATTGTGAAGTTTGAGTGGGTGGAGAAACCATGCATATTAAGGGTCTCCTTTGGCACTGGGGTACATGTGATGATCGTCCCGTCTCAGGATTGGCCGTAACATTGGGCCTTGCAAAACGTGGCCAGACACGTTCAAGGTATAGGTGGGATCCAATTGGCTAAACAATCACAGGGCACTGTGCAAATTTAGGGGCTAAATGGGCAATTGGTAAGCCTTTGCCTGTTCGTTTTAGACTACATGGAATCCTTCCTGGGGAGAGACCTGATGGCCCAGCGGGGGGTCACAATTGACATTCCAGACCTCTCACAGGATTTTTGGGCGATGGTCACTGAGAAGCGTGCTACCCAAAAGCTGAATTGGAAAACTGCTGTACCAGTTTAGGTACAACAATAGCCGCTTTCTAAACAAAAAACTGAATGCTCCCAATGGGCTCGTGGAAGAACAGTTGAAAAAAGGTAACATCGAGAAGACCACATCACCATGGAACTCCCCGGTCTTTGTCATTCAAAAAGCTGACAAGACCAAATAGCGGCTTTTCCATGACCTCAGACAGATTAAAAATGTTATTGAAGACATGGGATCACTCCAGCCTGGGATGCTGTCCCCAACAATGCTCCCCCGAAATTGGAAATTGGCAGTCATTGACGTAAAGGATTGCTTTTTCCAAATTCCCTTGCACCTGGACGGTGTCCCGTGTTTTGCATTCTCAGTTCCTATCCATCAACCAAGAGGCTCCGAGGAAAAGGTACTATTGGAAAATTCTCCCACAGGGGATGAAGAACAGTCCAGTGATCTGCCAATGGTATGTCTCTTCTTTGCTGTCCCCAGTTCAAGCAGCTGTAGAGAAGGCCATCATCCACCATTAGATGGATGATGTCCTTGTGTGCACCCTAAATGAAGATGTGTTTACCCATGCGCTTGACCTGACAGTCAATGCAGTGGTTGCTGCAAGGTTCGAGCTGCAGGAGACAAGGATTCAAAGGATGCCACCTTGGTGATATCTGGGCCTTGAAATCGGAAAGCACACCATTGTGCTGCAAAAATTGGCAATCAAAACCAAAATCAGGACCCTTGCAGATGCCCATCAACTGTGTGGGGCATTGAACTGGGTGAAGCCTTGGCTAAGACTGACCACTGAGGACCTAGGCCCCCTTTCCGATTTACTGAAAGGAGGGGAGGAGCTGAGTTCTCTGAGGGCTCTCACTCTGGAGGCACAGAAAGTGCTGGAAAAGGTACAGACGGCTGTTGCGGTGTGCTTTTATGATTTATTCTCTATTGTTGTGATTTAGTTTGATCCTGATTGCACCCCTGTGCCTTTTTGCCTTTGGTTTCTCCCAGCTGACAATTAGGCTCTGGGACTCCACCCCCGAGTTGTCAATCCTCTTCAGCCCTACCCCACTTTCCAGAGCCTTCCTTGTCAGTCTTCCCCGTGGGCCAACCTCTACCTAATCCCCGCCCTGGAATTCCCTAAACCTCAACACCCTATTGGCCCACATGATCTTTCTCCCTCCCCTGATTTGTTTTATTGGCTGCATGCCTTTGTCACTCCCCTCGGTTCTCCTCCCCTATTTGCTCCTTATTGGTTTACAACCCAGGACTCCTCCCTTTTTAGTTGAGTATAAAAACCCTGGACCAGCTTTGTTCTGGGTTCTGGGAGCTTGATTTCAATAAACCTTTTCAGTTCAGCCCCAGTACCCGTCCTGCTGTCATTTGTTCCTCCGCTGGATTGTCGGTAGCTAGGACAGGCAGAGTTGGCAGGGGATAATGTTGCTTCCTCATTGTTGCTCAGATGGGACACCAGGCACTGTGACAGACAGCTATGTCCACAAGGCAGGTGAACAGGTGCGACCCTGACCTGCCTTTCAAATTTATCATCCTGGGAAAACTGTCACACCTCTATAGGGTCATTTTTCACTGGGACATCAAGAACATGAACATATGCACATCAAAGAAGGACCAAAACAAGGCAGATCCCCTCTTGGTGATAGAGTGGGCCTTCCTCAGCCAACAGAATGACAAGGCCACAAGAACTGACAGCTGAACTGATTCGGAAGGCTAGGACTCGAATTAGGGAATTAGCCGGATGTGACTTCAAGCGCATTCATATTCCAATTAGACTACAATCGGGCCAAATTACAAAGGCAATGTTGGAGCACCTACTTCATGAAAACAAAACCTTGCAGTTTCCTTTGGACTCCTACTCAGGTCAAGTTTCAATTCATCGGCCTGCCCACAAAATTTTCAATTTGGAAGCCCAATTCTCATTGGCATTGCAGAGTGTTCAGAGCAAAAAACCTTTGAAAGCCTTGATAGTTTTCACAGACACGTCCGGAAGGTCTCACAAGTCAGTCTTGACTTGGAGAGACCCTCAAACTCAGCAGTGGGAGGCAGGTATTGCTGAGGTAGAAGGATCACCTCAGGTTGCTGAGTTGGCCACTGTCATCAGGGCTTTCAAAAGGTTCTCTGAACCATTCAATTTAGTAACTGACTCTGCATATGTTGCTGGAGTAGCGTCCAGAGCCAAACAAGCGGTGCTGCAGAAGGTGTCTAACGTCACGCTATTCCAATTGCTCTCAAAATTAGTAAAGTTAGTCTCCCACCGAGAGCAACCTTTCTTCGTGTTGCACACAAGATCACACATGGATCTGCTGGGGTTCATGGCCGAGGGAAACAGAAGAGACGATGCTCTTGCTGTCCCTGCGGAAATAGCCCCGCTGCTGAATGTATTTGAGCAGGCAAAAATCAGCCACCAGCTGTTCCATCAGAACATGCCAGGTCTTGTTCACCAATTTCACATCACCCAGGAACAGCTCAAAGCTAACGTGGCTACGTGTCCCACCTCCCAGCAGCATGTGCTTCCCACCCTAAGTGCGGGAGCAAACCCCAGAGGCCTGAACAGCTGTGAGGTGTGACAGACAGACGTCATGTACATTCTGCAATTTGGAAAGCAGAAATACGTGCACGTCTCTGTGGACGCCTTTTCTGGTGTGGTCTATGCCTCTGCCCACACAGGGGAGAAACCCTGGGATACAATTAAACACCTAATTCAGGCTTTCTCCTTTATGGGCATCCCCAAGGCCCTGAAAACCAACAACGGGCCCACTTACAGGCCCAAGGAGTTGCACAACTTCCTGCAACAATGAGGAGTGGAGCACAAAAAAGGCATCCCCCACTCCCCAACAGGTCAGGCTGTGGTGGGAAGGACCCACTGAGAGCTGAAAAGAGTCCTGGACCAACAACAGGCGGTCCTAAAAGTAGAGTCACCCTCAATTCTGTTGGCCAAGGCTTTGTTCACCATCAATTTTTTAAATTGCTCATACGAGAATTTAAATCTGCCAATCATCCGTCACTTTGGGGGAAATAGTCAGCTGGCTCTGAGGGCAAAACTGCCGGTCCTGATCCAGGACTTGGAGACTGGACGGACGGAAGGGCCTCATGATCTGGTAATGTGGGGACGTGGGTATGCCTGCGTGTCCACCCCCACTGGTCTGAAATGGATCCCATCCAAGTGGGTGAGGCTCTACGTCCCCAAAATCCCCAGAACAAAGGTGTTGCAGGTCTTGGTAGCGTCCTGGCAGAGAAGGAGAAGGGAAAGAGAGTCCCGGGAAGAATTCTCCCTACCCCTACTCAACTGGTTCGTTTCGGATTATTTTGTTGTCTCAAGTTCTTTTTAGTGACTCCTGACCTGATCTTGTCCCTGATGGAAGTCCCCTTGGCTGCAAAACTCCTGTGGCTGCTCCTGCTCGCCAGCCTCCAGATACCAACCAACAGATGGATTGTCCTCAGCCTAAGGCAAATGTGTGGGTCACCCTTGCAAAATCAATGGGACAAGACCACATCTGCCTCTCATTGGCCTCTGCCACTGACCCAATGTTGACCTTCCTTGTGGGGATCCCATTTAGGCCTGGGGAGTTTCCACCACTCCTCCTTCAACTAAAGGATGATGCCAACAATAAAGCCCCTGGTCGCGTTCTCTGTTCTTTTCTAGAGCACTGCATTGAGCATAAGGTGGCTCTTCCAGTTTTAAACCCACTTGTGTTGTGGAGGGACTGGATCCCTGAGTTGCCCCAGCTTTCAGAAGAGATGCAGGAGCTGGAGATCCTCGGCAACTCTGAGGCTTTTTATTGCATTCAGTTCATGTTCACCCCCGCTAAGGGGTAGGACAAGTTATTTTCCCCCATGTTTCAAGTTAAAGATGTCCACATGGCAGGAACGTAGTGTGACCAGATCGCCCACATAAAGATGGCCTCCACTATTAGTTACACACTCCTTACCCTTCTGTTGGGGTTTAGATTTGTTTGCCTTTTTTTTTTTTCTTACAGAATTTTTCCCCATATGTTGCTAAGGAACTAATTGCTGGATACTTACAGGCACTTGAGCAGAACAAAGGGGCCAAAAAAAACCCTGGCTATACCTTTTGTCTCTCTGGGGGAGGGGAAAGGCAACATGAGTGCTTTTGGGGCAGATAAAAGAGAGAGCAGGAGGCAGTTTTGGCCTGCTTGGCTTTTGCTCTTTGGGCACCCATTGGAGAGGACACAGACAGGCTATTCGGCGGAAAGAACTCCAGTCCCAGGAAAAATTTTCATCGTCTGCTTGCACGCCTGGGGATTCTTGAGCTCCTCAGCCTGCCTGACTGCCGGAGTGGAGCTGGGGCCCGGCCTTGCCCCGCCACCGTGGCTTCTTCTTCGGCATTGCTCTTTCTGCACCTCCCCCCTTGCCCTGCCTGGACACCCAGCTGTTCCCAGCTTCCAGCCTGTGCCATTGCACTCTCTCCAGCTCCGTGCAGCAGCCACCGAGACAACTGTGCCGCCGGGACCACACTGTCCTGGGTTTTGGGAGGCAAGGTTTTCAGGGTTCTTGGCACTACTGTTAGTTGTTAACGCTGTAGTTATTTTCTTTTGTTGTTTAGTTTGTTATACATACTGTAAAGAGCTGTTATTCCAATAACTTTGCCTAGGAAAAAAGCTCCTTTAATTGCCTTTCTTGTCTAAATTACGACAACTTGGAAGGAAGAGATCTGAATTGTCCAGATACCTGTCTTCAAAACCAAGACACCTCCTTAAAGGTGTTTTCTTAATTTGNGCTGTTATTCCAATAACTTTGCCTAGGAAAAAAGCTCCTTTAATTGCCTTTCTTGTCTAAATTACGACAACTTGGAAGGAAGAGATCTGAATTGTCCAGATACCTGTCTTCAAAACCAAGACACCTCCTTAAAGGTGTTTTCTTAATTTGTGGCAACCGAGCATGGCCAGGCACCCCCTCTCACCTGACCAGAGGTCCTTGCACTCTAGGCCGGTTGAGCCTCTTCATACCCAACAAAACCCAGAATATGGGTTGGCAGCAGAAAAATTACACTAGAAATTTGACGATCAAAAAGAGAGATCTGAAAGATCTCCATTCAGACTGCGATTCGGAAATCGTCCACTGGTCCAGCACCAAGACAACAGCTGTCACAATTTTTCTGCTCTGGATCTCAGTGGCCAAAAGCTTAGGTGAATTGGGCAGATTGGAATGCTGGGTGGCGAAGCAGGCAAATTTAACATCCAATGCACTGGCCGACCTCCTGTCCGACAAGAAAATAACAAGGCAGGCAACTTTACAAAATCGGGTGGCGATTGATTATCTACTCCTCATACTGATGTGAAGAGTTTGAGGGGTTATGTTGTTTCAGTCTTTCATCAAAGGCTGAGGACATCCACCAAACCATCGACAAGATGAAAAACAGCGAAATCAAGAAAGAAACTGAGGACTGGCTGAGTGGAGTCTTTGAAAACTGGGAACTTTCTGGATGGGCAGGATCACTGTTAAAGACTAGACTCCCTATTTTGTTAATCATTACTATTATCTCTATCGTTTTCAGTTTGATTAAGCAAACCGAATGATTTACAAGTTAATTTCAAACACCACTACTCCTCCTGAAGTCAACCAGGTCACGGTGCCTGATGAAGAGGAAGACCAGGAAGAGGCGATCCCACTTGAAGAAGATGGGTCTCCTCCTCCAGATCAGTGGCCAACTAATGGGGCCTGGTATGGGGGCCTGTATCCGAATTCTGAATATCTTGCCCCCCAAAAATCCAATTCTCTTCCTTTTAAAGAAAAGAAAAGGGGGAAATGTAGTGGTGTGGTTTGTTTTGTTTCATCAGTTTTGTTCATATACTAAAGATGGT
>VWYP01008356.1:0-16410 GCA_013400435.1 Pycnonotus jocosus | reverse complement strand
TTATGATAACACACTGTAACAATCTTTGATTCCAGAAAATAAAATCTGATAGAAGAAAATAGTGTATTGGTACAGTCATATAGAAAAACAATTTTTGAGAGATACATTACAGGTTCATATCTCTTACCTATATTACAAGAAGGTTAAACAGCTATTCATGCTTGTACAAATCTGGTTTATACTCTCAGTTTTAGCTTTATTTTCTCATGCTGAAGAATAATTTTGGTGCACTGCATTAATAGTAGTGTTTCTGTCCCTCTGCTCCATTATGGCTCATTATCTAGGCATCCTACACATCTTAGCAAAAGCTGCTATAGGCTTATAAATCACTTACTGATGGGTCACAGTCCCATGCCCACTGACACATATAGAAATGCCAGAAGAACTTCAATTTTTTCAACACTAGACAGACAAAAGGACAGATCTGTTACTCTATGTCACATACTCATATATGTTTAATCAAGTGAGAACTTGTTCATTGTATCATCTGGCTGTAAATATCTGAGGTTTTACCTACACTTAGAAGTTTTACTACCACAATTATAAATGGTAGGCTTGAGAGTGGGAAGGTGATCTGATAACTGAGAAAAAATTCAGAGAGAAGGGCACTTGTGCTTTAAAACAAAAGTTTATTGCATTAGAGAAACTTCTTTGAAATTAAGTGGAAATATGGACTCTATGGAAGCTACAGAGAGGAACAGAAGAAGATATGTCTGCAAGCACATCCAGGGCCATCTGTGTGCAAGGTGATGCCCTGAAAAGGCTGGAACATTGACTCTTGGTGTTAGCTGTTGTGAGAAATGCAGACTGGCACCCAGAGGAAAACAGATGTCTGTGTCACCAACTCAGTTTACGAGAGAGCATTGATGCAGGTTTTGAGACAACTGTGCATATATAGAGGTGTATGGTGCAACACACTGGCATTTTGCTGATAACTGGATAGCAACCATACACAATATAATGTTAATGCCATTATACCATATTATACCATTATATTTTTGCACATAAAAGAAAAAAAACTTGTAGAATGTATGAGAAATTTAATGACTTTCTACTATTTGCTCTTCATCCTTTTAATTTTTTGGTCCTGAAGTTGAAAGTTGCTTGGATCTGCAGACCATGGAGGCAGCTGTTCCAGTCTCAGATGGTGAGCAAAGAGAACTATCAATTTGATATGTAATGCTTTAGGCAGTTTCTTCAAATGCTACATAATTCAAGATTAGCTTTTGGATAAAAGCTTTTTCCTGTAAGAAAGCTAAATTACTTCAAAAGTTCCACGAACACTAAAATATATTAATGTGTGTATCTAGAAAGAAATATGAACACCTACAGTTTCATTTCCTCTAACCTTGGCAAAGAACAGTAAGAATGGATAAAATGGAAAGGAAGGTTGCACCTACTTCTTTAATTCTCTCCCAGTCAGGAGACAGTTTGGAAGATTGAATGTGCCCTAAACTTGACAGTTTGACTTGAAACAGTTTGGTGGATTCACTTTTGTGAAGGTTTAACAACACTTGTCTTTAGCATGACTTTCTCCTCAGGATGAACTTGTATTTGGCTGAAACTCTTGGATCTGTTGTCCATAAATTGGGAAATTTCGCATATCATGAGCAACAAAGGAATGCAATTTACTTCTGCACATTCTTGGGCAGAGTTCAAAGAGGGTTTTTTCCCAGCCAAAAAAGAGCATCTGACCTTGAAAAAAAAAGTTGAATAAGTGATTATCTATAAAGAAAGAATTTTGTATGAAATAGTGAATGGCATAATCATCTCGGTACCACTACTTTTGAGCTGCTGAAATGGTAGAAAAAGAAAGTTTTTGTAGCTGCCAGTTTCTAGTGGAAAGGTGTAACACCTATAAATCTTTGGCAGTAAAGTGCCCCCCTCATTTGCACCTACCCACCACACAAGTAGCAAGAAGCAAGGTGAAATCAGCAAGGCAATAGACAAAAATTCATAGGTCCTTAAAGACACTTTCTGTGTGACAGATGTTGTGCAGGAAGATGTCATCAGATAGAGAAGCCTCAAGGCTAACATCAAAGTAGTTTGGGAATTAAGCTGCCAAGAGTGGATCCAGTCTGACACTGCTTCCTACCTCTTACAGAGAATATCCTAGTGCTGGTAGACATCAACCTACTTTTTCTAACCAGCATTTCTCTTGCAAAAAAGAGATATTGAAATTGAGATATTGAAAAAAACATAATTTTTATATTCTAAAACAAACTAAAGCTGAAAGGCAAGTAAGGTAAGCTTAGAAAAAGTCCATTTATAAGATTTTTTTCAAAGGATCACAGCTTCTGTCATTTTGTATTCACACATTTTAATATATATGTAATTTTAATTGGAAACAGTTCTTGAAAGATACAACATATAAAAACCAAAGCTTTGGCTGTTGTTATTGCATACCTTAACTAGTTAAAAAATCAGTTCCTTTTTTACTTTGATAAAAATGTAAAAAATTGTTGTTTGTTATACAAATCACAATGTTCATGTGGGAATTTTTTTTTTCTTAGAAGATTGTTCCATGCAGCATTTGCAAACAAAAGTAGAGATAGGCTATTAGACATAAAAATAAACAATTTTTAAAAAAAATCAGATTTCCTTTATAAAGGGAAAGACCTAGTTGTATTTGTTAAAACATACTCAGATTTTTGAGGGTCATAATGCCCATAATTCTGTTCTGGACTGCTATACCAGCAAAATATAATTTTGCTCTTGTTGTTGGTTTGTGGCTTCACATACATAATGACAACAGGAGTATGTACAAATCAAGTGAAGAAATATTCCACATGTAATTTAATTTTATCTGCTACACCTGAACAGGAAAAGAACATTTGGAATTCTTGTATTTCCTCAAAGTCAAAGGAACGTGATGTGTATGTATATAAAAACTTTTCCTGTGGAGCAATCTAAGAGCAACATAAATACTGGGACTAGGATTGCTGATTAGAGTGTTTTACACCTCTCTGTGAAATAAATGTATTCCATACGTTTCATTGCTTGCATTTTCTTGTGTTAGTTTGTTTTAGGTTTTTTCTTTATTTGGGATTTTTTTTCCTTTTTTGTGATCCCCAGTTCATGCCAAACAAACTCAGACGTGTTAGGAGAGCAATATACTGCCAGTAAGTCTGCACCACATGCTTTAATGATACCTCAGTGCAAGGTTATTATCAATGAAACTGTAATGGTGTGGAGCTTGGCATACCTGAGTCGTGTTCCAAGTCCCACGACAAATAGCTGGAATTGCCTCTATGCTATGGGTGTAGCAACAAGTGTGTTTTACATTTAGCTGGGTATGATGACAAAAGCTACAAACTCACTTCTGCCAGCAATAAGATCATGTGCTGGAAGACTTTAAGAGGAGGAATTAATAACAACCCCCCCCAAAACAGCAACAACATCAAAAAAATTCTGTCCTTGGCTTGGGTGGAACACACCTTTTATAGGTAGAATTTTTTTGTGGTGTGAATGAATGAAACATTCTTATTTCTAAAGAAAACTGATGAAAATATTCTCAGCAGTTTTTGAGATTTTTTCAAAAATATTTAGCTTAAAAAGTGAAAACAGAGGTATATTTTTAGAATTTCTAAAACTGTCTTATTTTAATGTTATTTTACATTGATCAGATAGTCTTCAATTGGCTTTTGACAGTAAATTTTATTTTCATGGCCTAATAATGATAATGGACTTAGCTTCCTTATAATGACTTTAGATTTCATTGTGAGGTGAAAAGAGAGTTCCATTTTTCTGAATTCAGTAGGTTAATTTATCACTTGCATAGTTATTACTAGCAAATATATTGCTTGCATGTGTAACACGATTATCTACTTGTAATAGTTCATGAAGGGCATATGTGACAGTGTGTGTTTGGAGAGGAATAGGATGGGATTTCAGAACAAGAACATGAAGAGATAAATTATCAATGCATACATTTAAAAAAATAGAATAAAATTTTTCAACAATCGCCATCAAGACTATGAAATAAATTGCTTTTGAATACTTTTGTAGCAGATGTCAGCCATCTTACTTATCATTGAACAAGTTACATTTGAACTAAGCAGCTCAGTTTCACATTGAGGGATGTGGTTGCTGATTGAACACAGGTGTAAATGGTTGATATACTGTCACACAGTCTGATGTTAACCTAAGATCTTTGTTGAAATACTTATTACGGATGGCACAAAATGTAATTGCTAATTTTCTGCCTGAATGGTTACATATTTTCTCCAAATCTTAAGAGTTATTCATTCCTTTTCCACTGCCCATTTCTCAGAGTTAAAGGCAGATGTGTCACTGGTCCACAGACAAGTAATTGAACCTGTCACTTGCAATCTACTGACTTCATTCCTCNACTAGGTAGAAAATATTATTCAAGTACATGGCTACACAAAATTCAGGCCCACTGAACTCTTTTTTGGTCTTCCTGAAATCTGTATTACGTGAGTGATTTTTGCCTGAATGGATGGCTACAGTTACACTCTTTTGGTGACCAATGCTTTGAATGGTAGTACAAAGAACAAGTTTGTCTGCGAAACTTATAGTAGGATTATAATATATTTCTATAATATATTATATATATTGTAATATGTATAATTCTATATAGAATTATAATATAATTCTGTAAAGTAATAAGAACCACACAATAAAAGAATCTTGAAGTGATTACCTACATAATAATAATTGAGTGTTTTTAGGCTTAGACTGTTGTATAGGTGAGTACCTTAATAAACTTATTTTTGAAGCAAAAACACCAATAACACATGATTCAAGCAGAATTCATGCTGACTTTTTGAAGTGGAAACTTTCTGAAATGCTTGTGAATGTTCAACTCAAGTTTATCTATCTATCTATCTATCTGTCTATCTATCTATCTATGACAGTATAAAAGAAATCAACTCTGAAAATACTGAGGCAGTACAGACAGCCTGAAATACAGAACAATACTGGATGCAATGTTTAGTATATTCTTTTTGAAGTATTGCATTTGGAAGCTGTTTCACTGTCTCATCACAAATATATAGACCTGCAAAAAGGTTTACATCTAAAGGCTTTATCTATACAGGGTTTGAAATAGTTAATATTGACTGAATGGATTTCTTTAGCATGAATTCAATATGCTCTCAGTCACTTACCAAGGATCTCTCTGTCCTTAGCGTGGAAGAATCTTTTAAATTCAAGTAAGGAATCTCTTGCCTCAGGGGACATGGCTGCTCAAAGGGTGGGTCATCTGGCATGCAGTACCATTACAATACAGAGAACTCAAACTGGACTCCAAAAAACAGATCCAAAAATCTGTCATTGTTACAAAGTCTCTCCACCTGGGAGAGACCCCTGAGAAGCATCCTAACTCCAGGGGAAAATACCACCCTGTGGCCAAACTGCCTAGAAAAGATGCCAAACGCTCACTTGGGCAGAAATATTTGCAGAATAAAGTGGATGGCTCACTGTTAATTTGCATGCAATGGGAGAAGTATCTCTATGGACACCTTGTGTCCATAACTTTGTTCCTTGATAAATGAGTCTCGGAAAAGCCACACACTATTTGTGAGTTAACTTCATGATCACTGTTCCAAGCTCAAGAGCATGAATGCTCACTAGGTCACTCTGCTCCTTTGTGGGTTTCCTAGAGGAGTGCTTTGCACAAGTACAGCTTAGAATTTTACCTCCTTTGAAACCTGTTTGGTTAAGGTGTCCAGTGCATATGTCATACATAATACTAAAAAATGTCTGAATGAAAGACTGAAGAAATTTAGTGATAGAAGCATATTGCAAGGTTTAATGAACAAAAAAAAGGAAACTTTAATATTTCCTCAATTTCACCTGTGTGTTTCTTCCACCCTATTTTTGAAAGAGAGTGCTTCACATCTGTAATACCATCTATAAATACTTCTTTTTTAAGTACAGGACATTAAGAAAGCTTAACCGTTAACTGTAATGTCGTTTAGGGGAGAATCCCTCAGTCTTCTCGTGTTAAAACCTTTCGTCACTCTCTCAGAATGGGCACATACTCAGTGGCTGGACTCTTAGAAATTCTACCCTATATGGGAAACTTCCTCAAGAAACCTTTATATCACTTTGAAATGTAATATTGATGACTCTGAGAGGTAAAAAATCCTGAGATAACACTTGCATCACAACACAATTTTATTGTATGATGAGATATTTTACCACTTATTCAGCTGAATCTAAATGGGTTGGATTTGGCAGGGTTGACTGATGTACAAACGAAATATTACACTGTGGAACCAACAAATTATTCTTTTTAATATAATTTATTATATGTTTAATTATTTATTTTTTACTAAATTTAGGAATATTTTTGCTAACTTTATGAACACAAAAGAAAAAGGAATATGAGATGTAGAGATCTAAGAGATGGTGGCATCTTGACAGACTTCAATGCAAACAGATAATTCAGACCAAATAAATGTGCAACATAGGGTTTTTATAAATTTCCATAATTTGAGTTTAAATCTCAAATGCAGAAGAACCTGCTGATGCAGAATTATTCCTGTTTCTTCTTCCAGTTAACTGTGTCCTACCAGGGTGAAAAATGCCCTATCAAAGACAGCACTCTGATTTATATTTAGTTCTACTACAGCACTGCACATCCTTAGCCAGCCACTATGAGCAGTGCTATAGCGAGGTAAGAGGCCATTCCTACACTAGGCAAACAAATCTTTTCCCAAAGTTAGTAACTCTTTGTGGTACAGAGGGATTTTTCAAAGGCAGTTAAGCATTGCTTTAAAGTTATTTATCCTGAGATTCTTCAGCTTTTGTGAATTTTGCATGAAATTCTTCAAAAAATCATCAAGCAGCAGGGTCCTTATTTGTCAGACTGCTCTTTTTCTGAAAAGATGTAATGTGTATTAAACACTTGCAACACTCTCCAAGATTGAGAGGGACAAGGACAAAATCCTGAACCCAGCTTGGGGCAACTCCAAGCTCAAACATAGCCTTGAAGGAAAATGGAATACCTAAAGGGGGCCTACAAGAAAGCTGAAGAAGGACTTTTTACAAGAGTATGCAGTGATAGGAGAAGGGACAACTGCTTTAAACTGAAAGAGGATAGACTTAGATTCTAGGGAGAAATTCTTTAGTGTTAGGGTGGTGAGGCCCTGGCACAGGTTGCCCAGAGAAACTGTGGATTCCCTATCCCTGGAAGTGTTCAAGGCCAGGCTGGATGGGGCTCTGGGCAGCCTGGTCTAATGAAAGGTGTCCCTGCCCATGGCAGGGGAGCTGGAATGAGATGATCTCTAAGGTCTCTTTCAACCCAAGTCATTTTATGATTCTATAATTGATTTTATGAAGTGTATATAAGGAAACTGTGACACATCTTGGTTGACTCTATGTCAAACAACCTAATGTAGTAAATTTCAGACCAATATATGGGTAGTTAAATTTTCCTTTAATATTTAAGCACTACTATGTGTTTAGTTCACCTTGAGATGGAGCACAAAATTTCCCAAACATGTTTCCCAAAACAATTTTTTGTTTAAGTATATATTTCATGGCTAGATCACACTGTGTGTTCTTCCTATGTATGTTCAGAATTTTATAGTCATGAGAGCCTGCCTAAATGTCAGCCCCAAAGCTTTATAAGACAACCTAATTGTTTTATTTGAATATCATCTTCACAACTCATTTGCCACTGGTAGGCTGGCATCTCATCATAAAGTAGATAGTCCTAATTAAGTAGTCAGTCTTAATATTAACATCCTTTATTTAACTGGTAATGATCAGATGGAACAGTAGGAGCCAGCTGTATTACATATGCACCATTACATATGCACCATTTGCAATATGAAGTATTATCCAGCCTTGGAAGCTATGTCTTCTTTTTTCCTTTTTAGTTATTCTGTCTAATTTACAGACTTTGCACTGATGACTAAGGAATGTAGCACATTTAATTAACCAGTTTTCTGCCCTGAAAGAGTTTAATTGAAATTTTCTTTTGTTTTCAAATGAAGATATAAATATTGTGTTCTGAGTTTCTAATACATATTTATTCCTACTAGTCCCCAAAATTTAAAATTCAAATCTGAATGACTTATAGAATTCACTAAACTTAAAAATCGTGTGTTTAGTATTTACCTTGAACTAAACCTTATAAAAATAAAATTTGGTTTTGAGGGGAAAGCTAATCAGTTTTGTGTTAGCAAAACAATAGTATCAAGAAAAAATGTTCTGAAAGAATGATGCAGGAAAAGCACATTTTGGGTATTTTAAATACATTGTGATATATTCAGCTAAACAAGGATGACTTAAGAAGGTATGAGTATTTTTTAACACCAAAATTAATATATGGATCAAAATCAGACAAATAGGGGATACCTGTGCTTTGCTGATGATGTGTAGATAGTAGGAAGAAGAAGGCAGAAAAACAAGAACAACTCCAAATTGCAAAGATGTTTACTTTCATAGACACCTCTAGAAAATGTTCCATGGCACAGATGATGATACTTTCAGAGGGGTCTTCAAATAAAAGGTAAATCAAAAAAATAAAAATAAACCCACCCCAAATTATTTTAAGATAAAATAATTTATAAAAGATAGAGACAAGTGAATCCTTCCCTTCTTATTTCATATTCTGATTTCTCTTTGCCTGTCTTTGTATTTTTGTAGGTATGTGTCTATGACAAAGATCTATAGATAGTGAAGATGTAACAATGAAAATACAAGTAGGGGTGAATTCATCCACAGGAATCAAAAACGTTACATAGATAGATGATATTTTCTACATGCATACCAAAATACAATTTTTATTCTGAAAAGTGTTTAACTACTTTTCCAGACAGGTAACAAGAGAGAAAGATTTTTAATGTAATTTGGAAATAAAAGTTTGAGGTTATCACTCCTGATTTAAACAGAAAGATGTCTTCATCAGCAGTTCAAAAGGTAGTTTTATTAAACTTTTGTTAATCACACAACATGGCATAACTGATTTTACTAGCCATTCTTATTTATATTTCTGTTAGTCAATTTTTAGTTTCCAGTTGAAAGCAAATTTATATAGTGAAGATAGAGTGAAATAATGGTTGAGTAAGTTTGTGACAGCATCATTTCTATAAAAAACATGATTTTCTCTGGCTAGAATTTAGTAAATTATTGCTTAACTCTTCCAGGATCAAATAATTCTTACTGCTTGCCGATTTTGTGTTGATTTACAGGAAAAAAGATCTGCAAACTAAATGCCAGAAAACTCTCAAAATGAAGCCAGACTGTACAGAAATAACGACTCCTTTGCTACTTTGTAGAAATTTCACTGTGTGGCAGATCTCTTTGGGTATGGTCAGAACATGATGGGATAAATGATGGAAAATGCTCTGTAGCAGGGATACAGAACAGTATCTTGAATTTGCCGCTCTATTTCAAGCTTCACATATTTACCATTCAAAGATAAACATGATTCTTTCATACTTTCTTTGTTTTTGGCTCTTCTGCAAGAAAAGATACTTTTAAAACTTTGATGCTTTAGACATTTTCTTAGATATAATTAGACCTTAACATAATTTTGGTGTGTAATATTCATAAACAATACATCAAAACCTAAAATAGCACAATAAGAATTCTTTTTTCCTGTAGGTCTCTAGCTCTCTTGACTACTGGAAATCTCTTCAACTCTCGACATCTCGTTATAAGAGAGAGGTAATTAAACTCTAAGAAGGTTAGCAAACAACATAAAATTATCATCAGGATGGAGAAAGTAACATAAAGGAAAAATTCATAAAGATAAATATGTATAAATTAGCCATGAGAATAAGGGAGAGACAGTTAGAAAACTTAGTAGCAGTCAAGGTGTACTGTAAGCACAAGAGGGAGTTTATTAGCTTTGAAGCAGTTGGAAAATTAAAATTTTGATACTAGGAAACACTTCTTTGATAGGAGAATATATTAATCCATTTGATATTTTCCCAAGTAGAATGTCAGAAGCTATGAAGGTTTGACTGAGTAAAGCATTAGAAAATCTATTACATTAATTTTTTCATCATTGTTAAGCATAATTGTCATGTATTAGAATTAGGAATTGTCAAAGTCAATGGATTTTTTCAGCACATCCTAGAGTACCTCATTACTTTTTACTCATAAGTTTAATAATTATTCCAACAAAGGGACATTTAGAAAACAAGCAGTAAGAAGAATACTTGTTGGGTTTGGAGTAAGATGCTTTAAACCGAACTGTGATCATCAACTACTATTGAAAACTAAGTGACATAGTTGTATAGAAACGTAGAAGTGTCTAAATGTTGAGAAAATACAGACAGACAGCAAGAGTAAATCTACTTTCTTTGTGTTTACAGCCTTCCTTCCCTTGTCCTAGCACTACATGCCCATGTAAAGTCCCTCTCCAGTGTCCTTATAAGCCCCCTTCAGGCGGGGGCTGCTCTAAGATCAATTCATACCCTCCTTTTCTTTAGGCTGAACAACCCCAACTCTCTCAGCCTTTTCTCAAAGGAGAGCTGCTCCATCCCTCTGATCACCTCGGTGTCCCTCCTCTGGACTCTCTCCAACAGCTCCATGTCCTTCCTGTGCTGGGACCCCAGGGCTGGAGGCAGCTCTGCAGGTGGGGGCTCAGCAGAGCGGGGCAGAGGGGCAGAATCCCCTCCCTCCCCTGCTGCCCACGGGGCTCTTGGTGCAGCCCAGGACACACTTGGCTTTCTGGGCTGGGAGTGCCCATGGCTGGCTCATGTCCAGCTCTCACCCCCAGCACCCCCAACTCCTTCAGGGCAGGGCTGCTCTCGATCTCTTCATCCCCAGCCTGGGCTGGCACTGGGGGCTGCCCTGACCCATGTGCAGCACCAGCCCCTGGCCTTGTTAAACCTCATGAGATCCACATGGGCCGCTGCTTGAGCTTGTCCAGGGCCCTCTGGATGGCATCCTGTCCCTCAGGAGTGTCACTGCACCACTCAGCTTGGTGTCATCTGTAAACTTGCTAAGGGTGCACTCAACCCCTTCATCTGTGTCATTAACAAAGACATTAATAACTATTTGTCCCAATACAGAGTCCTGAGGGTCACCACTTTTCACAAGACCCATCAGAACACAGTACTTAGCATTACCTTCTGGATGTGACTGTCTAGTCAATTCTTCATCCATTGAACAGTCCAGTTGTCAAATCCTTCCTTCGAGTTAGAGAGGATGTTGTGCAGGACATGTGAAAGACCTTACAGAAGCCTATAGCCCTTCCTCTGCTCACTGAAGTAGTCATTCCATCATAGATGACTAGGTTGGTTAAGGCGGGACTTCACCTTGGTGAAGCCTGTCCTAAATCATTTCCCTCTTCTCCACGTGGTTTAATATAGTTTCTAGTAAGATCTGTTCATGATCTTCCCAGGCACAGAGATGAGGCTGACAGGTTTGTAGTTCCCTGGGGTCCCCCTTTCTACCCTTTTTAAAGGCAGGTGCAAAGTTTTCTTTTTCCAGTCAACTGGGATTTCACCTGATTGCCATAAATTTTCGAATATCATGAAGAGTGACTTGGGAAATATATTAGCCAATTTCATTAAGACTCTAGGATGCATCTCATCAGGTCCCATAGATTCATGTGCCATCAGCTTCCTTAGGTTGCCACTAACCTGATTTTCACTTCCAGTGGGAAGGACTTTGTTCGCTCAGTTCCTGTCTTGCTATCTACCCATTCAAGAAGTGGGAAGAGAAGTTGCCATTGAAGACTGAGGGAAAAGATATTGCTGAGCACCTCAGCCTTCTCATCTATTGTTCCCAATTTGACAGCCTTCTTTGTGGGAGTGAGGCATGGGTGGGTGTACATCTTCTTTGATCTTTTTCTGTCTAACCTACCTGTAGAAATCCTCCTTGCTATTTGTATTCCTTGTCAAGTTCAGCTGAAGTTCCTTCTTGGGCTTCCTCTCTCCATCCCTACACAACCAAACATCACCCTCACACTCTTCCCAGGACACCTGTCCTTGCTTCTACCTCCTGTACATTCACTTATTGCCCTAAAGTGTGACCAGCACGTCCCAATACAGGCATGCCAGTCTCTTACCTTCCTTTGCCTGATTTCCTGTGTCTCTAGACCACTGGTTGTTATAAAAATGGTAGAAGTCTTTAAGGACCTGCTAAGTCTGTTGTCCTTCCATCTTCCTGAGAGAGCAGATTCTCAGGAGGTCCCACTGACTATATCCTTCGACAGCTGGAATTGTGTTTTCTCAAATTCATGGTCCCAACTTTACTCTTTGCCTGACCCATATCCCTCAGGACTGCAAACTCTACCATTCCATGGTCACTGGAGCCCAGGCTGCCTCCAGTACCGGTGTCTGTGATCAGCTCAGAGCATTGGTGACCAGCAGATCCAGTATTACAGCCCCTCTGGTTAAGCTGTTACCTGGCTTAAGGTGTTACCCACCACACATTCCATGAGTCTCCTGGATTCCCTAGAGCTCATTGTGCCACTCTCCCAGCAGATGTCTGGGTGGTTGCAGTCTCGCAGCAGGATAAGGGGCTGGAGCAGGAAGGCTTTGCCAACAGGTTCCTGGTTATCAGAGGGCTGCAGCTGACACCAGCCATGAGGGTCCCTTTGTCAGTCTCTGGGGCAACAAACAGCTTTCCGTTTGCTCATGGCTCTTCTTCAGCTCTTAACACTTTTTCCATCTTTGATTCGGAGGACAAATCTATGCCTGTAAAGGTAGAGGGACACAGCTCCCAATTTTTGTATTAAATTTAAGGTTACTGTGTTAACAATTGATACCACTCCAGAATTTGCATTAACATTTTCTTCATTACTAAATTCAACATTTTTGTGCTTGCTGTAACAGCAGCAATCAAACTAGGCTTATGCCACCACATTTCTACAGGAGTCCCACCCCAGTCAGATCAAAGTGAAACAGTCCCTGCCTTTCAGTGTCATCTGGAGTAAGCCATGGGGTGTCTTCTGCACCAAAAACAAAAAAAAAAACATTGCAGTGAAGAACATTAGAAAACACATATATATGTATAAAAGAGTTTTCTTAGAAGTATCTATCCCAGCTTATTTAATATAAATAAGTAAAATATTTCATTAATTCCAAAGAGATCTCCAAAGAGATGTTAAATCCTTTTCACCTGTTTAAAGAATTACCTGCAAAAAGGGTAATACACCTCGTTTTCTGGGTTGGCTTTTTTGTGGTTTTGGGGGTTTTTTGTTGTTTGTTTGTTTTTTGGTGTGGTTTTTTTTGTTGTTGTTTTATTGTTGTTGTTGGGTTGTTTTTGCTTTCAATATGTATTTTATTTGTTCAAACCCTCAAGTTATATTGTTTTACTGTAGTCCATCTGCAGATATATGTTTAATTCCCCTCCAAACCTGTTTTACTTATTTTCAGTCTATATTTTTCTTTTCCTATATGTCTTTTTTCTTATTTATTTTCTGTATCTGTTATTTATATGTGCAAACTAATTGAGAACAATTCTAAGAAGATGCTAAATGAAATTAAAGTTTTATCCTATCAGTAAACCCATTTATCTTAATGATTTCCAATAACCTAATATTTTTTATAGAAACTTATTGCATACTTACTAGCAGGGCAGCCTTCATTTCATCCATGTATTAAAACAGCTGAGCTACTGAATCTATTTAAAAGATGATCTCCATCTGAGTAGATGAAAAATTCTCAGTAAATAACTTCTCTGATGGGTGTATTCTCTCCTGTAGGAAAAATTTAATTGCTCAACATGCTTTGAAGTATGTAGCTTTTTCCCATAAAGAAGTCAAAATAATGCACATTGTTTTACAACTAGGATACTCACCTTTTTTCCCCCTATTCATTCCAAAATATATCTTTTTTTGAAAGCCCATCATGGTATCCTTTTTTATTTTTCCTGCTATAATTAGGCAAATAGGGGATAATAAAGTCATTAATTATTTTCACATACTTTCTAAAATGTATAGATCCTACAGACATTTGGAGGTATGAAAGATACACAAAACTATTTTCCTTCCTTTGTGTCCACTAAGAGGAAACACTGACAGTCTTGAAATAAAAAATACTTTATTTCAGCTTGTTCAATGTATCTTTAAAACCCTGTATCCCAGAATGATCCAACTTTATTTACTGTTCAGTGGAGTTGCAGTGTTAGGTGTGATCTGGCTGTCATTTGGGTGCCACAAAACCACATTCTTCTTTTTAACAGATGCTTCTCAACCAGCTCATAAATTCTGGGATACACTGATGCCTTGCAGTAGTTCAGGGTGCTGAAGTCTGCATTATATCACAGTAGCTGTACTCCAGCTGCAGGATGACTAGACATTAGGAGAGGAGAAAAGTATGACACAGATGAAACACTGATTCTATCAAGCATTTTGTCAGCAGAAGGAAACATTGAATGGGTATGACAAACCCAAAATCAAACACAGCAGCTTGACTGGAATATGTGGAATATTTCAACCTAGATAGGCTTGAAGCAGGTAGTCATATTTGTCTATTTCTTGCTTTTCTTTTTCCTTTTTAAATTTTAATTAGGAGAGAATACATTTTCCTGTAGAGAGCTTTTAGTATCTACTGGAAAAGCTATAATTAATTTTTCCAATCAGTTGCAACAAATCTTTAAGTATTTAGAGAAACCATTTCAGAAGGATACAAACCAGTATTGTGTAGTCCAGATTCCTTCCTGGGCTCTAAATAATTATTTTTTCAATACTGTTCATGACAGAAATGGAGAGAAATAAATTATTTTGCTAACAGGGAACTGAGGCTGTGTGACAGGTTAAACATTTTCCGGATTTTTCCAGGATTTTTTCTGTATTAACAAGAAAGAATAGATTTCATATGATTGTCATGACTTTTCAAATGTGTGGCTTGGCAAATGCATCAGACAACTTCCTCAAGACTTTAAAATGTACTTGTGCCTGTTCAAGAGACTCACATGGCCTCAAATTTGAACTGTCTTCTTGTTCTTTCTGTACCTTGATGTTAAGGAACTTAAGATGTGGGAGGAGATAGCACCCTTGAAAACAGAAAAAGAAAATATTGTGGAGTATTTCAGCCTTCTCCTTGTCCATTGCCATGAGTTCACATGTCCTATTCATCAGAGAATTTTTTTTTTAATCTTCATTTTCTCACCAAAACTCTTGTTATTAGCATCCCTTTCCAAATTAAACTCCTGCTGTGCCCTGTCATTCCTTTTCCTTGCCCTACATATTTCACGGGATATAGTCCCAGTTGCCTCTTGTGTTTTATTCTTACATTTAGTAATATGTGGTAATGATAATGAGAGTTCTTGTGCTTTAAGAATAAAGTTCTTATAGAGCTGCAAGCTTTGTTCAGCCCATTTTATCCTGAGACCAATTTTACAGGGGGTCCCTTTCCTTAAACATTTGATAAGACATTCTTTAAAAATTCAGTGTCTTGCCTAGTCTTCACCTGGCCCATGAATTTCAAACATGTGAATTTCAGCAGGTCACGATACTTTAAGCCCAGGCTCAAGCAATCTTGACCTCTCTACTTAGTTCATGTGTGTTGGTAAGCAACAAGCCTAGTAATGTCTGTCCTGCAATCTTGTGTCCCAACACCTGGATTAAAAATTATGCTCAGCATACTCCAGGAATCCCCTGGACTACTTACATCTTGTTGTGACTCTTTTCCAGCATCTGTCAGCCTCATTGAACCCTTTCATCAGGAACAGAGTCTTGCAAGCAAGATCCTTCCAGTTAACAGCCTCTCCTTAATCAGGTGACCTGTAGCAAACACCAGCCATGAAGTCCACTTTGTTGTCTTGGCCCCTAAATTTTACCCAGAACTGTCCATTCATCCATCATGGTTTTTCAATGATGGTCCTTTGCAGTTAATTTTTTTTAACATGGAAAGCAATTCCTCTATCCCCCTTTCTGGCCTAACTTTGAAGGTAAATAAAATACTGAGACAAATAATTTTTTTTCACTTTATTGAGCTGAGTTAGATTAAATTGATTTTAACACTTGGTGGTAAATCACCACCAAATTTAAAATTTTGTGCTACTGTCCCTGTTAGTCAATAACCTCTAACACATTTTGCATTTCATAATATTTCATAGTTAAGAAACTACATGAAGGTATAGCATTTGGTTTGGCGTTTCTAAAAATTCTAAAGTCAACTATTTTGTCAGATGCTAACAGTTACTCAGTAGCACTTGTATTGTAGATACCAATGCAGATAAGATCTTGGAGTTCACAGGCATGGGAGTCTAATTCATAAGCCTGAAAATCTAACTTAAGGTGTGTTTTTCTAAAGGTGAGGAATGCTCTTATAAATGAGACAGTCCGTAGGATGTGATTCCACAGTGTGCATGGTATTGTACTACTTTCCAGTTCACTCTCAACTTACTTGTGAAAGAAACAAGACATACAAACTGAGAAGGAGCAGCAGCACTCTCCTCAAACACCCTTTATCTAGAGTACAGAAAATACAATCACATAAAAAGCTCTTCCTTCCTTCTTTCCTT
>VWYP01008355.1:0-19499 GCA_013400435.1 Pycnonotus jocosus | reverse complement strand
GCAATGGTTTGGCCTTTGGAGCACAAGTTGGAGTTGGAATTCTGCTTTCAACACTGGGGCTGGTTTGCTACTAGCCTTGAACCTGTTGGAGAGTCAATTTAATTTACACTACAGGATGCACTATTTCCCCCTGTTCTGCAACAGCCAGCTTCAGTATTTCTTTTAAAACCCCCAGATTTTCTACAGAAGGTACAATATATTAAGATGTACAGTAAATTTTGAGAGCACAAACATATACATGGTAAAATACGTTCATTCTTTTTTCAAGTAGTTTTTATATCTGTCAAAAAAAGCAATCAAGGAAAACCTAATGGAAACAGAGGAATGGCAATAATAATTCATACTGCTTATATTGATCTGAGGGTAACAAAAACCCAGAAAATACTGTTGAGGAATTGAATAATCAGAATTCTTTGGTGGGTCAAAGGCTGAGTTTTACCCACTGCTGTATCTCCTGGAGCTTGTTTTTTTCATATTTCTCCCAATAGATGCTTATGGATTTTTAATTTTTTTTTTTTTGTGGGGGTTTTCTGATGAGTGGAATATGAAAGTTGACTGATGCAATACCAGTGTGGAGCTGGTTTATATCTAAATACCAGCACATATCAAGGTTGTGACTAAAAAGGGGGAAGTAAGGCTGCTTCTCTAGGTTCCCCTTGGAACTACCTCTGAATGGACTGTTAGGGTTTAGCACATTTTCAGTCTACCCTAGTAACTACTTTAGTAACTGAACCAAATAAAAAAGTACCTGCCCTTTCATTAAAAGTATAATTCAAAGTTTTATGGAGGGTTAATGCAGAAGTTTATTGTTAGAGAGCACTGTGGCCACCTTTCAGAAGGATGATGTTCTGATTGTAATTTTATGAAATTTGAAATAATGAAATCACAGCCTGAGATAGGTAAAACTATTTTACAGCTCAATAAATTAGTTTTCTAAGTATTCTTGCATAAGTTTGATTTCCACTAATTGTCAGTTCAAGTGCTATACTGGCAGGAAAGAGATGCCTATTTCTGTCGTTTCTGAAAATGAAACTCCACAAAGCAGGATGGAAAGAGGGATTTTTGGCAAACTGATACCTACAGATGTGTGCAGTTGTAAGTGGTTTAACAAATTGCCTATAGAATATATAATATTTCTTAATAAGTCTTTTCTGAGTAAATCTGTGTTCAGTAATGTTGTGGACCTTAGGGATCACTTGGAATTTTTATTAAGTGCCAATTTTTAAAATCCATTCATTCAGTCTTGCAATCATTACAACTGTTAAGCAAAGTATATTTGTGATTGTGAATAGAAATTTCACTAATGAATTCATTTAATGTAAAGGATATGCAAAGGTACCAAGTTTCAGATAACACATCCTTTTATTATCCTACAGCTTTGCTGCTTTTAATCATGTAATGGGTCAGAGGAAAAGGAGCAAATCAGTCTCTTAGGAAATTTGTTTTAAATCATGAACTTCATATACTTTATGGAATAAAGAATTTAAACTAAGTACCACATTGAATGCATCAAAATGGCACACAAGTGATTTAAAAGACCTTCAGTTGTTCATTTATTCTTTTCATCCTTTAACAGATAGTTGATGTGTCTTCCACTACTTATTCTCAAGAGGATGGATTCCTCACAGTAATGTAGTGTTTGTCTCACAAGAAATGGAATGTAGCCCACCAAAATGTAGACCTTTGCTAACATTCATTAATGCTGCAATTCAGACACATTAAGAGTTTCAACATTCTTAGTGATATTTCTACAGTGGTGCTGTCCTCATCCAACTGTCATGAAGACTTTATACAGTCAAATCCAGAAGTTCACAAAGATGACTTTGTGCCGAGCTCTGTGTTCTCCCTGCATTCTACTGGGACAGCTCAGCCCACAGAATCACTCATCACAAGCTGATTATCAAAGCTACTTTTATTATGCAAGGAGTGCTGGTGTGACATATGTGTAATATGTAAAAATCACATTTCCTAAAGCTAATGAAATTAGAGGATCAAATGTGATGCCCTGTTTAAGTGTTCCATGTATTGCAGCTTTGTTAAGAAGAGGGAAAAGTTCATCATTTAATGTGTATCTGAATTTCAAGGTGTAATAACTGCAAACTGTGACTTGGGAAGATTTTGTTTTTTCTCAATCACTAGAATGAAATATTTTATTTCAGGTGCTTTTAAAGTTGTTTTTAGTCCATTAAGTAGATAGCCTGTTTCAAGAAAGCACAGAGAAATAATAAAGAGCAGCTGTGCATGCAGTAAAATCAGTAAAGCTTACCTGTGTATGAAAAAAACCCATGTTTGTAATGTTCCATTCCATCCAGTTTATGTAACAAATGTGGTTATAGGTATCCAAAGGCCCTCTGTTATGGTCATGATGGTGTTAGTGAATGACAGAATAATTTAGACTAGAAAGGACCAAAGAAGTTGTTCAGTCCAACCTGTTCTAGGAAATCCAGTTTTGAAGTTAGATCAGGTTGTTCAGGCTCCTTCTTCAAAAAATGCATAAAAATGCCCTTAAAATTGGCTCTGAAATATCAAAGTCACATCCAGTGAGGAGGCTGCAAACTGTCCTGTCTGTAGATTATTGGAAGTTTTATATTCCATTGGTTATTGAATCCAGATTGAGTTTCTGATGCCTGTTCTAGCTATGGTGATGCACCTTGTAGGATGTTCTGTAGTATGGACTGGAAATAGGTTTGTGATAGGAAGTGTAAAAATGGGAGTATTTAATGTAAGTCAATATTAAAAGCCAGTCAAATCCATTGCTTGTTCCATTTCCAGTGCTGGCTTTTTCAACTTTAGGGTGCTTATAATGAAGTGTGTTGGCTCAAACTGTCCAAAATTAGAGCTGTCATTCTCTGTGAAGTCCCAAGATGGCAAAATTAAATGAGGAACCTGTCATGGGACCAGAATCAAAATACTAGTTAAAAACATGAAAACCAATGTTTTTTATCTTGCCATTTTTGCTAAACATTACCTGCTTGCCATGACAACACTGCAATTTACTAGTGATTTTTTAATGAAAAATATAAGCCAAAGTGGAAATTACGATTCTGGGAACTGTTGGGGGAGTGTGTGCAGAAGCTCCTCCTGGAACATGTCAATAACTTTGCTATTTCCAGCTGCGTTTGTAGTGAATAATAAAATCAATTAGAGGGGAGAGCTGTCCTTGTTAGGTGTCTTGGGTTTTGTGCTTTCTGGCATAAATGGGAGAGTCAAGAGGAAACTGAGCAGTGTTTCTGGCATAAATGGGAGAGTCAAGAGGAAATTAGGAAAACACTATTTTAAAAAAAAAGGTACTCATGTCACCATGTGCTGTGAGGGCTCCTGTGGGTCTCTGAAAGCAGGGAAATAAATGAACATTTGAAAGCTGTTGAATGCCAAACATGCAGAGAGACCTTTCTTTTTCTAGACTTAATCCACAGTTTAAATATTTCAATGCATTTTGAAGGTGTTTTTTATAATATTTTCTTATGAACTCTTGAAGGCTTCATTCTGAAATCTCTTGTCTTCAATGCAGGACCAACCTGCTGCTGACTTTCAGTTGGGGTTGCCAGTTTGAGGATTATCCACTGAAATGTTTAGTTGATGTTTTGGGTTTTTTTGCAAGAATAACTAAAGCTAATGAGAGATGTATGGCCTAGGCACAGAAACTAATACAGCTGCATAAATATATATGATGGCAAAAGACTTGTGCAGAACTCTGAACTGCTGCTCCTTACCTAAAAATAGAGAAATCAATTAAAATGAAGAGTGCAGAGGAGAGAGCATATGTGAGTTAAGCAGGAAGCCCAAGGAACATCAGAATTTTGCATTTTAAGGTGGTTATAGTACCTTTTCATACTCCTTTCAGCAGGACCATTGTGAAAATACTGTGAGGGAGAAAAGGCCTTCTCCAAATGATTGAATATGAATGAAAAAGAAAGCCAGAGTTAATGACTTGCTGGTTTGGGACAGAACCTGTGTTTCTATCAATAAATTGGTCAGGGCCTGAAACAGTCAAACATAATACAGATGTAAACATCATGTGATAGTACAACAGAGAACGTGGTGTGAGGTCATGGCAGGATCATGAGGGATGGGAACATAGTGGCAGAAAAAGCAAAATTCAACCAAAGTTTTCTGGATTAGCAAAACCTACACATGAGGTGAAGTGAAGGAGGCAATAGTGATTTTGGAAATGACTGAAGCTTCCCTGCTTTAATGTAATTTAAAGGTAATTGGAGTTAATTTTATTGTGAACAGGATAGAATAACTGATGCACTTTTTAGAAAGAATGACCAAAAAACCAACTTGAGTTTCTTCAGCCTTTACTTAAGTTTTGTGTTAATGGAGAGCAAGCTTGTGCATGTCAGGAACTGAACTGCTTATAGAGGCACATCGCCCCTGTGCTGGGCAAAGCCAGGCTTTGTCCTGGGGCTCTGGTGCTGAGTCTCAAAGCTGAGACAGAAGGGCAGCTTGGTTTGACTGTGGCGGTAATGAAGAGTCTCTGATGCCTTCAGTTTTAGCTTTCATGTTTTTCAGACTCTGTGCTGCTTAGGTGTGTAGCTTTGAGCCTCAGTTTCTTGTTGTTTTTCTTGCGTAGTTCTGAGCCTCATATTAAGTGCCACTTAATGTGGTATAATAATGTCCCACCTGAGATGTCAGAAACTGATGCCTTGGGAGGGCTGACCTGAAACAGACTGGACAGAGCTACTGAATAAACCAGATATTTATTGAAAGGCCTCTAGGATACACCTTGGGCAGGACAAGAGCCTGGCCAGGGCTATACCCAAGGTGGACTAAGAATGGTCACAAAAGGGATGTCCGGTCACGAGGTCTCACACTTTTATAAGTTTGGTCCATTTGCATATTGGGGTTTAATTATCCAATTACAGCTTCAGGTTGTGAGGTCTCATCCTTCTTGTTCCTCTCTCCAGTCTCTAAAGTTGTTTGTGCTTTTTGGCTGAAAGTTGTCCTTGGTCTCCATCTGGAAAAGGATTTGCTTTGTCTTCCTACTCTGTGAAGAGAGCTGACTGACACTTAATGTGAGGCTCAGAACTGCACCCCTAGGCAGCACAGAATCTGAAAAACATGAAAGCTAAAACTTAAGGCATCATTTCTAATGAAGTGCAGCAATTAATTACATTTACATGACTGCATGTAGGGGTTCATAGGAGGCATGAAGCTCAGTGTTTGGAAAGCATTCATAGGGAGATATCCCTGCTGCCTCCCTGGGTGAGAGAGAGGACTTAGAGTGTGAATTATTAATAGTTTATGAAGAGCTCAGTCAAGCACGGCTCTCATTTGCATCTCTACTGCTAACGAGGTATTTGCAGTTTCAGATCAAGTGAAAGTGGTCAGAAAGCCAGGGAAGGAGTGGAATCCTTGGGAGTCCTTGGAGACATTTCCCTCAACTGCACAGGGTGGGAAAGTGGGGACAGCAGGGCAGGACAAAGGGTCCCAGGCCAGGGCTGTGATGGCATTGCTATTTCTGTGTTCTGTTCTGCTGAAATGAAATCTGTTAGCCAAACACCACGTTGGTAGAGAGGATATAAAGCTGTGTCATATCAGAAGCTGTCCACAAAGGCAAATACAGATGTGTAGTTTAATATAGGTTGTGCTTAGAGGGAAAAAACCATATGGCTAATCTAAAGAGGGGTTTTCTGAAGCAATATTTTATTTAGAATTGGGGAGGAAAGTGATGGATTGAGCACCTCAGAGCGAGAAGTTAAAAATACCTCCTTCTTCCCACCCCCTAAGCCTCCTTTCCCTCAGCAGCCTTTTTAGGCATAGCAGCAATGCAAGTAATTGAAGTTCACTAGGAGCCTGTAATGAAAAGTCTAACATCATGTAGCTGCTTTCATTAATAATATCATTGTCTTTTGTCAACGTTAATAGCAATTGGGTTTATCCAGCTGGAAAAAGTTAGACAAAGACAGATAGACAGGCAAGTCTGTATACTGTCAATTGACTTAAAAAGAAATACAGGTTTGCTTTTTAAAATATATCAAACCTGACATTTTATTCACTTTTTGGGTTCACTTTTCAAACTTTGTATGTGGATGCTGTCAAAAGTTTGGCTAACAGAATGAAAAGGTAGTTCTGTAGGACCGTGGATGTCACTTAATGGGGGCTGCTGGTTTGGGGTTTTATCATGCTGTAAAGATAAATATCTTGGCAACCTAAAAGAGCTGGAAATGAAAGGGAAAATTGAGATCATATTTAATATTTGGCAGAAAGTTTAAGCAAGCATTGTATTCTTTTCTTGGATTAGTGATTCTGTAAAATTTGTATCTACAACAGGACTTGGAACACCATCCTGTTAATTAGGGTGTTAGTATAATTTTAATCTCCTAACTGAAGTGATAAATAATGTCAGCATGCATGTCAGTGCATCCCTTGGCAATCAGAACTTCCCAGGGAAGTGTTTGAGAGTTACTGGGGGATGAGGAGTGCTGGTTAAATACTGATCAGTGGAGCAAAGCCAATCCATCATTATTATGCCCCGAGCAGTCATTGTGTTATTGAAAGTCTTGGTTACCTTTGTTTCCCCAGGCTGAAATTGTTCTGTAAGTCATCTTAGCGTTAATTATTCAATAATGATATTGAAAACGTACTTTGCAATCACCCGGGTGTGTTCCATCATTGTGGTTTTGTGCTTCATTAAATAATAATTGCCTGGAAGCAAATGATCATCAGGTGTCAGTCTCCACAAAGATGCATCGGTTTGCTCTTCACTGTCAGATTAGGAAGTGATTGGAAATTATTTTCATCCTTTCCTCATTCTTTTGGCTTATAGTGTTCTGATTAAGTTAAATGACAGCCATTTAATAGCAGTGTTTAGTTATAATCTGGAAGGGAGCAAGGGAGTGATTGCTTTGCTGATGGCACCAGTGTGGTGGCTGGAGTTCTGTTCCCTGATGTTCAGCATTTTGTGTGTTCTTTGTGTTAGGGACAGGTAGTAGATCTTGGATGGTGGTGATGAGCAATTTCAGCTCTCCAAAGGGACAGAAGGTTCTTGAAAGAAGTCTTTTTAAGGAGGGTTTAATCTACTAAGTGTGAGCTTGTTTGGTGCAGTTTCTCAGCAGCAGTCACAGGCACAAAGGGGAGGCAGATCCCAGGGATCTGAGTAATCATAACAGTGTGTTTGGTGAAAACTAATGCTGCTGTTTTCAACGGTGATGGAGATCAACACGCTGATGGAACCAAATGATTTTGAGGTAGAGCAGTGGAATGAATATCAAGGGAACCATCAACTAAAATCACAGAACCATAGAACCTTAAGCCCATCCAGCTGCACCTGCTGCCATGGGCAGGGACACCCTCCACTAGCCCAGGCTGCTCCAAGCCCTGTCCAACCTGGCATTAATTAGGATGATCTCCAGGCATTCCTGAGTGTACCGGATCCAGAGCAGCCAGGAATCATGAAGCTTGGTTCTTGCTTGCTTCCTGGGCAGATGTTCTGTGCAGTTAAGGAAGCAGTCAAGTTTTCTTTTCATCATTTGACATTTCTGCAGTGCCTGGGCAGAATTCCTGCCTGCCTTGTTGCTTTCATTCTTAGGCAAGGAATCAACCTGAATTTTGTGCTTCTCCTTCCTGGGTGCCATTATGCTTCCACTGCTTGTAAATTTTGTCTTCAGGAGCTTTTCTTTGCCCTGTAATTTACTTGGTTTGAGTGTGTGGAATTGGTAGAGTAAAATCCCCCACAGATCCTTGTCTGTGTGGAGCTATGGGAACTGTCACTCTGTTAGCCCCAAGAAGAGAGAATCCTTAGTTCAAAATGTGCAGATAATCACTGTCAAATAGCACAAAAGGGCACAGTAAAACTGACAATTTTTTTCTTGCTCACTGAATAGTATTCAGATGCTTTGTAGTAACGAAATTAATAACATTAATAACTTGTCAGGGGAAATGGCACTGACTAGGATGGGAAGCAATAGGGACTGTGAGATGTTGACTTCACTGGAGTATGAACTGCTGTCTGTCTTAGATTAATTTGCAGTGGGAGCAACATCAAAAAGTGGCTGTGTTTGACCCAGCCCAGGTATGCAGTAGAGAGAAAATCTGCAAGAAGTGATGAAGCTGACGTCCCTCTTGATAAGGGTTTTTATTATTATTATTTTAATGTTATTAATCTTCAGGGTTGCACTAAGGGAAGGATGTCTCAGCTGCAGAAGAACGCAGGGGTAGATGTGCCTTTGGCTTCGCGTCAATTTGGTTTTTTCATATGGTATCTTACCTATGATAAGCACAAATTTCCTTTGAAAAATAACATGACAGTGACCAAGTTTTATAAAACCAAAGACCTATACTCTGTGTTTTGCTAAAGTTAAGGAGTATATGGTGAGTTCTGATGGTTGTGTACTATCCAGAATATTGGAAAATCCCTCATTTTCATCTGGATAGGTGAATGACAAGTGAACATTATGCTTTGCAATATGGACATTTATCCTTGTTAACTAGTACTGCTCCTGAGAAAAACAGTGAAAATAATATTTTAAAATAAAATCATAATGATAATAATGTTCTTAAAATTAATAAGAACACTTCACTCAAAGTTTTCCTTTGATGCTTACAGAAGCATTGCATGAAAGCACGAAAGTGAAAATGTTTGTGATTCCTCTGTTAGGATTATTGGAAATAGGAGCAGAGATGGTCCACACATGGACCAAATTTCTGCAGAAATTTGCTGGTGGCAGTTGTGGTGCAATGCAGGCTATTTCCCTTGCTCCAAAATGCACACTTTGGATTTAGGGCCAGTACTAGGGTGGGAGCAGGTGGCCCTGGAGCCAGGTGTGAATATCTGTGACAAGGGAGGGTTTGGGCAAGTTGAGTCCTACAGCTCTTCACTTAGACACTTTTGACTCATCTTGTGACTCTTAAAATATTCAGTTTTTGAGATTTTGGGGCTGAGAGAATTACTTACTGGTTTTAGAAGACTTTGTTGCTGTCAGTAAAAGTTCTGTGAGAACACCCCCAAACCCCATAACTGAAGACATTAATTTTGTCTTCAGTGTGGGGGGCCACTGGAGTTTATTAATACGACTAATAATACTAATAGGAGTAACTTGCATTCCTTTCAGTATGCAGATTAAACAGTGATTAATCACTTGATGATTGAGCAAAGTCCACTTGGAAGAACCAAGTTGTTCTGTTCTTGAAAACTGTTGTTATCTGCATGAAACTTGAGTTGTGGGCACATTTAGCTTTTGATGCTCGTTTTTGCCATTTCAGCAATTTCAGTTCAGGGTTGTTCTGAGTTCAGTTGTCCTTTCCTTTGCACTGTGGAATATGTATCTCATTCTACTCCGTTCACCACACAATGGCAAGATGTTGGAAAATGAAGTTAAAAAGTATTGCTGAAGCCATGCTTTCATACCTCTGCCACTCACTGAGCCTGAGGTATGTATTTCCAAAATTCCCTTGTGAAATGTGGTATCCAGACAGCAGCATCTTACAGCTTGCAGGACAAGAGTGGTGGGTATCAATCTGTACTTGCAGTGATACCAGAACACACTTTTGTGCAAAAAATCCAATATTACCTGTGTGGCAAACTGATGTAGTTCTGAACTTTCCTGCATGACACACTTCCAGATTATTTAAACAGTATAGTGACTGGCCCAGAGATGCAGTGAGCTGCTTAAAGTAATTGCTGTAATTGTCACTTTTGATCTATGGCATTTATTGATGTACTTTCTGATTTTTTTTTTAAATCTCGTATCAGTGACTGGGTGATGCATTAACTATCTGAATTCAGAGCTTTTCTCTAAAAATGATTGGCTTCTTTTGTGGGAGAGCTTGGAAAAAAAGAATTTCTATAGCAAAAGTAGAAGGAACTTCTATGGTTCACTTTTGATTAAACACTATTTTCGCAATTTACTTTGTAGTTGTGTACATTTTAACTATTTCTTTATACAACCTCTGTGATAATAAACAAGTAAAATACTCCTAGAATTTTCCTACACACATTAAGAAACATTCAAGGAAGATAAGCATTACACTTGTATTGATAATCTATAATCTGAACTCATCAGTGTTATTTTCTGACATCACTTTTATTTCTGACATCTTAAAGACTGAGAATTTCATTAAAATCAATACAGAGTGAAATACCAGATCTGTGTTAAGAATAAAGCAGGTTTATCACATGAGTGCAGTTCTTTCTTTCTCCACTACCTTTTGTTAACATTTTGCTCTTCTCAAATTGAGGGGGGACATTGGAAAAAAAAATACCTCTCTTTCATAAAGATTTCTAAATGCTGTTCCTGACCTTCCCTGAAATGCCTTTGAAATAGGAAGCATCTGTATCTCCTGTAATCAGGTGCTTTATGTGCTCAAAGAACTATCCAGAAAGCTGGGATGGTGAGATCATAACAGCAATAATGACTAAAATACATGCAAGTTACTTAACGGCAACTTTTGGATGCTTTTAGTATTTTGCCTTTGTTTTTTTTTTTTTCTTGTGAAATCCTCAGTAATATTTTCATCACAGTTTAAAGCACAAAGGCTTGATTGGGGTGTAGGCTTTTTGAAATACCTGGGGAGAGAACACTAAGTGCTACATTAGGCTTTCATTTTAGGGAATTGCAGCAGATCTTTCTCTTCTAAGGTTGCACAGTATTGTTTTCCACTTAAAGCAGAATCAGACATTCACTGTAAATATGCAATCCCAGCAGTTTCTTGCTTTTCCAGATCATTAAGAAAAATCACATGTAAGATGACAGATCTGTAGCCTTTGGGAACAAGGCTTAGGGGATGTTGTGCCTCGTCCGTACTGTCTGTTCTCCTCCGCTTCCCACAACCACTGAATTTGGCAGTTTTCAGCTGGATTTAAAAGGCAGACTGAAATTTTGTTCAGGAAAAGTGCATGACTCCAAGAACAATACACCAAAAATTCCAGAATCCCATGGTCTGATTCTCAGCATCCCCGCTGTGTCCCACAGATCCTGATGGGACTGGTCATGATAAGGGGACAAGATTAGATATTAGATTAGATCTATGTGGAATATTGGATATTGGGAAGAGGGTGGGCAGGCTCTGGCACAGGGTGCCCAGAGAAGCTGTGGCTGCCCCTGGATCCCTGGAAGTGTCCAAGGCCAGGTTGGGTGGGGCTTAGAGCAGCCTGGGATAGTGGAAGGTGTCCCTGCTATGGCAGAAGGTGGCATGAGATGAGTTTTAAGGTTCCTTCCAGCCCAAGACATTTCGTGACTCTTTGTCAAGGATAAAAGGGATGAATTTACCTGTTTTCTTTGTGTTGGATTTTCCTGTTTTATTGGGGTTTTTTTCCCAACAAAAAAAGAAATGCTTGTAATAACAAAACTGGTAGCAGATTTTCATTCCGAAATTGCTCAGCCTGTTTTTAATTGGGTGGGTTTTAAGTCCATTGTGACCTTCTAAAAAGGATTTTCTATGAAAGGTTGTGTCAGACTTAGCTCCATATTTGCGATTATAGTTTAAAAATCCAGTATTTCAAAAATGTTCTTCAAAAATGGTAGTAAAATGGTAATTTTTCTGCAGAGAGGTATGAAAGACAGAAATAATTGAGGTGTTGCTGGTCAGCAGGATTTGTTGTGGGCCTTGTACATTTGTATTTTGGCTGTATGTAAAAAGAGTCAGAACATATTTGTGAATTCAACTTTTTGCATGTCTATTAAGTTGTTTAATGTACCATTATTAAAAAAAAAAAAAAAGCTCAAACAACTAAAAAAATCCCACAACAAGATTTATATTTAAGATGTATGATAGGTTTATTTGCACACACACACAAAAATTGCTTGTCAACCTTCTGGAACTCTTGGTCTTAAGCAAACTGATGATTTTAAGATATACAATCTTATTCAAATAAGCTCTTTCTGAAACCAAACAATTTGGCCATCTTGATGTACATCAATTGTGTGCTCCATTAGGTGGCACTTTTTGTAGGGAAGGCTACATAAATCAGGAGTGTCTTCCCCAGAAGAAATTAAGCTATGAAGTTTTATTGCTTTTTTATTACTAAGCTTATCATGGTATGATATTGTTTAATGAAATGTGACAGGCTTTGCTGGAAGAAATATAGTGAATACAACAGCTTTTTTGCATTTAACAAGATAAGGTGCCAATGTTTTATTTTCAGGACATAAAATGATTGCTTAGTTTGGACACATATATAGAAATCCATCATAATGTATACATGTATGTTTTTGCACCCGTCTTGTAACCTTGTCATGATTTCTTTCATACATCTTCAGAATGAGTTTCCAATTTTTTTTAAGAGAAAAAATCTCCAGTTAAAAAAGATGCCTTTTAAAGTTTGTACATACATTGGGAATAAAACTGGTTCTGTTTTACTGTGTCTAACCACCCTCCCCAGGAAAGTACTTTTGGTATCCTAGACTCCAAAACATTGCCAAAAGGCTTTTTCTTTTATCAAACTTTAAATATCTTTATTAGGTGTTTAATACATATATGTGTACATCTATTAATACATATATGTATATATGATGTTTAGTCATTTATTTTAAAAAAATCTTAATTAATTTGGTGGCTTTTTTTAAAAAATTTGAATAGAACACTTTGTTCATCCAATATTTCTGCTAACCCCTTGTCCAAAACTGATCACTGTAGTTAATTCCTTGGTCACTTTTTAGTTTCAGATACTCCTACTGGTACATATTTAGAATAGAGCACTTAAACAATATTGTGCAGTATCAAAGGGATGGGGTCCCTTTGTTTTTGGAACACACTGAGCCCAGTGGAGTAGCCATAGTGCTGTGACTGTTCTGCAGCAAATATTCCACCCATTCTACATGGCTGGAATAGGATTTAAAATACAAAAATCCTGTACTTAGTGTCTCCGATTTTATATCTCAGTCAGTGCTTTTGACTGAAATGAGCTTTCTGCTGAGAGTCCTGTGTTAAGGTGGTTCAAGATAAAATGTCACTTGTTATGCTATTTATGTCTGCAAAATACATGTGGTTTGGAATTTCCTGGTGCATTTAGTAATTCTCTGCGTGACTGGGGGTCTGAGATTAACCTAATGGAAACTTCTGCCATTAATACCTGTGGGGAGTGTTTCTAAGAATTCTAAGTGCATACACCTGCTCACTGCAATGTAAACTTAAAGGAATAAACTTGTTTTATTTTAATTGGCTGGTTCTGAAATGAGAAAGTACTGAATTAGCATTGGTTATTTCTTTAAATAGGAAAGAAAATGCCAGAGTGCTTACAGCAGGAGTAGGAGCTCTTTAAAATGGTATCATAAAGAAAATCTTTCACCCTTTTACTTTTTTAGTCTCGTTCTCTGTCTAATCAAGATCATAAACTTTAATGCCACTTTCACCTACTACAAAACACAGATCTTCCTTTGGGTAGGAAAAGCAAAATGGGGAAACAACCACAGCCCAAAAGGCTCAGTGATGAGAACAATATTCTTTCAAGATCAGTTATCCAGCTGTGCCTTCAGAAGTGAGCCGACTTTCTCCGAATCATTGGGAAGCTGTTTCATCCTCTGGCCTTTCTTCCAGGCTGTGTTCAGACAGGCGCTGTCGCCTTTCCTGTGATCCACTTAGGGCATGTCAGGGAAGAGACGTTTTCATTAAGTACCTCTGACCATTGAGGCTCATTTTTAGCGATGGTTTATGGTGCTCCTTTGTGGTTCACCTGATTAAATCATCTCACCCCCTCAAGTTGGGAGGTTATTTAAGTAATTGGGTATCATTTCCTCACCTGTATCTGAGTATCTTGGCTAATTGGGATACAGTTGCTTGTCTATGTCTGATGTTAGTGCTTATGTCAGTGATTTAAAAATAGGATCACTTCCTGCTTTTAATTTTATATCTGTTCTTTGTCCTTCAGTGTAGTAAGAATGAAGAATATACAGTATTTTAGGCTTTGTTGTATTATTTTGTATGACTTCAGTGGTGGTGCTTCTCAGCAGTCATTCATCGGTTTGCAAAGTAATCAATGTCTGCAATATAAATATAACTGTTGTTGCTTTATAACTGAGCCTCTCAAACACTGTTCTGTTTCAATAACTCTCTGCAGGGAATAATTGTCACAGAGGGGTCTCATTTTCCAGTACAACTTAGAAAATAAGTGAGGCTGGAAAGCCCCCAGGCAAGGAGAGATTGTCATTGTTGGCTGTGTTCATCTATTGTATGTACAAGGTTGTAGGCGGCTGCCTTGATCGCTCCTCAGCAGTTTTGTTGTGATTTTGTTGTGCTTTTTTAGAGCCTGAATGGTCTTAGTGATTTGAGATTTCCTTTACATTTAACACTGAATGCTGAAGGAGTCAATAAAATAACTTTTAGATGACAGAACCAGAAGAATTTTCTGTGAATTGCCACAGGACTTTGCACTTTTTATTGCATTACTTGCTTCATTTGCTCTTCTCCTTCATGTAATTCCTGGTGTCTGCTGGGTCAGAAAGAATGTGGAACAGGAAACATCTTCCATTCCATCTTGTCCTAATATTTTACCTTTCTTCATTTGTAGTTTTATAGCAGCATGTTTGTTGAGAATTAGGAGGTAAGAGTTTAAAAAGTGCTTGTACTGCTTTGCTTTAATGCAAGGTATTTGCTACAACTCAAATTGGGACCTCTGAAACATGACTGCTTCTCCTTTTGGAATTTGGAGAAGCTGTTCTGAGACACATGTGGCTCATTGTGGTCCCTGGAAAAGGTGGTTGGGTTTTTTTCTGTTCTGCATAAGGGTCTAAGGTTTCTGCTTCATTAATTGAGGCATTGTGTTCAAAAATATTATTTTAATCTAAATCTTGTCATCACTGTCTTCAAGTGGGAATGTTCATGCTTAAGTCTGTATTTAATTCCAAATTACTGCTTTTTTTAAAAAGAGCCACAAGCCACTAATTTGCTCTTATGAAAAACATTAGTTTGTGTTTTTCTTGAAGCCCAAGTGTGGTTTGTGCGTCTGTGGGATTGAGTTCTATGGCAATCTGTGTAATTAAACTGTGTATTCTGATCCAAATACTAGTCAGTGTCCAGTATTGAATAATCTGTGCCTCAGAGTAGCTGACGTGTGTTGGTGTGCGGCCATATGAAGCTTTGCAATACAGTTGCATAAAAATAAATTTGATTTTTAAGCTGTTTAATTTACCTGCTTGCAGATAAAATGAACCACCCTGCCTTTTACCTGGCTGTCATCTTTCCCTCTGTTGGGGTTGGTAGATGGTGGTTGTGGTTTATGTGTTTTGGCTTGAGGTTTTTGTGGTACTCATATTTCTTTTCTTTTTTAGTTTGTGAGATAACATTATGATGATGATACTTGCCCAAAGCATTCTTAATTGCAGCTGGAATATAATGCCTTTTGCTTTCTCTAGCATGTGGCTGTATAATCAAAGCTGTTTTCTCCAGACAGAGTAACAAATTCTGTTTATTATTGAGATATAATATAGATCTCTTTACAGAACATGTGAGCAAACGGAATGGAGAGGCTGAACTGTTCTCTGCACAAATGGGAGACTTTGCAGCACTCCTGCTTCATTTGCTGATGAAAATTCGAAGACATTTACCTGTCAGGAAAGAAAGACTCATACCAAGGAGTTTTCTACCAAGCCAGGATTGTTGTCTTTGTAGTCCAAATACATTTATTTTTAATGCAGACTGCAGTATGTCTAGGGAGAAATACATAGCTTGCAGGAGAGATTTAAAAATAGGATTGTCAACTTTCTAATGTGTCCTCACTTTCGAGCTTTCAGCATCTGACCTAAGTATGCTGTGAATCAAACAAAAATCAAATTACAGCAGCATACCTGTTGTCTCCTGCCCTGATGTACTGCAAGGAAACAAAGTAAGGGAGAAATAAAATCTCTTTATTGCAGGAAAGTCAGCACTTGAAGGACAGTGCTTCTAGTTGAATGCAGGGAGTGGAGATGGGAGGAATATTTCTGTAGACAAATTCAATATGTTGAGACGTTTAAGGGTAATGAAATTTGAGATAAAGTTCTGTGATTTTTATTGATGAAATACTTAGCTTTCTACAGGAATGCAATATTACCATGGGATGTTTGCACTGCTATATAAAACATTCTGAATGTTTGAAAGTATGATTTATAAGAAAAAGTGTTTTGTTTGACAGACTGGCTTTTTTAATATGCAGTGAAAGCATATTACAAATTAGGCTTTCAACTTCTTTATTAGTTACTGCATCGGAACTGTTTTGACAAAGTTATCATCTAGATTTTTATGAAAATTAGAGCTACTTGTCCAATTCCTTATGCTTCATAGAGACTATCAAAATATTCTTTGTGAAGTGCAGAACTTGATGTCCCTGAGGGAAACTTGTAAGAGCATTTAATAGTGAACCAAGAGATTTCATGGAATGCTTTGCAGTTCAGAAGCTGAAGGAGGACTTCAGTTGGATCCAGATGGTGGTAATAGGTACAGCAAAATCTCAAGATGCTTTATTTTTAAATGATGATTGAAAAACAGGGGTTTTTAAACTTTTGGCTTGGTTTCCAAACTGCAGTTCTGGAGGAAGGGTAGAAAAATCTTAAATTCCTTTGAAGAGCCATTTTAACTGACTGGGGTTTAGATAGAGATTGCATTAATAGAAATGACTACTGGTTTTATTTGTGTGAGTTCATGTATTATTTGCTTAACTGTGAAGGTGCAAAAGAAATATTTCTATCAATAGCATTTTTAACACAGAGGAGGGGAAAATAGCAGCTCTGAGGGTCAGCTGGCATTTAAAACCTTTCAGTTTGGTTCATGGCTATGTTGAAATGTGGGCTCTGACACTGATCAGGGTTATTGTGTGAAGTCTTTCTGCTAATTAACTGTTCCACTAATTCAAAGTTGTGGAAGTTTCTAGGGTATAACTGATGATAAATACTGTTGTTCTGAGGCTGAACATATCTCTAAAACTTATCAATACGAGCCCAAAAATATTCTAGTTTCACAAGCATTGCAGAAGAAACTTTGGCCAGATTTACCTTATTGTATTGAAAATCAGTAATAGGATATGAGATGAGTTGTGGCAGAAGCTGCTAAAAAAAGCAGCTGAATTGAGTTACTTGGGAACCTGGCTGCAAATGGAGACTTGAGGCCATCAGTTGGAACATCAGAAAAAACCTTTCCATGTTGAGATGGTGGCCCAGAGAGGCTACAGAGCCCCCATGGACTTAGGGAGATACTTAATGTGTGACTGAAAGTGTCCTGAGCATCCTGTTCTGGATAACCCTGCTGTGAGCAGAGCCTTGGGCTGGATGTTCTCCAGGGTCCCCTTCCAACCTCAGTTATCATTGTCAGTTATTCAGTCATTTTGGGAACAACAGGTCCCCCTGAACTTGACCATAAAAATAAAAAATTACTATTCATCAGTCCAGGAAGCCTCCTACAAGATCTTTATTCAAATTTGAAAGTGAGCTTGAGGCTGTATTTGAAAGCGACATGAGTCAGTTCAGGCCTTTGATAGTTTTCCATCAAAATACATTAATGCATCAGAGTACATTAATATATTAATAAAGATGTCGTTAATTCTTGTATCCTATAATTGATACTGACTGCAAGTCTTAAACACACTAATTTGACACTGTGTTTTTGCTGTGGAACATGCTCGTGTTTTAAATCCTCAAACCAAGCGGAAAACCTAATTAATACACAGAAAGTGTGCGAGCTTAACGAACTTGGTAATCTCCCTGAGTTCTCACAGTTAGGGTATAAATAAAACTAAGGAACCTTTCCGTGTCAGGAAACAGGATTCACAAAATACTTTAAGGGGAAGGATTCACCCCTAAAGTACCTAAACTGCCGCTCTCTTTCGAAGAGCTGAAAATGAGGGAGGAATTTTTTTGTTGTTTTTTGGGGTTTTTTTTCATTGGAAATACTGTGCAGATGAAGTCATTAAGGTATCTGCAGTAACAGCTTTATTTTAAGTTAAATAAAAGCTGTCCTGCAAGTTGAATTTAATGAACAAATATTTTATTAGGATTCAATCTCTGATTCTTTCCCTTGTTTAGCTGAAAAAGGCAAACCTTTGGCAATCTTTGAGTTTGTTGCTATGATTTGAGAAAAATGGATATTTAACTTAGGCAGGGTGACGGGGCATCTGGTTAGCTCTGCGTTTTGGATGCAAAGTACTGTATGAAATATTCCATCTCACATTTAGTGATGGATTATTTTAATGAAAAAGAAGTTTGTTAGCTAACTGGCTACACAAGTGGAGCTCCCAGGGAATAGTTTGGCTTCAGATATAGAAAAATGAAGTATTCTGCAGCTCAGGGTTGAGTTGAGTTCAGGCTGAGTCCCACAGAATTAGTCCCTCCTGACTAAGGCAGGCTTTGAGAAAGATTGCTGAACTCTGGAGGTCTCACTGCTGAGGCAAGAACTATTCTGCTCATGACACTCTCAGCAAGTTCAGGCATGGATGAACAGATTGTCTTTAACAGCTCTCACCAAGCAAGGAAAGTCAATTAGGAGTTTAAATGGATCCAGAGAACTGCTTAGTATTTCCATGAAGGCATGTTTTCTCTGACTGGGAATAAGGTCCCTTGTTAAATGGGAATGCTAATGTCCTGTCATGCTAAACAGTTTGAGAAACATTTCACTTGAATTATGTGGAATCATTTTTATTTTTAGCTTTGAGAGGACAAGGTGACTGAGATCAGAATTTTGTGCTGATTGAATTATCACATCATCCATAAGTTCTATGACAGATCCACTTTTACCTTCCCAAAGTATTCCAACTCTGTTTCAGCAGACAAATCCACAGACTGATGTGTTGAACTTAACTTCTCTCAGCCAGGCTGGAGTCAGGTTTTCCCAACATTTTCATGCGTCAAGACTTCATATTTCATCTGAAGTACGAGGCAAGGAGGTAAAAGCCAGCCATGCAAAACTGCAGCCTCAGCCAGGAGCTGTTTGAGCTGTTGGATGTCTAACTCTGGTAGAGTTAGGATTAAATAAGGCTCTCAAGATGCATCAGTTCTGCTTGGCCAGCCTGTGCAGATCCATTATCTCACCGGTGTGCTCAATGAGAGAGTTCTTGTCGGTGCCTGCCTTGTGTTGATGAAGTGTCTGGAGGATTTGTGGAAGTTTGGTACAAATCTCTGATCCCCACAAAACTAATGGGATGCTGGTATCTAAACACTATGAATTCACTCTCCTTTTACAGTGGAAGAAACCACAAAAGGTTTGCAAGTGAGTGTTAAATTTCCTGGTTTGTTGGCTCCTTCTTATATTAAAAAAGGGGGGAATTTGTCAGCTAAAAAAAAAAAAATTGCTGCATTTTTAGTAGAAAAATAATCTCATTAACTGTGTAACATGAAATATTGTCTAAAGAATTATTAGCTACACACTTGTAAGAGTAAGCTCTCCAGTATTGCTCAGCAATTGCTGGAGGCTTGGCTTACAAAAGGAATAAATTTCTTTATATTCATTAGTAATAGATAAAATGAACTTGGATTTAGTGTCAGTTGTGGATTATTTTATTTAGAAAATGTTCAGGAATACTGTGGAGTTACTTCCATGTCTACTAGTTGGGGTTTTTTAGGAGATGATATTGGTGAACCTTCATGATTCTGTGT
>VWYP01008336.1:0-10604 GCA_013400435.1 Pycnonotus jocosus | reverse complement strand
TACCTGATGCAACACCAAAGGTAGAAAGGACGGAGCAGTAATTTTGTGTGTGAGCGCATGGTGGTTTAGTTCCATACTGCCAGCTCTGCTCTTTCTCCTTACTCAGTCTTTTGTTGTATTTTGTTAAGGTTTAATAAACCTTTGAAATTTTAAAATGAGCATAGTTTCTCACAACAGCTTTTATTATGTTAAATGCTATTTCCTGTTGCAGTTTGTGCCCACTGCATCTGATCCTTTCCCCTGAGCATCACAGGGAAGTCTTTCTCATACTGGGGAACCCAGCACAGATGCATCTCAACAGCATGTATCTTACCAGCACTGAGCAGAGGAGAAGAGGATCCCTGCTGACCTGCTGAAAATGCAATATCCCTTCTTGCTGTTCCAGCCTCCCCTTCTTGAAAATGCCTGTTTATCCAGGGCACTCCACTCATGTGAACTATGTCTCCACATCACTGTGACACCAACAAAATCATAGCCCTGCAAAGGCATTCAGATCTTTAATTCCTCTCATTTCCTTCCCACAACTTGTACCTCAGTGTATAGACATGTCAGGGAGTGTGACCATGCACTTGTTCCTGGCTTTGAGTATTGTCAAAGCTTGTGTGTGCAGCCCTGGTCTTGAGTGGTCACAGAATAAGCTCAGTTGGAAGGGATCCACAAAGATCATCAAGTCCAGCTCCTGACCCTGCACAGAACCATCCCCAAGAATCATACCTTGTGCCTGATACCATTGTCCAAACACTTCTTGAACCTGTCAGGTTGGTGCTGTGACCACTTCCTTGGGGAGTCTCTTCCAGTCTCCAAACACCCTCGAGGTGAAAAACCTTTTCCTAATATCCAACCTAAAATTCCCCTGACATAACTTCTGCTCATTCCTTCAACTGGACACAACAGGGCAGAAATCAGTGTCTGCCCCTCCTCCTCTCCTCACAAGGATGCTGGAGATTGCAATGAGGTCTCCCTTCAGTCTCCTCTTCCCCAAGCTGAACAGACAAAGTGGCCTCAGCCGCTCCTCATATGGCTTCAACTGCTAGTCCTTCACCAACCTCACTGCCATTCTTTTGACACTAATAGTTTAATATCATTCTTATACTGTAGTGCCCCAATCTGCCCCAGGATTTGAGGCAGTGCCATCCTCTTGAGTTGGTCCCTTGAGATTCAGGTGGTTTAGAGTCCTTTGCCTTCTGAAAAAGCCCTGAGCCAGATGCAAGAATGAAGCAGAGTCTTCAAGCTCTGATTTCTCAAGGTTTTGTGCTTTGTTTATTATTTCTTACCTTACAATTCTCTCTGTGCCCAGCTAAGATCTGTGCAGCAGCTCAGGCACCAGACAACTCCTCCCCAGTTGGGAGGTCATTGCCTTTTATACTAATTATTACATATCCTTTATTTACAATTACTTACCAATGCCTACTACCTATACTAAATAGGTCATCTCTACGCTGACCCAATCGCCTTGAATTATTTTGTGCCACCATCACTGCAAGAAATGCCAGTCAGAAGGAGAATAAAGAGAGAAAAACCACACCCAATTCATTCCATGTTGGCTCCTTCAAGTTCCCATTCCAAAACCCCAAATTCTACATTTTTCACCCTGTGACAAGCTAAACTACTATCTTTCACACCCCTCTGGCCTGTAATTCATCTCTCAGTGTTGGAAGCCTTTCCATTGGACTGAAATCAAAGACAGTGTATTCCTGGGCTCTGTGCCAGGGCCTCCAACCCTCTTGTCCAGATCTCAACCCCCCCTGTCCAGGTCTCAGACATCTCTGCCAGGGTCTCTGACCCTCCAGGGTGACCAAAGGAATGCCCTGGACTCAGACACCATCCCAGTGGACACCAGAGCAGGACAATCCCCTCCCTTGCCTGGCTGGTGATGCTGGGCCTGGGATGGCCCTCGTGCCTGCCAGGACACCACTGACTCATGTTCAACTTGCCATCAACCAGGATCCCCAGGCTCCTTTTCATTCCCCAGTCTGTCCATACATCCAGGGTTGCCTCATCCCCAGTGGACAGTCCAGCACTTTCCCTTGTTGAACTCCATATGGTTGCTGATTGCCCAGTTCTCTAATTTGCTGAGGGTCTCTCTGCAGGACCTCTCTGCTCTTGAGAGAGTCAACAGCTCCTCCCAGTTTTGTATCATCTGTTATCCTGCTTAGTATCCCTTTCAGTCCTGTGTCCAAGTAATTTATGAAGATGTTGAAGAAATGCCCAAACTGAGCAGCCATGAAAACCGGTCTCAAGATGAAACACTGAATCCAATAAATAAGCTGCCAATGGCTGGATAAGCAACACCTGCCAAAAACCTGTTAATAGTATGACCTGCCTGCCATGCCAGCTATGAATCTGAATTTACTTTATGAACCCTTTGTGCTGGGAACAGGCTGCTGTCAGGTGGCTCCCATTAACACCAACACAGCAGGGATTTCTCCCACTGCTTGAAAAATCTGTCCTTTTCTGCAGAAATGAGAGGATGGGATCAGAGATTCAGGAATTGATTAGTACTCAGTATGAAACAAATTTTATTTGCTGAAACTCATAATCTTCAATCCTGAGTGTGTGTTGTGTAATCTGGTTGTCTCACAGTGAACGAATGGATCGAGTCACAAACTACTAAATGTTGTGTGCCAAAGAAGTGTCTGGTTGTGCCAATTTCCCAAAAGCAGATTGAAAACTTTTCCTGGCACTTCTTTACTTATGTATTTATGCTTGGTGGGATTCCATTTCATTGTTCTTCTCTTGAGCAGTGCCCCTTCTGTTCGCATCATGCTGGGCCCTTTGCTCAGTCATCATCCTTTACTGGTCCTTCCAACCTGTTCCTTCACTTCCTCACGTGATTCTACTATTTCCACTCCTACCCCATCAATCTTAGTTTAAGCTCTCCTCTCCATATTGGCCAGGCTGCTGGCAAAACTGATTTTGCTCCATTTGATTAGGCTGATTGCCTTCTAAACAGCCCCAGTCCTGAAAGAGGGTCCCATTGACACAGAAACCAAACCCTGCTGCTGCCATCAGCTGGACAAACACATGTATGGGTCATTCATGTCTTCTGGGTCCCTTCTAACTCAGGCTATTCTGTGATATGTGATCTCAACTGTGGACTCATCAGAACCATCCAGTCCTCTTCAGACCCTCCTCCTCCTCCTCCTCACCAGCAGTATCAAGGAAAGCACTCATGGTGGCCTTCACCGTCTACAGGATCTCAACACTACCACTCACTGTTTTCTCTTGCCACATGGTTCAGGTCCAGCTGGATAAAGTATTTCCCTGTGCAGAGCTCTCATCTAGGGAGATGCCTCAGTGCTCAACCTCTTCTCATGGCTGCAGATCTGCACGTGAAGCAGGGGCCTGCTCCCCCAGGGCCAGAAGCCATCAGCTTCTAACCTTCATCATCACTGCAGTTTCCACTTTCCATCCTTGGTAAACAAACTCCATCTATTCTCTTGCTGCAGTCAAAGGTTCAGGGTTTGGAAGCTGCAGCGCCTCCGGGCACCCTGTGCCAGTGTCACGCTTGACCCTCCTTGTTCAGGACTCAAGACCTGCAAGCTCAGAGCCCTCTTGGATCAGGAGTCTGGCAGAGCTAACTAGAGGCTGCTGCTAACAGACATGGGCTAATCTAGCTCTCCTCACTGGCACCATAATATTCCTACAAGGGTTTCCAGAACTCCCGTGAGAATTCTTAAGTTCCCAGAAGACCAAGAAAGTCTCAGAGGAGAGTGGAGATACTGCTGTGTCATTGGCTGTGTCTGACAGACAGGGAAGGACTGCAGACTTTCAAGATCTAGGTGGAGTAGTTTTTACTTTTACTTTTTATGTCAATTACTGAAGCTATTGGTTGACATAAACAAAATTACAGATGTCATAAAAAAGCTGTAAAACTCCCTGACACTGGAATTATGGGTGCCAGCAATTTACAAGGGCTTTTTCTGTTTAAAAAAAAAAAAAAAAAAAAAAGAAAANGAAAAAAAAAAGAAAAGAAAAAAAGACAAACAAACAAAAAGCCCCGGGGAAAAAAAAAATCTGTAACAAACTAGTAAGTAGACTGACACTCCCTCTGACCAGAGGATGTAGCAACACCATATCAGAGACAGTCACAATGCAACAGTCCTATTTTATAGCCTTCTCTAGCTGTCTTTTGGTTATGATAGATGTTCAGAGCCCAGCTGCCAAGACAGGGCTGACAAGTGCCTTACCTTCTGTTGCTGAAAAATGTCACTCTCCAGGGTGTAAAAGCTGCTTGGGCTGCGGACAATGCAGTCTTTTGTCTCCCTTAATCACCTCAGTCTCTCACTCTTTTAATAGCTGTGAAGCACTTTGATGTCTTTAGACAGAAAGATCTCCAGTGGCACTGGTGTACAGACAAATCACAGTGTAATTGTCATTGAGAGAGGTGCAGAAAAGGTGATGAGGAAATGGTCAGCACAGGCACAGGAGCAGCCTTGCTGCATTTTTGATTTTCATATAAGGACAGCAGACAAGTGGAAAATACTCCAGACTATGCAGTGCAGGACCCCTGTGTTGCAGGTCTGGCGGATACCACAACCCCTCAGTGCACAGAGACACAAGGGCTCCCTGTTGTTCTGACCTTCCCTTACAGTGCCCGAGCACAGAAACACGGCAGGTGATTTTGCACTGCTGGCGTTGCAGAGCTTTGGAGATCTGCTTGCTGATGCTGCTCTGCATCCTGTCCTAAATCCTACTGGAGTGAAGCATGCTGAAGCCCAAATTTAATTTGGGGGGAAAAAAATCACTGGGAGATATCTTTCAACACCAAAGTTTCCAGTCTACTTTCTTCCTCTGAAATGTCATCTGTTCCTCTGATGGTTGGTATCTCTAAGCAGCTGATGTGGCTTAAATGACAAAGCAGAGAACCTGCAACTCTACCTGCCCAGTTTGCTCTCCCTGTTAGCATCAAGCAACAAAGCCCCCAGACTGGCAGATGGAGTCTCTCCTAGAAGCAAAATGCTGTAAAACCAGAACTGCAGCTCCCTCGTTTTCCTGTTAGCCAGCAACATCTTGCAGAAGCCTTAAAAGCAGCAATGCCTTGCAGGCACAGATGTGGTGTATTTATGGGGTTTGTATTAACACACAAAAATGAATCTTAAAAATCCAGCATAGTCAGTTCTTTCCTAAGTGAACTAATTGGGCAACATGAGATCTACTACTGAAGTTTCAGTAAATATACTGTATCAAAAATTATACTAAAAAATTCAATTCCAGTAATTTTCTGATGAAAAATCCTGATGTGTTTGTATTTATTTACTTATTTTGTTTTCCAACACCTTTGTGATGAATTGATGAATCCTGTGAAAGCCTCTGGGTCCATGACTATCAAGGCAGTGCAGAATTCATGCGTGGAAGAGAGAAAATTACATCTAACCTTACTCTAACAACACTGACCTTATCATGTCCTTAGATGCTTGTTCTGTTGCCTTGTTCTTCTAGCTGTAAAAACTTTCCATCTGAGTTGATAGATGATTTGAGCTGATTGGAGCTCTGAATCTTTGTCATTCACAGAACAGCATTTATTAAAATTCATAATACTTGCATGTGCTTCCAGATCCGTGCTATTTAATAGAGTATTGTAGCTTTACAGCCATTAGACATTGATAAATATAGCACTTACTGCCAAAAAAACCTAGAATGCAGGACTCTTAGACCAGTCATAAAAATCAAATAGAGACAATGTTTAAAATTAAACAGAAAACAGTCAAAGATATTTTACTTCACAGTCCTATTAATATGAATAATGCATTATGAAATCCATTTTATTTGCCTTCAACATTTTCCCAGCTGAACGGGAAGCTTTTTAAAAAAACAATTACCACTTTGAATCTCCTCTGCTGCATGCAAGTCATGTTTTGCCTGAGCCAATCCTTTATCACTGGCAGGCAGTCAGATTAAAAAATTAATAATGACTGCTTCATTTTTCAGAACTTGTAATCATCTTGCTATGTAACTTTGAATACAAGGAAAGGAAGAAGAGAAGACCTGGGGCTTGAAAACTTACATAAAATCCCACCAGGTTCTGGTGTTCACTTTTTTCCCTTTCAGTTAAAGATACCATTGGCTTTTCAATGTTAGCCCTGTCAAAACAAAGAGAAATATTTAAAGCTATTTGCTATAGCTATTTGTTGTGATAAGGTTTGGATATAATTCAAGAGTAGTCATGTCTGAACCTGGATTTAACATTACTGTTGTTCCTCTAAATGCTCATTTAACATGTCTCCACATACACTAAGGGTAGTTTAATCTCCTTCTTACTAAACCAAGGCCCAGCAGCAGGAGTCACCAAGGTGCACACATGGCTTTTATAGGGAGCTGAACAGAGGACAGTATGGAAAAGAGTGCAGTAGAAATCACTTCAGGATGCAGGTATTAGGAAAAGGCAGCACAGGAATACAGCTCACAAAACACAGAGTGAGGTGTCAAGGCTTGAACAGGAATCTTTTCCCAACATATTGGATTCTAAAATATTGAATGTGGACAAGGAAACCTACATGCTGACTACTGGTAATCAACACGCATTTTCATACTGGGCATGCCAATACCTAGGTGAAATTCCTTCAAGAAAAACTGACTGGGCAGGCAAAATGGGATTCCAACTGCATACAGCTATAAAAGTCAAAAAGGAAGATTTTTTATGTGATTAATTTCTTTATTGCTTTCTGCTACCCATTCTCTTTTTTACTGCATTCTCCCTTATCCTTTTTCTGTCATGAGGCTTGGATTCCTTGTCTTTCACACTAGGTTGCGTCACTTTATTAGAAAGATTATTAGGACAAGTGTTTCCCTATGAAGATACTCAAAAACTAACCAAGTTGCTGGTAAGACAATTGGAAAAGTCATCTGGACAAGGAATTTCACCCTGCTGCTGCTTTTCTGAGCTGCATCATGCCTGGAGACCCACAGAGAACCTTTCCCACTAAATCATTCTATGAGTCTATGACCTTTTTAACTAAAAGGAGTAAAGACTTGGGTTTCTTATTGACTTGGTTGACCCTGGCTGCCTTTCTTGTACAAACACATCTAGTCTGAGTTTTTTACAAGTCCCGAACTGCTTTACTCCTTTCTATGGAAAGATGTTTTCAGTAAGAATGAAAAAGCCTGAAACTCAACATGTTAAACCAATGCTGGTATTTATTCGCATGATACCAGCAGTGTATAAACCACCTCTATTCCCACAATTTGATCAGTTTGAGAGTTTCAGTATGTTTCCCATCACTGTAACAGAGCTTAACTGATTTTTGCTTTGGCTGGTTTAAATAAGATCATAAAGATCCCTGATGACTACTGACCTAGCTAGCTTCATGTCAAATATTAGCACAACTATAAAACTCGTAAAAGTACAATCTGCTATCCAATCTATTTGAAAAGGTAATTCACTCCATTATAACTGGAATCTTACATTGGTCAGGCTCTAATAAGAAACTAGACTACATTTATGGAGTACATTTACAGATATTTTTCCTATTATTTTATAAAAAATACAGCGTTGAGACTACAGTAAATCAAATAGAAACTCAACCAATAGTTCCACTGTTAAAAAGTAACACAAACTATTTTAAAGCCTCTCTAACCTTATTCTCTCCATGAAGCATGCAAAACTCACGAAGAGTTTTGAGAAACCAAGCAGGCTGTTATATATGGTATAAATTAAATAAAGATGGTATTAATTCAATGATGTTGTACATCTGCACATAATAATCACATATTAAATTTCTGTGCTTTAGTAAAGTATGTAACAAGTACTGATAGAGGATTAGTAGTATTATTAGACCTCCTGCCAGGTATGCATAGTCTAAACTCCAGAATTTGCAATGAACAATAGAGTATTGATTTTGGAGATAGACATGCAGCATTTAATAGGTGGAAGAAGGAAACACAGGAATAATTTGATCATTATAAGACCAAGTGTAGTTATTCTTTAAGTTACAGAATGCACTTTACTGAACTCAAGAGAAAACTGACAGCAAGTACAGAAATAACTACATCATTATTTCCAAGTCACTTTAATCTTACTGCAGCATATTTTTCATAGGCCTCATCAACAATTACTCTAGAATCATAAAAAGTTAATAAATGCCCAAGAACTGTGACAATTAACAAATTATTCAAATGCATTTGAAACCCATCCAGTTACATAGTTTCTTCCATTCATCTCCTGTGTTCAGGTCATGAAGGAAATGACAAGAGAAAGTGCAAAGCAGGTTTTGGAGTATGGGCTCTTTTACACTGACACTCTGCAAACAATCAGAATCTCTGCTGGTAGTGGTCATGGGCATCTATGGGACTCTCAGGATGTGTATCTACATCACTCTCAGTGTGATGTAGATCTTAATCCTGATGGGTGCTGTAAACACATCACTCATAAGGAAGAGTTACACACCATTATGAACAACTATTTAGTTTCTTGAACTGTGAAACAACTCTTTAAAAACCGACTATGTTCTGAGTAAAATATTGATCAACCATACACCTAACAACCATTTCTAGAAGTCTATCTGCAACAAAAATCTTGACCATTAAATCACTCTGTTTCAAGACAAAGATGCATCCTAACTCCTGATTCTTTAACTTAAAACTGGAGTGTTCCAGGAAGACCTAATACAATTTATACAGATATCTGTGTGAATTTATACAGATATCCTAAATCTGACGCTAGCCTGAACTTCTGAATCAGAAGTACTCTTTTAGGCAAGGCATCAGGATGAAAGATAAACCATGAACACTCATGAATTCTAAAATGCAGGGTCAATCTGTCATCATTGTTGTAAGCACACACCATCATGAGTAATAATTTCTTGTGTGTTAAGACCTGAGTGCCCATTGAGCATCATGTGCACAAGATGCAACAACTCTCAAAGGATCAATTCTTACTATCTCAGTTATTTCCTGCAAACACATCTGTATTGATCCCTTTTCATTCAGTCTCTTCAACAGCTCCACTGAGCAGTTGCCACAGTTGTGACAAAATGACATGTGCAAGCCTACCTGTGTAAAAAGCATATGATCTGACTTTAGGAATGGGAATCTGCAAAGTATTTGCACACCTCACAGAAATTCCTGGTGAAGGAAACCAGTGAAAGAAACATATCAGAGAAGAATTGTTTATTGTGAAAATGCTGGGATGTGGGAATGGACTGAGAAGCACAAGATGTTCCTTCAGAATGTCCAGGAGTAACAAAATAGGTCATGAAACCTCAGGTGCACTGGCCAAGTGAGTTAGAAATACAGAAACATAGAGTGTCACTTCTCCAGAAAGATTTTGTTGCTGTTGTTGCCACATTCTGCTGCATTCATAATAGATTTATTTATTTCATGTTTCTCATGTACTGGCAACTGGATTATCCATTTGTGCTTTAGAGAGAGAAGATCTCACAATTTAGAAGTTATTTGCTACCCACACAAAGGCACCCAGGTGTTGCCAGAAGCTTGGAGAAGTTCTAGGTTGATAAGGTTTGTATAGAATCCACAAGGCTTCACAGACCAATTCCTAAAGCTGATATTAAAACTCAGTTGGAATTTCTAGAGAGTAGAACATGCCAAAATTCTTTCAAAGTTAAATCACTGAAACAAATCTTTTTGCCATAAGGCTGATGTTAATGACTTCACTCTTGAAACACTGCTGAAACAAACCCCTCCTTTTCAATATCTGGAGTGGCTGGTCTGGAACCAGAAACAAGTCCTGATGGAACTAAGCATGATGCTTCAAAAGACCTATTCCACTTTTTAAAACTCTCCTGATGTCAAAGCCACTGTCAAAAAGTTGGGATGGGTTTGATATTTCAAAATATGCTTTAAGCATCTTCTTTTGCTCCTGCATTTTTTATGTTTTTCTTACTGATCAGTTCTGGAAAGGCTTGACTATTGTACTTATGGTTACTTAGACTGCATTTGTGAGTCCCTATTGCTTCCTTTAATCTCTTTTTAGAAGGTCATGTAACTTATGCAATCACTGTAAGTGAATGCAGGGATATTCCTATGGACTGAAACAAACAAAACAAAAACCAAAAAACCAAAACCCAACCAACCAACCAAAAAAAAAAACCCCAAGCAAAAAACCCCCAACAACAACAAAACACAAAACCCACAAACAAACAAACAAACAAAAACAACAAAAAACCCCAAACAACAACCACAACAACAACAACAACAAAAAAAAAACTAAAAAGCCTCCAAAACAAAAACAAACAAAAAAACCCAAAAAAACCAGAAAACCCCCCAAACAAACAAAAAACGTTTATTGACAGATGCAGACCAGAGGAAATGGTGCAGCTGTATCACAGAACAGTCAATATTTGATAATGCACTGCACCTTTCTTGATCTCCAAATTTTCATGTATCTGAGCAAATAAATAGCTTAATGCTGTGTGCTTGGGAAAGAAAACATGAAAATCCCTTAGGTTTTTGAAGCAGGCAAAAACCCCAAAGTTAACACATTAAGGGCTTTACACCAATATCCATGAAACCAAAACCTAAGTATACTTCTGTCTTGCGTTGTAGTATAAGACTTGCACAAAGTATTCTATCACCACCTCCATGAACTATTGAATCCAAATGTTGGAGCAATGTCTCTCCAGCCCCCTTCCCTCTGGGCCATTTTC
>VWYP01008325.1:0-18599 GCA_013400435.1 Pycnonotus jocosus | reverse complement strand
AGTCAGATAATTCAGCCTTCTGACGTTCATGTCGTTTGTGTTGTCAAAGAGCGACATTTGTGCACATTATTCCCAGCATAATATTATGGGCAACCTTCAAAAAACCTTCTGTGATGTTGATGCCATATTTTGCAGAGCTCAACTACTGCATTTTGACCGGCTCTTACTTAAAATAAAGTTCATGTCACCAGGGGCATTCTTCAACTAGTTTTACTTTCCAGTTCCCAGCAGTGTTCTCTCATTTTGCAGCTTCTCAAATACAAACGTATTAACCACTTTATTGTTGCTGGGAGTTTGACTTGGAGCTTAAGATACATTTCCAGCTGGAAGTTTAATAGATTTTCAGGTCTCTAAAAATATTTCTGACACTAGCATGCAATGGATGAGAATGGCTTTAATGACACTTGTAGGAATTTCTGACTTGGGATTCCACAGAGCTCAGTCACTGAAACAATAAAGAGTTTTCAGAAGCTGTAAAAAACTCTGGCAGTTTCAGTCAGCCTTATCAAACTAATGGAGAATTGTCTCAAAGCATTTTATGATGATTCCACTTATTATGTTCATTTAATATTATGGTCAACTAAGAGGAAAAAAAATTCCTTGTTCTGTTTTACATTAGTTTAATACTTTAATGAGGCTTTTCTATCAAGACAAAAGAAATATTTCAGAGTTCATCAAAATTATTCATATGTATCTTCAAAAAGGTCAATTTTAAAAAATTGAATTGATATAAAAAGGATACAGTGTCACCTTAGACATAAAGCGCTATCAAAAAAAGAAACCACCTCATCCTGGTTGAAAGCATCCTTTAAAAATCTCAGTATTTGGCAGTTTCCTTGCTTCGTCTTTAATACTTTCAAGGTTTTCTTTCCATGTTGCTGTATGTAGTCAAGTATTGAGGCCAAAAATGTCTTCCCATTTAAGACAAAGACAGAATCTCTTTGCCAATTTAGAGATAAGACAGTTGAGATCTCAGATCCATTTAACTGTGGCTTTTTCAGTAAAGACACACTCAAATTATGACATCAAATTACTTAAATCCTCTAAAATGCTTTAAAAGAGCAGCATTAAAGCTTATCTTAATAAAATACATAGGGTAAGTGAATCAGAGAACCACTGTGTCCCGAGCTTTGTGTTTTGATTGTGTTGCAACAGTGGTTCAGAGATGGATCTCACAACTGTGAAAGAGATCATATACATTGAGAGAATAACCCAGCATGTGAGCTAAAGGTATAACATTACAAGATTAGCTGGCATTCACCAATGTGACAATTTATTTTTAATGGAACATCTAGATTAGGAAATGCAATTTGTTTGGCTTTATGTACTTCTTGACAGAATATGGCTGTCTTACCCAAAAGATGTAATTGTTTCTGCTAGTCTCTCTTTCATGCCTGATATAATTTTCAATCAGAAGAAGAATAAGGCTAAGATATAATAAGTCTTTTTACAGTAAAATGCACACTTAGGGACACCTTTTTTTAAATTCTCAACACTGTATAAATAAAATGTGTAGTGCACATAACAATAATGAACACTTATATGCATTAACTCATAATTAACTCCAGCACTACAATGCTGCACACATATTGTATCTTTGTGTGTAGTATATAACTGTATACATGCATCAGTATAGAATATATATATGCTGTAGTCCTATACAGGAAAAACCGAAAATTGTGTTGTCATATGGAATTATTCTAATGGTAGTTGTTGAAAACCATATTCTTGTTGGTAGTCACTGGTTCACAAACAAAAACAAAGGTGCAAAAGGCGAATTCAGTAATTTCATCTAACAATATCATAACAGGCTATCATTTTTCATGTATCTGCTGCTTAAAATGGAATAGATAGTGAAAGATGATCCAGGATGCTTTGAGAAGAAGCTGCTCTGCAAAACATGGCCAAGAATCTTCTGGAATTCTATTGCAGGGAAAAAAACCCTGTGTTGCCTAGGGTTGGGGAGATTTCAAAATTGTGTGCATGCACTGTATTCACAAAAAAAAAAAAAAAAGAATGCAATATTATATAAAATACCTGTTTATATGTGTATTCCAAATCTGAAATGTATGTTATTAATTCTCAGCTCTGTTGCCAGTAGAAACTGTCCTTTACACCTATTTAAAACTGAAGTACACAATTATTTACAGAAATAGTCTATAGTCAGAATGCAACTCAAAACTGATTTGTGTGCAAAAAGAGAGTTGTTTTTCCTCAAAAGTACATTCTTAAATAAGAGAGAGTTGGAAATAAAAGGCAAACTGCACCTTGAAGTGAAAGAACAGGAGCAGATGTCCTTTAGCTGTGTGTTTTATTGATTTATAAACACTCAGTCAGGCTACCTCATCTCTGCAGAGTAATTTAGATATGGGAAAATATCTGTGAAATATATTGATTGCATTATTGATTGAAAAGCCAATTGCTGTTGCACTCCTGTTTTACCATTTAAGTCCTGACACATTTTGACATATGAGCCAGCTGCGACTACTGCCTCGATACTGCAATGAGATAATGTGAAAGCTGTCATAACCACTTCTGTGTCAGCCACAAGGATTTACAGTGCACTAGTGCTGCTATTTAGCTTGTTCCTTAACCACCTGAATAATTAAGGTTTGTTAAAGCTTTTGCTGTTGCACATTTGGTTTATATATGTGCTGTTTTTATGTTCCCTTTCACACTGGATTGATACATCATGAACAAAAGAAATGTAGAAACCAGGCTCTTATTATTCAAAGCTTATACACGTGGGGATGATTGTTTCTGCTCAAATATTTTTCTCCACTCCGTGAGGAATTTGGATTTTACAACATTTCGCAGGGGAATTCTCACTTGTTTCCAGATCAGTTTACACTCAGCAGTGATAAATCAAATGAGGACAGGAAAAAATCCTCTACAGCCTGTTAACAACTCTGGCATTTATTTTGAAATCTGAAACTGTAGAAAATACAATGAAAACAAAATCATATAGCAACTTATTTGGTATTTTTCATATTTTAAAAGTACTTTTATGTTTATTTATCCATCGTTGAAATTTAAATTATACCAAAAAGATTTTTTGAGCCCAGATACAAAATGCACACCTCCTCGTAAAATGCATCCTTGAAGAACAAAAGAAAATTTTCCTTTACTAGCTCCACATTTTATCATGGCAAGTGAACTATACAAGGTTTTTTATCACCTTCTTTCCTACTCTTATTTGTGAAATAAGAAGGCATTTTCATAGTAGCTTTAACTCATTTCTTTTACTATAATCAATATAGACTTTTATTTTCCTAAGAAGACTGGTTAGATTGTTAGAATCATAGAATCCTGAGTTGGAAGGGGCCCATGAAGATCATCAAAGTCTAACTCCAGTTCATTCATGGCCTCTCTTGTTCATTTTCAGTTGTTTATTTCATGATCTTTTGACCATATCCAGACCTGCAGGTACAATCCATGTGGGACTTCTGTGCCCTGGCAGAATGGCATTGATTTAAATGCATTCTGCACATGTTCTGCATTGTACCTGTCTACATCTAACAACAGGACTGGACTCTTGCTTGCATATTTTTCATCATGATGCTTGTATTTCTCCACAAGGTACCAGATGAAGCATTCTCTGGACCTCCTGTTTGGAGGGACTCCTTGTGAGAGAGAGGAATGTTAATGGTTGATTCAAAACAATCTGCCATTTGAAAAACACAGGGTGCTTTCCTGACAGTGTCCAAGGCACAGCCCAGGTGCAGAGAGGGTGTGCACACAACATTTTGTTTTGTGAGAATCTGGATTTTGAGCCAGATAAGGGAAGAGGTCAACAAGAAACAGATCCTCCAAGGTAGTATGATGTTTGGTTTTTTTAACATGCCAGTGTCTTTTGCAGAAATGATTCAGGTGTAAAGCTCTCCCACTCTCCAGGGAAGTACCACCAGAACATTCACACATAGGCCCAAGGGTTTTCATCCCTTTTGATGGAACACAACCGCTCAACTATGCTGAGGTGAGAGGGAGCTGTCATGTCTTAGAAGGGATCATAAACTACAGAAGATCCCCGAAGTGGCCCCAGACTCATTTCTGGGGCCTTCCACCAAGAGGATTGCACATGATCCATAGTGTTGCAATTTCCTGTCAAGGGGATGTACCTGGGCATTTCAATCGGAACCTGAACATGTATGAGTCCACTGAAATTTGTGTTTCCCAGGCTTCTCCCACCCTTTCACAGACCAAGATGGACCAAGTGATCACTTGGACCAACTGCTATAGAAATTGCAACAATCAAGATCCATGGGGGGTGATAACTTTCTACTCTTGTCCTTTTNAATTTGTGTTTCCCAGGCTTCTCCCACCCTTTCACAGACCAAGATGGACCAAGTGATCACTTGGACCAACTGCTATAGAAATTGCAACAATCAAGATCCATGGGGGGTGATAACTTTCTACTCTTGTCCTTTTTTTTTCTTTCTGTTCCTTATACATTTTCTTAAGTGTTATAAGTGTAATTTTTATGCTTTTATATTGTCATATTTCTACAGGTAATAACCAAAACAGCTGCATATCTGCTTTCCATTGTAACCAATTTCTAAAAACAAACCCTACACACACACACAGAGACACACACACATATATATGTGTATGCAAACCACTGGTCATTGAGTGTCGTTTCACTCTGACCTGTGTGAGGTGTTCTATTACCAAGAACCTCAGTTACCCTCATCTTCAGGGCCAGGTCATAAACCTCCTTCTCCCCACTTTCTGCATGAAGTGTATTTCCTGGTATCTGAAATTGAAGTATAACAAATACATTAATTTATACTTTGTCTTCTCTAAATGAAATGTGAAATGCATGCTACATTTGCTTATTTCATTTAAATAATCAGATGAAAATTATTTATAGTGCCAGAATTGTATTGATTAGTTAGCAGGTGGAGATAGCACATGAGATTGCAAAGCAAGTTTCTCCTGCTTTCCTTTGGAATTAGTCTTGATCATTGGATTATGTGATGGCTGCCTATATAGTTCATACTGCAGAACACAAATATAGAAAAAATATTTTTAAAAATTATGTGAACTCAAACAATATTCAGAAATATTGTTCAGATTTTTTAAAAATTAAATACTGATAATTACCATGTGGAAACAAAATACAATATATATGCTAGCAATATTTAAATTTTCAATCAGTGCAATTTGAATCTATAATTTAAAATATAATTCCAGCTTATAATTATATTTGGCAAAAATAGGCAAACTAAAAAATATATTGGGTTTTCCTTCCTTTGTTTTTAAACATGTAAGTAGTAACTCCATATAAAGGAAGAGTTATAAATGTTCTCTACTAAATTCACTGTTCCCCCTTTCTGCTCTTTTCCTTGATTTTTTTTTGCTGAGCATGGTGCCATATGGTCTGGAATATCTCTTTGGTCAGCTGGGGTCTGGTCTCTTGGGTGCATCTTCTCCCAACTTTTTGCATCCCCAATCTCCTCACTTTGGGTGAATGTTGAGGAGAGAGAATGCCTTGATTATGAGCTTTGTTCAGCAACTGCCAAAACATTTATGTAATCATAATGTTTGTTTGAGCCACAAATTCAAAGCACAGCACCATCCTGGCAGCTATGAAGAAAGTCTATCCCTGCCAGACACTGTAGATCCAATAATATTCTTTTTCATGTGCCAGCTGAAAAGACATACTAGGATTTCTTTTCTAGTGCAATAATGGAAAGGGAAGAAAGGTACAACATCTGTAAGATGAATTTCTGAGATCACAGTTTAGTTGTCAAGTGTAAAAGAAGAAGCCTTGGAGGAAGTTTTACTGGAATCAGTTGTAATATGATGAAGCCATGGATGCTGAAGGACTGCTTGGAGCCAAATGGATACTAGGATCCCAAATGCTGCCAGGTTAAGGAAATGGATATGTCATTGTAAAGTATATTAGCTAATATGGAACAGAAAAGAAAACATTGTGCTTCATTGCAGCTTTCTGCTCAAAAGACCACTCTGAGGGTCCTGGTGCTTCAAGCAGCGTTAGTTCTTCCTTCCCACTGTTAATGTGGGAATTTCTTCATGCGAGTCATCTCCAGAAAGCAAATCAGATCTTATGTGGACTGAGCCATCTTTCTGGAGGTTTCTTTTCCAGTTTCTATTTATCCTTTTAACAATATAAACAATCTAGCTCTTTTCTTGTGTTAGGCTCCTAATTTAGGTGGGCACACATGTCCACAACAGCTAGATCCTTTTGTCATTGAGAACTGGATGCAGAACACTGAGAATAAGAAAGCTCTCCTGACAAGCTGAATTCATGTATGAACAAGGAATCAATTGTACTTCAGAGATGTATTTCTAAGGCACACAACCTCTTGGGATGACACAACCTACACACTAGTTCTTGCTGAAGGCTGTGCCTAGAGGCACGATCAAGTCCTGAGGGACTGAATATAATCTAAATTACAACAATCATATTGTGGCCTGATTCCCTAGACCTTTACACCAACTTGACAGCTTTCAATGGATTAGAATAGGAAAAAAAAAATCAGTCTTTCAGATAAAAATATTTTATTTGGGTAACAGCAAAGAAATGCTACTTTTTACCACTGCAGAATTATTAGCTGAGTGATAATAGATTTATAACAGTTCTTTATTTTTTTAAATTTTTTATGTCTGGAATACTGTAAAACATGCCTATTCTTTCATGCAAGAAAACCTTCATTCTACTTCCAGGTGAGCTTATCTGACAAACACAGGAGTATACACATCCATAACCCTGTAGCAAATAATATGAGGTACTGAAGTAAATGAGAATATGTATGCCAAAATAATATAGACAGATAATATCATTTTTTCAGGCACCCTAAAGAATAGAAGGGTAGGATGAAGTACCACTTCCTACGTGCCTTTTAGAGTTTGTACACAGACTAACAGAGCTGTATGTGTTTGAACAAATATGGCACCACCCTGAAGGTATACTATGGCATTTTATTTCTGATAAAGAATAAGATTCTCTTGTGGGCAGCCATTACCAAAAAGGTGAGCATTCTTACTTTTCACAACTTAAATTGCACATGTATCTCTTGCTGTGGCCGTTTTTCTTCCAAATATGAAGCACTTCCTTTGCTTGAGGAGAATATAAAGAGTGAAAGAACATGGTGATATCCTTCACCAAAGAATAACCATGCTGTTTGGAAAACTAAGTAATAGCTGGAGGAGATGGAAGACAACAGACAGGAAAACAATTATTTGCAAAAGTTGCAGTCTTTCAATTTCTTCCTCTCATGCTGAAATTAGAAAACATCCATTCTTTATAAATGCCTTTCAAAAATTATTGCAATAGAATCTCTCATATAAGGACTGGAATGGTCTGTACAGAAAAGTGATGAAGGCCTAACATCATCAGCTGTTTAAAATTAGATTGATCATCAATCTGATTAATTGATGAATCAGACTAGTCAGAATAATCAGGACATGAAAGTCACTTTCTATTTGGTCTGTGTAGTCTAAATGTTGTCTCCTACAGATGAGGCAGTGTTAAATATCTTTAGTGTTAATCTTAAGTGAAAACTAATTTCTTTTCATTATAAGGATTGATAAAAGTTAATAAACTAGATGTAGCACTGGATATTTTGGGAAGAGGCTATTTTGTTTTATTTTGCATTCTGCAAATAATTATTTCACACCATCATTTTGTAAATTTTAGTATACTTCCTACTTGTTTATTCTCATTATTTTGCTGTTTTTTCTGGTCATATTTCATTCTGAACTGAAATCATTGGAGTGATTTTAATTTACCTGCACTGAACCTTGAAGCTGGAGTCACAATGAGTTTTGTATTTTATTAAGAACCTGAAGTTTTTAAAAAAATTCTGAACATTTCATCCCTTCTTTGGGAGTGTTGCTACCTGACCAAAAAAAAAAAAAAATTAAACCAAAGACAACACAGAAGAATAAAACCATGTTTTTTTACAGAGGACATGCTTTCATTCAGAAATTCTGAACTCAGCAGAGTAACAAATGAAGTGTATCTTTTTAAATTTTTGTCTGAGTTTAAATGTGCAGTAACCTTGACTCTCTTGGTGGCCTCTTAGTCTCCTTCCTTGAAGATCTGATATTTTTCCATCAAATGGACATGAAGGGCTAAATTTGCATTTCACAATTTGTACAGAATATGCTAAATATTAACAGATCACTTGATCACCATTCTCACAATGAAGACAAGATTAACAAATGAAGAGAACTTACTAAGAAAGAACTCTCCAGCAGGAGCAGTTGGAGCTGCTTACACTGTGTGAATTTTAAAAGTAAATGTCTTAGAAAGTGAAGCACTGGAACAGTTTCAAACAGGTTACAGGTACCCCCATCATGGGTGTATTTGGGGAAAGTAGAGGGCATGTGTGTGTGTGTGTGTTGTTTTGTTTCTCAAAAACACAAAGGCTCAACAAAAGCCTTATGAGATTGAGCCAAAAATCACCTGTGGGAATTCATTATCTGAATTAGGCAGAAGGCTAATCTAGTGGCCAGGAGAAGTTGAAGTTCTTTGACAAAGCAATTATTTACATCCAAAAGTTGTCACTAACTTTCTACGCTACTACACTTTAGTAAAGTGCAGAAATATCCAACAACTTTCCTGGAAGCCAGTAGACACACGTTTTATGAAGAATTATTTAGATCAGATACTTTTAGCTCACAGCAAAGGATCATCTCTCCCTAAATGTGCATGATGTGTAAAAATGTTTATGCTAACACTCTTATCTTGACTATATGAATGATTATTATCTTCTGTTATCCATTAAATACTGAAAATCATTATTGTTTCTTTTGTAAAGCACAGCACAGCCCTACACTATTTAAATGATAAGTATACTCAGTCACGTTGAGGAAAAGCTCAAAACATAATATTTAGTAAGGCAGTGTAATATATTTTAAAAACCAAATTATTGTTTCAAATATATGGCATTCATTTAAATTGCTATATTATTGTTTTTCACTCCAAAACCATATTACCAATGGTTTAGCTGTCACCCTATATTTGCTGCTAGACAAATCAGTAACTGACTACAGCACATTTCCAAGGCAGGGAATCTTATTCAGTAGTAGTGTTGCTTCACCACAAATCCCCTGAGAATGGCAAGATACTTTGGGTCACATCTCCAAAAAGCACACCCAAGGGCCTGGGAGGAAATCAGAACCTTCAGTGATATGATGTTTCTCATGTAGTAGGGGAGCTGAAATTAAAGGTTAAATAACCAAGGTCATCACAAACTATTTAAATGAAGGTAATATGGAGATACTATTTCAGTAAACGTTGCAGAGTATGCATTCTTTTTTCATTTTTTTCCCCAGCAATTACATTTCTGTGAAAATTATATGTATACTCCAAAGATTGTAAGGAAGGCTTGAAAATGCCATTGATGAAAGTATTGAGTTACATACTGTCCTGTGTTTACAATAGAAACATACTTCCATATTAAAGGAACCACTTAGATATAATAAAAAGAAAAACATTACAAATATGGGTTTTTTCATACTTTGAACAGGAATCATTTCTAAATAGATCATGTCAGTGATCAAATGAAAACCACCAATGCAATATAAAGTTTTAACTTGTATCATATGGACTCTAATTATCAAACTCTAATCAAACATGGCTTGGTTATGAAAATAAAGAGCAAGTTAATTTAATAGATGTATTTTTCTGTACCTGAGTAAATTTACTGGCATTTGTAATCCAGTCTTAAAAAGAAAATTCTTCCAAATGTTTTCAGTTACTTTTGAAGGTTGGTATTGTTAAGTTCTACAATTGCTAAGTCATGAAAAACTTGTTCTTATCCAATTTACTCCAATAACATTCAAAGATTGATTTATCAGCACCCACAGATATTCCTAATAGGAACAAAAATACCTGACCTGATGGCATTTCATCTCAAAAAAAAAGAAAAAAAAAAGAAAAAAGGCCTATAAAGTTGATATAAATATGTATTATTGAAATATATTTAGAGCTGACTTACATTTGCATTTACAGAATTATCTGAAGGTAAATACAGGCCCACATGAATTTAATTACAACATTTGTGTTATATAACATCCTTCACTGTATGCCTAAACTGGTAAATAGGTTACAATAAAAGCATTAGGAACAATACCACAAAAGTTACAAGGAAAGGTCTTCCTGAAGTATTTCCAGNGAAAAAAAAAAGAAAAAAGGCCTATAGAGTTGATATAAATATGTATTATTGAAATATATTTAGAACTGACTTAAATTTGCATTTACAGAATTATCTGAAGGTAAATACAGGCCCACATGAATTTAATTACAACATTTGTGTTACATAACATCCTTCACTGTATGCCTAAACTGGTATCTAGGTTACAATGAAAGCATTAGGAACAATACCACAAAAGCTACAAGGAAAGGTCTTTCTGAAGTATTTCCAACTGAGTTTATTCTCCTGTGACAGTCAATGTCAGAAAATGGTCTTTATTGGCTTGCCTTGCTTTTACAGGTTCTAATATTTTAATCATGGATCAATGAAAATTTTAAAAGGTCCTGTCCTTATCAAAAAATAATTAGAAGTAGCACAAATGTAGTCAAAATACACAAATAACCTGAAATATTTATAGATGTTGCACTCACAAATGAAAATGTTAAAGTCCTTTATATTTGAAAACCTTAATTTGAAGGAAAGATTAGGACTTTTTTTCACTAAGATCCTAAAAGGAAATGAAACCAGAATAACCAAAATCTTAGTCCTATGACTCTTACCTACATTTTATGTCTGAAACAACCCCTTTTAGGAGTACTTTTCTAGGACTCCCTTTTTCTTATTTTCTTTCTTTTTTTTCTTTTTTTTTTTCCCCAATTGACTCCAAATTAACTCCAATTGAGTTAATTTTCTTGATCCTCTCTTTCATGGAAATTATTTCAAATCAAGCTGTTCTTATTTAATTTCAAACCAGATCTTCTTGTTTGTTTCTGGTCCTTCCTTTTGTACTTCCTTTTTCAGGTGTTTTTCACCTGTCTGCAAGATGATGTAGCCTACAAATTTCCACTATATTTGTGAGAAATTAATGTTAATTTATACAATGGCTGTAATAAACACTCAAGTCTCCATGATGATGTACCTATGCTCTACAAGATCTCTTTTCCCTTTTTTCGTATATCTAGATTCTCCTCCATCAAAACATATATTTTCTTTCAGCCAGATTTCTGTTGCACAGATTCCCTGTGTGATCTAAGTTAGTTTACTCATATTTATTCTTGATGTACCCCTGAGCAGGAAATGTCATGAAGTTATCCCTGTTTCAGTGACTACTCTCCCTTTCCCAATGTTGAGCTTACTAATGTCTGCTTATTTATTCAGTTTGGATTTTGCATATGTAACACAGAGGAGAAATTTTACATATATTAGCCATCTCAATGCATGCAAATTACAATAGCAATGCTGCTCACATGTACATATAAGTCTATTCAGAAACAGGATCATAGGATCTGTCCATACAGAGAGTTTTGTTCCACAAGAAACTGCAAAAATTAACAGCACACAAAGTATTCAGCAGTAACTTTCATATTAACACTTTTAATTGTGCAAATTAAATCTTTCTCTCCCACAAAGGCACCCATAATTCATAGTGTGTATATCCAAAAAAGGAGAAAGCATGGAGTTCATAGTTTCCTGCAAATTCACATCCTCATTTATACTACACTAATCTCCTTTTGTGGATAAGATCTTAGAAAATTATTTGGATGTCAGATGGTACCATGTAAATTTAGACCTTCAGATAAATGATAGACATGAAATAATGAAAAGGCACTCTAAACTGTTTTGGGATTCAGCAATGACCTCTAAAGTGTTGAAAATTAATAGATAAGAATTTGGCTTGAGTCAGATTTTGTGGCAATATTATGAAGAAGCAACAATTATAACTTTGGACAACGAGAATGTAAATGTTTTAACTTAATCTTTTCATTTGAAAACACATTCCTCAAGCTGCAGTATGACTTGAAAATTAAGCAGACTTGACCAACTTTCACATGAGATTTTTTTAGTGACAATGACAGGTAATTTAACTAGGGAATTCAATATATCCTAAAAGCTATTAATTGCTGAACATTGCACATAACCATTATGAACTGTGCAAAAGTAGCTGTTATTGGTAATTATTAGAGAAATTTGTTTTCTTAAATGGAAATGGAGAAGTTAGTGCATTTAAGTACACAGGTATTTTATTAAAGACATGGATGAATATATTTTTTATTTCCAAATTAATTTTCCTCTTTGTTTTTGGGTTTTGCTTTTCATTAAAAAGAAAAAATAAGATGGTTGACCTCTGCTGCTATCTTTTAGGATAATCTTTGCTTGACTTATGAGGTACACTTCATAAACTTCACATAAACATTATGTAAGGAAGCTTAATGAAGAAGGAGGGAATATATGGAAGAATAATATGCACTTTAATAAATCATGCATCCTTGTGCTATTTAAATGTTTCTTCAAGGTTGATTGAAACTTTAACCTCAGTCTCAATAAAGAAGAAAAGCCTCAAATTTGCCAGACCTTGAATTTTTACAACAGTACGTTGAATTATGCAGTGATCAGTCAATTATTCATCTCTCCCAGATCGAGATGGCTGTGCTTTGAAAAGCATGCAAAAATGGGGCTACAGAATGTGATGCTGTGTCAACACATTTCACTCAGGACTGCTTACAAGACAAATTTTTGTTTCAACATTGATTCTAGTTTTCTTGATGTTTGCTTCTAATAAGGTACCTGTTACAAATCAATTTGGGTTTGCATGCTTTAGTTTCTGATGCAGGATGATACACTGCTGAAATGACACTACTCTGTTTTCCATAGATTCCTACAACTATTTCAGAACAGACAACTATGCACTGAGGGAATCTAAACACAGACCCCTTTGGAAAAGTTGTTCGCAGTTGGTGGAAAAAGCAACTTGCCAAGAACTGATAGATTTGGTGGCCTTCTAAAACAGGGTTTACAGAGTTGGAGAATAAGAGAAAAGCAACTGATGCCATCTACCTCAATGTGTGCAAAGCATTTGACACTGTACCACACAACATCCTTGTCTCTAAATTGGAGAGACTTGGATTTGACAGACAGGTGACTCAGTGGGTAAGGAATTGACTGAATGGTCACACTCAAATAGCTGTAGTCAACAGCTCAATGCCCAAGTGGAGACCAGTCATGAGTGATGTTCCAGTGGCAGGACCAGCACTGTTTAATGTCTTTCTCAGCAGGACAGGCAGTAGGATCAGGTGCACCCTTAGCAAGTATGCTGTTGACACCAAACTGTGTGGTGCTGTCGACACTCTGGAGGGCAGAGATGTTATCAGAGGAACCTTGACGGGCTTGAGAAGTAGGCCTGTGTGGACTTCATGTCTGAAGTTGAGAACAGCCCTGAGGAGAAGGATGTGGGGACCTTCTTGGGGGTGTCCATTGATGAGAAGCTCGATAAGAGCCATCAATGTGAACTCACAGCCCAGAATGCCAACTGTGCCCTGAGCTGCATCAAAAGAAGCATGGCCAGCAGGCACATCCATCTCTGGGGGCTCCAACCTAATGTGAGAAGAGATGGATATGCTGAAGCAACTCCAGACGAGGGCTAGAAGAATGAAGAATGTCAGGAGGACGGAGAACCAATCCTATAAGGAAAGGCTGAGAGAGTTGGTGCTGTTCAGCCTGGAGACGAGACGACTCCTTCTAGCAGAGTTTCAGTACCTAAAGGTGGCCTACAAGAAGGCTGGAGAGGGGCTTTTTACAAGGACACATAGTGATGGGACTAGGGGAAATGGCTTTAAACTGAAAGAGTGTAGGTTTATATCAGACATTAGGGAGAAATTCTTTACCGTGCTGGTGGAGACACGCTAGAATTGATTGCCCAGAGAAGTTGTGTATGCCCCATCCATGGAAATGTTTTGGGTCAGGCTGAATGAGACTTTGGGCAACCTCATCTTGTTCCTGTTAATGGCAGAGGGAACTAAGATCCCTTCCAACCCAAAACATTGTATGATTTTGTGATTCTATAATTCCTTTACTCCTTCTGTAGTAAACAGAGAAAGTGCAAATGTTTCCATTCTAAACTGTTGATTGAAGGGACCAATCTCTTCCATCAGTCACAGATGGCCAATTAAGGTGGCTGGTCAGTTAGCATACACTGTCTGTATTTTCTAGGAAAGAAAGGAAAGACAAAATATGCTATATTCAAGATAATGTTCAAATAAAAACAGCAAATAGACCAAAGTAAAAATCTCTATTTTTATTTCTAGTAACAAGAGTAATCATTAACTAAGCCTTTAAAAATCAAGTTAAAATTTAATTAATGTGCTTAAATACAGGACTGTAGTGTGAGGTAAAATACCCTTGGTATTTTCCTTTATACCAAGTATTTTCTTTACCTTCAGGTGCCACTGCAGAAGTACACAGATCTCCTGTGTTTTTCCTGTTGTACAAGCCAATCTTTTGCTGAGATCTCAGAAACCTTTGGACATCCAGAACAACACTGGGAATCTCTGTTCAAACAAGTGTTTTAACAAAATCTGTGGACTCCACTATATGGAAAAGACCCAGCCATGAGGAAACACATGCGAGGCATAGGCATTACATTACCCTGGCCAGAGACTCTGATTTTCACACTTGCAAAGAGAGGCATGAACATTTTGTTTGCTTTTACGTTAGCTTTAGGCTTAGTTACAACAAAAACAAAAAATCAACAGTATCATAACAAGAAACAATTTATCTATTTTATTACCTGAAAAAATAGTAATTACAGTTGTGCTGTCTGCAACAAAGGGGTAAGAGTTGGTAGGTATGTTCTATTTCCTGACTCTCCTAATCAAATCCTCTGACCTTCTCTAGTAGTAAGAAAAAAATCTTACTATTCCTCATGCATAAGAATGATCAAATACCATGATATGAACTTGCATGGACTCGAATTAAAGGATATTATGCTTAGCATTACATCCAGATCATCCAGGTGCTGCTAGTGCTGGCAGCTGGGTGTTTCCCCATGGGGTCCATTAGGGCCAGGAGTGAGGCAGCCATGGCGCACCAGAACAGCCCCAGCCACAGGCATTGGGCACTTCAATGGGGATAGGAATGGGTCAAGGCTGAGCTGGGGTGTGGGTCCTGTGTAGGACCAACCCAGAGGGTCTCATGGCCAGGGAGGGCAGGGATGTGGGGAGCTGGTGACCAGCCCTGCTGTGGCATTGCTGGGGCAGACAGCCCGGGAGGGCTGAAATAGGGACCCTGGGCATGAGCAGCAAGTGGGGAACACTGGAGGGACTGGGCAGGGACAGCCAGGGCTGGTAGCACCCTGAGGGCTCCAATGATTATTCTGATAAATTCTGGAATCAGTACCTAGTTTTCCTAACCTCCTGATGTAGTGGGGATATTACCTAGTTTTAGTACAATGATTTAACTTTCTGTTTGAAACTTCGTAGTTCTGCTGTAGCTATGGGAATTATGGGCTGGTGATGTACACAGAAAACAGTCTCTTTGAGACTATTTTTTTTTAGTTAAATCTTTTCTTGTTTACTTGTACTTTTACATGTTATTAATGTTATTATTGTTATAATTTCAATTTTGTTGTTGCTGCCAGCTTAATTACTTTCACAGGCACTACACATTCCAGTGTGCTATGGACTGTCCACTTAAAATGTTTTTACTGCCTCTGTGTACTTGCAGTAAAAACAAAGCCACACCATGGATACAGCAGGAGAAACAATTGGAAACACAAGCCAACATTTCCTAAGCGTCTCAGTCATCCACTGGACTACATAATTCCAAGCTTTTGACAGAAATTACAGCAAACAAAAATGCCTGGCAGAAACTTGTGAGAGAACCATAAACAGACTTTACAGGTAAAGCAGACTTCATAGCAATTTCCTTCCAGGGGTGAGAGATGGATGGGAGAAAATAAAGAAGCATTTGTACAAATATTTTCAAAAGAGATAATAGAAAATGGTTTGCTCAGAGGAAAGGGCAGACTTTCTGTTTTAGCTTTACTGACTTAGTTTCACACCTGAAGAGACTCAGGTTTGGACACAAGGCATTGGATTTGTCTAATTGAATTTGGGCATCAACAGGTATAGCCATCCTACAAGATAGATGCTCTACCAGTTAGAGGATCACTTCATATATTCTTAAAATAGAAAAGAAGAGTCCTGCCCTTGAAGAGTCTGTTTTTTCCCACTGACTGATTTAGCTGTTTATGTCACATGCTGCAGATATCAAAAATTTGGTCAGAGAAATCTTATGCAAAATAAGCCTGGAATGAAACAGAGAAATTTTGATTATATTTAGACTTCTAAGTGTGTTTTTAAGTGATTTCTCAGGATCATGGAGCTGGGAGACAAAAAGGAGGCAAAGCCATCCCCAGAGCCCTAAAAGAAATTTTAGGGGAAATGAGGGGATCCTCAAGGGTACAGCTAGAGTATTAATTGGGGCAGGCATTTCTGTAAGTCTGAGAGGACTTCACAATATCTGTTAGTACCTGCAACTCACTCCGCAGTATTAATTTGGGGCAAATGCCTCATGACTAGTCCTTGAATATTCCTAGTTAGATCTTTTGAACAATTCACTGAGAAAGGAAAAAAAAAAAAAAAAGAACAAACAAACACAAACAACCCACAAAACACCAGACTTCAACAACTCAAGTAAGAAGAACCAGGACGAATTTAAGCTTTGATCTTCCAAAAACTAATTGCATGAGAGAGGAGAAAACTAAAAGCATGAAAGGAGGAAATGTGACTATTCCCACTGAAGTCAGTAGTAGGAATTATGCATACTGGTTTAAAAAAGACCATAAATGTCAATCTCCAAGTTATGTACATCTTCATTGATCTGGGCACATCCCTTGAGGTTTTGTCCTTAAAAATTCATAGGTCTGGGGCCCTGGATCATAAACTTTATCTAGTAATCGTAACTTTTTAAATCATGTTTATACTGTTTGCAACATTGGAACACCTGGTACATGAAATTTAACAAAAATTTTAAAAATACAAACATTGTTTATTCCTTTAAATTCTTTTGGGGGGAAGGGCTTTATATTTCTTTAAAAAATACTTAAACTGACAGCATTTTGGAACAAGTGTTCTTCACAGCTCAAAAGAGTTATGTTCACCTTTCTTTAGATCATATTTACTACTATCAAAGAAAGTTTCCATTTCAGCTTTAGGAATCCTGTCTGTACCAGAGTCCTATTAACCCATGAATCATTAGTCTTCTTGCTCCATAACCTATGGATTCAATTTATGTCACCACTTAGACCATCTGGCAGGATTTGGTTTCTTTTCTTGGGTCATGCATAGTGTCCCAGTCCAGGAGTTTGTTTAACAGGTCCTTGTGCTGTCTAATGGACTAAGAGAATGATCATGATTGTTAGGTGCACAGGAGAGTGAGCTGCATGATACACACTGTTAGTCTGATCCACTCTCTGATGACAGTTTATGGTTCACCAGCTTGGTTAAACAGCACATCAGCAGCAGTGATGGGTGATCAATCTCATCCCCTATAGAATTGCTCCCAAAAGTGTCATTACTGAGAAATAAATCCAGGAAATGCAATCAGAAGGGATCATAGGATCTTTTGTTTAGGTTCAGAACTAAAAGAAAATGAGATGGGGTATTTTAATTGTTTTTATTTGTTCTATTTATGTATGTCAATTATGGAAAAGTAGTATTATTTAAGTCCATACTGTCACTGTTCTGTTCTACTGTGAGGCATGATACAGGTACATTATATAAAGTTACTTGGCATTTCCAAATGGTTTCAACAACAGCTTCACTTTTTTTTCATCCTCAGTGAATTATGGACTTCACTTTTTGCTTACATGCACAGGATCCAGTTGTGCAATTGTTTAGTGTGTTGAAAATTGCATTACCCTACATAATTGGCATGAGAGTCTAGCTAGAAAAACAGTGTAAACCACGGTGACAAAACCTGGGCTAGAGTAAAGCCAGATGTGGATACAGGCTGGGAGAGGAGTGATGAAGTGCAGCCCTACAGAAAGGGATCTGGAAGTGCTAGTGATGGCAAGATCAATAGGAGCCAGCAGTGTGCCCTGGGAACCAGCAGGACAAAATGCATCACAGGGTGCAGCAAACACAGCACAAGCAGCCAGTCAAAAGAAGGGATTGTCCTGCTGTATTCAATGTTTGTGCAGTCCCACCCACAGTCCTGTGTGCAGTTCCGGGCCTCACAATTTAACAAGGATGGAAGGTATTCAAGTGCATCTAGAGGGGGGCAATAAAAGTGGTGAAAGGGCTGGAAGGAATGTTCCATGAGGAGCAGCTGAGGACTTTGGGTTTGTCTAATTTGGAGAAAAGGAAGCTGAGATGCAATTACATTGCTCTCTACAGCCTTCTGAGAAGAGGAAGTGGAGAGGGAGGTGCTGAGCTCTTCTATCTGGGAACCAGTGATAGGACATGTGGAAATATTCCAAAGCTGCATCAGGAAAGGATCAGACTAGATAGGAGAAAACCTTTTTACAGAGAGAGTAGTCAAAAATCAGCACATTTCCTGGAGAAGTGGTTTATGCTCCAACCTGTCAGACTTCAAAGGACATTTAGGTAATGACATTAATAATACATTTAAAAATATATTATTTATTTTAATATA
>VWYP01008321.1:174190-194782 GCA_013400435.1 Pycnonotus jocosus | reverse complement strand
TGCCCTGCTCTGGGGACAGCAGGCGGGCAGGGGCTGGCCCTAAGCTGTCCCCACTGCATTGCCTTGCAGGCACATCCCTCCCTCCCCTCCTGCCACAGCCCTGCACCATCCAGTACCTGGTCACACACTACCTGGACATCTCCTGTGTGCCACGGCGCTCCTTCTTCGAGCTCCTGGCCTATTTCTCCACGAATGAGCTGGAGCGGGAGAAGCTGCAGGAGTTCAGCTCAGCACAGGGCCAGGAGGAGCTGTACAGCTACTGCAACCGGCCCCGCAGGACCACGCTGGAGGTGAGGCTGTGAGCGGGGCAGACCTGCCCCATCAGGGCTGGTTTGGGACTGAAAGCACCTAGGACATGATCAGACATCATTTCTTGGCTGAGGAGTTTAATCTACTTCACCCACTTTCTGAAGTGTCCATGGATTTCCACCAGCAGTTAAGACCAGCTCTAGATCCTTGTGGGTTCTCATGTGTGCTCTGTGCTGCTCTGTGGGGCAGAGGGCAATGGGACAGGGTGGTTGGTGCTCAGAGGTGCCCTGGGTGGTGCCTTTGGCCAAAGGCAGTGTGGCACAGCTGTGTGGGACAGCCTCTGGCACGCTGAGGGCAGGGTGACCCTTCTGGGGTCACCAGGCCTCACCCTCTTGGCTTTGCAGGCGCTGTGGGATTTCCCTCACACCACATGTGCCATCCCAGCTGATTACCTGCTGGACCTCATCCCTCGCATCAGACCCCGTGCCTTCTCCATCGCCTCCTCCATGCTGGTAAGAGCTCAGCCCTTCTGGCCTCCTTTCAGGCTCTGAGCAGAGGGTTTGGCAGGGCCTGGGCTGACTGTTGGTGCAGATGTCCACTGGAGCCTCCACAGCCCACCCAAATCCCTGCTCTGCGCTGAGCCTGCAGCAGCCTGATGTGCTGGATGCAAACCTCAGGGCTAGGCCATACTTCAGATGAGGAGACTTGCTCTCCTGCAGCCCTGCAAGGGCCAGGACTGTCCCAGTGCACCTCAGAGGACTGTTGTCGCTGTCCCTGGGAGCAGTGGGATGTGGTGGCAGCAGAGTGTCCCGGGAGCTGGGCACGGGGGAGTGCTGCTCCCTGCTCCTGCCAGGAGGTGGCAGTGGGACCGGCCACTCAGCCAACTCAGCCCCTGCACGGCTGGGTTTGTCCTCCACGGGAGCCTCTTGGGTCGGACAGTCACCATCACTGTTGCCAGCTGTGCAGAGCATTCCTGCAGCAGTGGTTTTCCAGGAAAACCCCCTTCCCCACTGGAAGGGTTTGGAGCAGCGGTAGGGTCCCTTGTAAGTGGGTGTGCCAGACTAGGACGGGTGTTGCAGGTAGCCTGGTGGGAGCAGGGCACAGGCTTTGTCCCTGTCCCTGGAAGAGGTGCTGGGCTGTCCTGGGGGAGCTGTGCTGGGTGTGTGCTCATGGCTCTGTGTGACACAGGCCCATCCTGAGCGGATGCAGATCCTCGTGGCCGTGGTGCAGTACAAGACACGGCTCAGCAAACCCCGCCGTGGGCTCTGCTCCACCTGGCTGGCTTCTCTCAACCCAGAGCAGGGTAAGTGCTTGGACTCTGTGAGAATCCTGAATTCCTCCCACATCACCCAGTGCTCATGCCTTGGGCCCGTGCTGGAGCTGTGTGGGTGCTGACCATGTGCAGGAGCTGCCTGGCTGGAGCACCAGCTCTGTGCGAAGAACAGTGGCTGCACAGGATGGTCCTGCTGTCCTTCCTCACTGCCCCATCCTCATCCAGAGCACAGTGTGCCTCTCCACACCGTGAACTCCCAGGTTTCTCCCTGCTGCTTGACCCTGCTATCCCACTGTGGGCTGCTCCTGGTGTCCTGGAGCTGGTGGCACTCTGACTGCTGGGCACCTCCAGTCCCACAGCCACAGCTGGTCCCTTCTTTCACAGAATCACAGAAAAAGCTGAGTTGGAAGGGATCAAGTCCAACCCCTGGCCCTGCACAGACACCCCAACAATCCCACCCTGTGCATCCCTCAGAGCCTTGTCCAAATGCTCCTGGAGCTCTGGCAGCCTTGGGGCCTCCCTTACATCCAGCCAGGTTGGGATCTCTGCTTGCCTCTGCTGCTGTCTGCCCTGGCATTCCCTGTGTGAGGAGAAGGCTGTCCCATGGCCCGTGTGCTGGGGGTTCTTGCTTTGCTCTGGGCTGCACTCAGGTTCTTGCAGAGGCAGTGCTGAGACAGCTGGAGTGCTTTTCACACACACACAGTGTGCCCTTGGTGCCAGGGGGTGCTGAGCCAGCTCTCTCTGTGTCTTTGGAGCACCCTGAAGGAGCTGGGTGCCTACTCACCCTCTGCAGGCAGGCACAGGGCACCAGTGGTGGGGTGGTGCTTGTCAGTCTCTCTGTGTTTCACAGGTGATGTCCGGGTGCCTCTTTGGGTGAAGAAAGGAGGAATGAAGTTCCCAGCTGACCCTGCCACCCCTGTGATCATGATTGGCCCTGGCACAGGGGTGGCACCTTTCCGAGCAGCGATACAGGAGCGGGTGGCACAGGGACGGAGAGGTGAGGGATGGTCCTGGGAGGCCCTCGGGGTGCCCCTTGCACACACAGGTCTGTGTCAGCAGATGGAAGGAGGGACTGGGGGGCTTGTCAAGGTTCCACCAGGTCAGGCTTTGCTGTGTTGAGCAGAAGCAGGTTGAGCTGTGGGGCAGGTGAGGCCCAGAGCCTGCTGTGTGTAGCCTGTGTGGTTATTCACAGACTGTGCTGCAGGGCAGCTCTTTGGGTTGGGTCAGGCTCTGGAGAGGTTCTTTCTTGGCTCTCTGAGAGTGAACACGGGTTACTGAGCTCAGCTGCTGCTGCAGCTTGTCCCATCCTCATTCCCTTGGCTCAGGGAACAGGCAGCCCTGGGGGACATTTTCTGCCCTCCAGCTTTTTCAGCAGACGAGGGTCTCTGGTTGCCATAGGTCACTTGACTTCCTGCTCACATGGCTGGTGGCTCTGCAGGCTGGGGCTGTCAGCCAGGTGGCACCAGCAGTGCCCAGCACTGGGTGCTCCCAGCACAGCCCTGGTGCTCTGCTCCTGCAGGGAACTTCCTCTTCTTCGGCTGCCGATACAAATCCAAGGACTTCTACTGCCAGACGGAGTGGGAAGAGCTGGTGACAAAGAGCTTCCTGACGCTCTTCACAGCCTTCTCCAGGGACCAGGTCAGTGCCCAGAGCAGGAGGGTGGGTACAAGAGCATCTCAGTCTCATCACTCATGGGACTCTGCCTGTGTGTCCCCTGGACCTGTTGGTATGACCTAAGTGGGATCTGGTGAGGTGGCACAGTGGGCACCTCACTCCCCCACACAGCTCAGTGCTGGCTGGGATCCCCTCCTGCCCTGCAGGGATGTGTCTGGCTAAGTTGAGCTGGAAAGGTTGCTGGGACAAGGCTGGAGAGCAGCAGAACAGATAAGGCATTAACCAACTTTGTTTGGCTGGACCACGTGAGAGATAAAAAGCTCCCAAGCCTCTCAGAGGGTCACCAAGCAATCACTTCTTGATTAAGTACCACCCTCCCCACAGTGTCCCTCTGAGCCCTGGCTGAAGCTCAGGAGCTCTGTGCCAGCTCTCTCTGAGTCCCAGATTTATGGAGGAAAGCTCCCCATGGGTATGAGCATGCCCACAACTCAGCCCCTCACTTTGCTTCCTGCTTTCCCAGGCAGTGTCTCTGGTGGGCAGCCCTCATCCTCCCTTGGAGCTGCAGTGCTGCCAGAGAGGCTGCCTGAGCTGGAGATCTGTTTCACTGCCTTCCTCTGTCCATTGATGGCACTGAAAGCTCAGCCTGGCTTTGGAACAGAGATGTGATAAAAAGAGAATGGGGATCTCTCAGTAGCTCAGTTGCACCAGCCCCAGCCCTTTCTCCTGGCCATGTGCATGTGTTGACAGGAATTCAGCATCTTTTATCCACTCACTTGTAAGGCAGGAGCTGGGTGTTTCTGTGAAGGCTTTCCAAGTCTGTGATGAACAGGAGCAGCACTGCAGAGGGTTGTTGAATGACCAGTGAAGGGGCACCTGCTGTTCTCTGAATCTGGAGAGCAGCCAGAGCCACCCTCTGCTCTTGCTGACTGTGGAGAGATGGCACTTCCATTGGAGTGTCCCCTCTGTCCTCCTCCACAGGCCAAATCAGTTTGTCACCAGAGTTCTCTGCCCCCAAGGCAGAGTGGGAGCACAGCCAAGTGGGATGTGCCACATCGGGCTATTGTGCCTTTTGCTTCAGGAGATAGCACAGCCTTTAACTCATCAAAAAGTTTGTTGTCAAAGACCCAGGTGAGGGCTGGAATGCTCCCAAATGCTCCTGGGTTTTGCTCTTCTCTCTAAGTCCCTTTGCAGTGACCCCCTTGTCCCAGCACACCCACCCACAGTGCAGATGGATCCCAGCCAAACGTGGCTGCCCTGAGACATTGTGACCCCAGTTTGTCACTGGGCTGCTCTGGTTTCTGGGTCCTTTGATGGTCCCCTGGGAGCCCAGCCTGGCTGGCAGGGCCTCTGGCAGCACTGAGCTCGTTACTGTTAATGAAGCTGAGCCCAGCTGTGCTGGTGCTGGTGAGGGCACTGCCCGGTCAGAGCTGTGCCCAGGCTGAGCTGGCACTCCAGGGCCATCAGCCAGGAACAGCTCCTGTGACAGCCTGGGCTGGAACTGCTCAGGGCTGTTCCCTCACACATCTCCAGCCTGCAGGACCTGAGCCACAGCAAGAACTGTCCTGCCTTTGGAGAGGGGGGCGTGGGGAGGAGGCTGTGCCCGTGGCTCAGCTCACCACTGTGCAGAATTGGGCGTGGGGGGACGCCCAGCACAGGGCCTGGCCTTCATCACAGTGTCACCTTTGTCACAGGAGCCCTCTGGGCCAGCAGTGAGTTCAGGCACGTTGGCAATGGTGTTCTCTTGGGCAGGAGCCAGGGCTGTAGGCAGTTGCTTGGATGCTTGAAGTCTTGTGGATTAACCCTTTGGGAACTCTCCTTGACTGGGCTGTGTCCAAAGGCAGTCCTCATCCAGTCCCTAAGCACAGTGGAGGGGCAGGGACTGGGGCTGAGGCTGTCCCTCCAGGCTTTCTGCCCTTCCAAACTGTTTCAGGTCTCCAGCAGTCAGGGGTGCAGGGAAGGGTCTCTGTCCTGTAGCAAACTTGGCACTACAGAGGGGCCACTCTCCTCTGCCCTGCTGGGAGAAGAGAGAAGAGAGCAGGAGAGAAACCCTCACAGCCTCCCCAGGTCATGGCCCTGACCAGTGGATACCCAAAGGATTTTGGGGGCTGCTTGGGGCCCAGTGTTCCCCACTGAAGCTCCTGCTGCTGCACCCGCCTCCCACCAGCCCATCCCAGTGCAGACACCGGGTCTGGGGTTCCTCTTCTCCACACTGGTGATGGATCCAACTGCTTCTCCCAGGGCCTTGAGTTCCAGGGGCTGTGCTGCCCTGAGCTCCTGCTAACAGCCCCTGAGAACAGTCCTGAGAGCAGGAGCTGGGGCTGCTCCCCAGCTGGTGAGCTCAGTGCCTTGTTTCCCTGCAGGAAGAGAAGGTTTATGTCCAGCACCGCATCCGGGAGAACGGGAGGCTGGTGTGGGAGCTGCTGAGCAGAGGCAATGCTCATGTCTACCTGGCTGGGTGAGTGAGAGGTCTCTGCAGGGTTTGGGGGAGCAGGGCTGCACATTTCTGCTCCTTCACCCACCTGGAGGCATCTCCTTGGCTCAGCCCCCTGTTACAGAGGGGCAGCTCATTCCTCCTCTCTCTATGTCCCTCTCCAGGAGCCCTGGGCTGAGAGGGATGTTTGTCACCTCCCCCATGCTCCCATTATGATGGGCACAGCTGGAACTGGTAAAGCTTCTCCAGCCAGTGCCACCTGCCCAAGCCTCCCCCTGCCCAGCCTCTGACCCACAGCACATCCACACACAGGAGGGGCCTGGCCCCTGCACAGCCCTCTCTTCCAGCAGTGCTCAGTGAAACTGGAGAAAAGCCTTGTGTGGCACCTGTGGCCGCTTGCATGGGCAGGATCTCCAGTGATGCTGGGGCTCAGGAGCAGCTTTGGGAGCCTTGGCATGTTCTGTTTGGCTCTTTGCACCCAAAGCTGCCTCCCGGGGCAGGGATGAGCCCTGTTGCACCACAGCCAGGTTGTTGGACAGCACAGTCCCTCTCCAGGTGCTTGTCTGGGGCTGGTTGCACATCTGGATCTGCTGGCCAGAAGGTGGGATCTGCCCTTTGTTGGCAGCTCTGCTCTGAGCTCTGTGCCCATGTCCTGGGCAGAGCCCTTGACCTGCCTGCACTGCAGTGAGAGGCTGCTCCCCGCTGCCCAGGGCGAGGCTGGGAAATGCCCTGGGCTCCTGGAGCTGGGCAGAGCCTGCCCATGGCGTTTGTCATGCCCCCTGTGACCTGGGGAGTGCAGGCCTGGGCCCAGCTGTCGACACGAGCAGCGATTGCAGGAGGTTCTTTCCTGCCTGCATTCACAAGAGCAGGAACTCCCCTGGCGCCTGGCAGGGCCAGACTGGCCTTGCTGCATTCCTGGGACAAGGAGATCCATGTTTACTTCCCAGGCAGTGGAGGCCAGGTCACCCCATTGCATCCTTCACTCCTGCAGCACTCCTGGGGCTTCCTGGAGCCTGACCCCAAACTGGGCATTCCTGCCCTTGGCTCTGGGGTTTGGAGCACTTGGGACTTGGGGTTGTGCTTCCATCCACAGCCCAAACGCTAGGACTGTTGAGCTGTTGGGTCATGGCTTTATTCTCTCCTTTCCTTCCCTTTCCTTTCTGGTGCTGATGGAGATCCCCAAAGAGGATCAGTGTCCTGGAAGGAGCAGGGCTTGCACAGCTGTCCCCATGGCAGAGGATGGATGAGGATGGTGTTTTGGACATCAGGGTTGCTCTGAGACTCTTCTTGTTGGGGGCTTTGTCCGTGGGGAGCAGGGCTGCACATCCTCCATGAGGCAGGTGGGATCCAAGAGCCTCGTCCTCCCTGTACAAGTGACACTGTGCTGGTTGCAGAGGACACTGTTCCTCTGTTCCTGAACAGCCCAGACCCTGTGGAAAGGCTCCCAGGATCACTGTGCCCCTCTGTGGCCCATAGACTGAGCTGTCAGCAGGGTGCCAGGCAGGAAAGTGCAGGTGGGTGATCCTGTTTTCCCCCCAAATTCACAGTTTCAGCCAGGCTGGAAGAAGGCTGGGGGAAGTGAGTCCTGAGCTGTGTGACCCTGAGCAGCAGCCCTGGCCCATGGGACACTTGTGTCTGCCTTCCCTTCCCGGGCCAGGTGTGCTCTGGGGAGCCAGGGCTGCATCTGCTCTATGATTGTTCCTAGCTTGTCTCACTCAGGGGCAAAAAGCTTGAAAATGTCTCTTTTTTTGAAAAAAAATATTGCTATTTGACATGTTTTCCATCACAAAGCCCAGCTCCATTATCTTGTACTTGCATATCAGTGCCTGACTCAGAAACAATGCGACTCTTCCAAAAAAAGAAGACCTCCTTTCTGGGTATTTTGGGATGTTAATCAGCTTCAAACGCAACTCAGAATTCTGCCTTGTTCTTGGGAAACAGCAAGGACGTTGCCAGCTGCTCGTGCCAATTGGAGCAGGCTGGGAAATTTTTTATTAGATTTTTTTTTGTCGCAAAGGCAGTTCATCAAATGAAACTCTCTCCAGGAAAAAAAAAAGTCTGAATTTCTGATTTCCCCTAAGAAATAATTGTGCTTGAAAGCACTGATTTCTATTTGGGTATTTTCTACACAGGAGCTTGATGTTTTCTCCACATTTCTCTGGTTTTGAAGTTTGAAGTGGCTTTGGTTCCAAATGTCACCATCAAACCAATCATTCTGGATTTCTTGAGAGCAGGCAGCAACAGGATGGGAGTGGCTGCTCCTGCCCAGCTGAGGATCAGACATGTTTGACATTGAGTGATTCCAGAGATGAAAGGACAGGTTCCTGCCCTCCTGCTGATAAACTCCAACCCATGCATGTTGCCTGTGTCTCTCTAATGAGGATGCTGGCAAATGGAGATGTGTGGGGCTGGTGTTTGGGCTCCTGACTAACGATGCTCCTTCCCTGGGGTCTGGGGCCCATGGCCATGTTTTTGCCTGCACGTGCCCATGCCAAAGAGCCCTGTGGATAACTGCTCTGCTCTCGAGGGAGTGGTAGGAGCTGCCTCTCCAGCCTGTCATTTACCCTGTGCCAGGCAGCCTGTGGCAGGATGAGGCAGGGTCCCACTGCTCTGTGATGGGTTTGGCCACAGTGACTGCTGATTCCTGATCCCAGAGCACTGGGGCTGCTGCTCTGCCCCCCAGTTCCTGCTCCATTGTGTCCTGCTCTCTCTCCAGGAATGCCAAGGAGATGCCAGCGGCGGTGGCCGAGGCCCTGCAGTCGGTGTTGCAGCAGGAGGGTGGCCTGTCCCCCTCGGAAGCAGAGGAGCATTTAGCAGCTCTGGAACGGTCCCAGCGCTTCCAGTCTGAAACCTGGTCGTGAGCCTGGCTGCCTGCCTCCCCCTCCCCACAGCCTGCCTGAATAAAGGAGCCAGCAAAGGGATTTGCCTCTGGCATTCTTCTTGGGCTGGGATTACCCCACTGGGGATGGGGGTGGATTTACCCACCCAGCCCTTCCCTGACAGCAGGGGGACCCCATCTCCTGGGGGGTTTGGCTCCCTGTGCCCACACTCCACCAGAGCAGGGGCCTGAGGTCTCTTGGGGGTGCTGCTGGTTGGATCAGCATGGGACTGATCTGTCCCCTCGTGCCCCAGCCCCAGGGGTCCCTGTGTGGGGTGGGTGACACCCAAAGGTATTGCTGGAGCTGTGGCAGTGGCCGCTGTTGTGGCAGGGCCAGAGGAAGGGAAGTGTTGCATGAGAGTCTCTCCACCCCGGCATTACTCAGCAGTGCTTGCTGCAGGAGGAGGCTGCCTGGACAGACCTGTTCCCCCTGTCTGCAGCGGCCAAGGCCTGCAGGGACAGGCACAGGAGGAAGCCTCAATGCCTCTGTCTCTGCTGCCACTTCATCATCCTGAGCCTGCTGAGCTCTGAGTTCCTGCTGACTTATCCCCTTCCCTTAGTGCCTGCTCAGCTGCATCTCTTCCCCACCCCATCCTGGGAGGTGCTTCCGGTGCTTTCCCTGCAGCCTCGAGGCTCTGCACCCTCCTGGCCCTGCCCGTGGCCCAGTGGGACCAGTGCCACCGCCTTCCTCCCCCAGTTCAGCGAACTGGGTGCCACTGTGTAAATAGCAATTAGCACCCAGGTGATGAATCAGCAGGGACATTCCCTGGAAGCAGGCTGGGACAGGAAGGGACAGTGATGCCACACCATGCCTGTGACCCAGCCACCCTCCCACGGCCGAGTCATGGGGTCCTGCAGGGGCGAGCAGTGCCCGGGGCATTGCTCGAGCTGTGGCACTGCAGTGAGGGGGAACAGGCTGATTTGGGGACTGCCCACCCCACTGCTTTGCTTTGAGCAGCTCTTGTGGACCCTGGCTGGGCTGAGTGTCCCCGTGTGCCAGGGACAGTGGGGCCAGTGCAGAGCTGCTGCATGGCAGTCGTCACCTGGTGCCACCTTCCCCTCACCTGGGGCACTGTCCAGGTGGGAAACCTGGAAGGAAACTGGGAAGGAAACTTCCAGGCCCTGCTGTGTGGGACAGGGCAAGGAGAGGTGGGACCAGTCTGGGGGACAGGGAGTTGGACAGGGCCTGTCCTGGGAACTGCCCTGGGGTCGTGCAGGGTCCACACTGGGGGTCTGTACTGGTGTCTGAGCTGGGGGGCTGCACTGGAGGAGCACGGGGCCGTGTTGGGAGGCTGCACTGCTGGAGCACAGGACCACACTGCTGTGCCCCAGGGACAGCGGTGTGGGCAGCACAGAGGTGACTGTGCTTGTGCTGGGCAGGGAGAAGAGGCGGCCGTGTGCCCAGCCCCTCCCCAGCCCCGGCTGAGCTGATTGGTGCGGGCATGGCTGCCTGCCCCGGCCTCCCTGCTTTTGAGCCGCTTCCAGAAGCTGACAAACCAGACTGGTTACAGGCAGGCTCGGCCCCAGCCCTGCCTGGCCCACGGCAGGATCAGCTGCCTGCACCCTTCTGGCACAGCGGGCAGCGCCCAGCTCAGTGCCCTGTCTGGACCGCGGCGGGTCAGTACTGCCTTGGTGCTGGGGACGAGGAAGAGGACGAGGAGGAAAAGGCTGCTGGATGCTCACGGTGCTGCCCCTCTTGGGTGACCTCTCGGTGAGGGTGATGGGGCTGCACCTGGCGTCAGAGGCTCCTGACCCCCTGGTCTGGGAGGACGCCCCAAACCGCACCGGAGGGATGTTGGGACTCTCTGCGGACACCACTGCCTTCAAACCCTTCAGGCAGCCTTGCTGAAGGAGCCTCCTGCCCTGGAGAAGCAGCCCCGTCCCGCAGCCAGCCCCGAAGGGCCCGGGCGGGCGCGGGGCGAGCTGCTCTGGCCACCGTGATGGAGCCGGCGGCGGGCGAGAAGGCAGAAGCTGGCCCACCGCCCGTGCAGGTGGCCCCTGGGGAAGGCCGGGCCAGGCAGCGGGACGAGAGCGAGACCGTGGAGTCGGGGGACCCCGGGGAGCCGCCCCGACGCTGTGGAGAGGCGGCTGCTGCTGCCTGGGGATGCTGGGAGCAGCCACCGGCGGAGGATGCCAGGGAGCCGCTCCTGCCCGGGCATGAGGAGCAGCCTGCCCACGGTGCCAGCCTGCCTGCGGGGCAGGGCCCTCCCGCTGCCGGCACCACCGACGGGGAGAGCCCATCGCCCAGCTCCGAAAGGGTCTCCAGCTCCGTCCTGAGCCTCTTCGGCGAGGCAGAGGAGGCATCGGGCCGTGGGGTGGCGGTGGCAGCAGGGCCGTGCCCCGCGCTGGCGGGCAGCGAGGATGAGTGCCCCATCTGCACGGAGCCCTACGACGAGCAGCGGCACAAGGCGGCCGTGCTGAACTGCGGGCACGGGCTGTGCCGGGCCTGCCTGCGGGCCATCATGGACACGGCCACCGGCGCCGAGTTCGGCCGAGTGCGCTGCCCCATCTGCCGCCAGAAGACGCCCATGCTGGAGTGGGAGATCTGCAAGCTGCAAGAGGAGCTGCTCCTGCTGCATGCCCAGCCCGGCTCCCCCGGCGCCCTGGGCACCTCCCGGCCCCCTGCCCTGCCGCCCCGGCGCCCGGGCTTGGCCGGCGCCCTCGAGCATCGCTTCCAGGTGCGCTTCCACACCAGCCGCATGTTCGGGTGCCTGCCCTGCGTGCGGTACCCGCCCTGCCTGATCCGCGCCCTGGCCCGGCTGGAGCGCCGCTGCCGCTGCTGCTACCTCCTGCTGCTGGCACTGCTGCTGGCGGCAGAGATGCTCAGCCTGCTCCTCATCTTCCTCCCCATCGTCCTCATGGTGATGCTCTTCCTCATCCTCGACAAATAGCGCTGGGTTTGTGCCCTCAGGCTGAGCGTGTGTGGGGAGAGGAGCCCAGCTCCAGCTCTGCCCACGGCTGTAGTGCCAGCTGGGAGCAAGCCTGTGACCCTGGTGCCTGGGACACCTGGCACTGCCAGTGAGCCCAGAGCAGGTGAGGCAGCGGAGGAGCAGGAGCAGACAGCAGAGGGAGGTGACCCTGGAGCTGGGCATCACCTGCACCAGGGCACCTGGTGACACCTCAATGCCTCAGCCAAGGGGCGGATGGAGTGGGAGCCCTTCCTGCGCTGGGACACATCCCTGGCCTGGGGACTGGGGACCACAGAGGCTCTGCGGGCAGAGCAGGGCTGTGCCGTGGCCTGTGCAATTGGCTGTGCCGTGGGCTGTGTGCCATGGGATGGGCCATGGACTGTGCCACAGGACAGACGGGCTGAGATCCCCCAGCATGGAGTGAAAATACAACTTGTGTTTGTACCACAGCTGTGTCCAGCTGAATTCAGGGCCTGGGCTGAGCATGTCCCCTTGGGGCCCAGCAGTGACACAAGGAGGGGATGGGCACAGCCAGCGGTCCCCAGCCACCCTACAAGGGGTGCGTGCTCCACCAAGACACCTCCCAGCCACTGCTGAGCCGTGCCAGCCCGTGCTCAGACTGTGCCCTTCGGGGAGATAAGTGAGCAAACACGGCTCTGTCCCTGCCATACACGGGTGGAGGAGCCTGTGCTGAGTGGCACTGGGGCTGTGCCCACATGGTACCTGCCATGGAGCAGCAGTGTCCCGGGGTGAGCAGGGTCTGGGCTCTGTTTTTGGCTGCTGGTCTCGTGTGGGAGCCACGCATCAGCTGGGTGATGTCTGGGTGACAGTGTGGCTGCTCTGCACCTTTGTTCCTCCACACTCCTTGGGGAAACCTGTACCCCAAGGGGACAGGGATGGGGATCCTCCCAGGCTTTCAGCCACGTTGGGCTGGTGGTAGGTGGCAGGGAGTTGTCAGAATCTCAAGGCCCTCTCAGGATTCCATTTCGGGGGTGCTGACACCCACCTCCACAGGCTGGAATGTGCAGCAGTGTGTTTGTCACTGCTGGCCTCCTCTGGGTGTCCTGCCAAGGCTCTGTGCTGACCCCAGGCCAATTCCCCCTCCCTGTGCNCAGAATCTCAAGGCCCTCTCAGGATTCCATTTCGGGGGTGCTGACACCCACCTCCACAGGCTGGAATGTGCAGCAGTGTGTTTGTCACTGCTGGCCTCCTCTGGGTGTCCTGCCAAGGCTCTGTGCTGACCCCAGGCCAATTCCCCCTCCCTGTGCTGTCATCCCTGTCTGTGCCCCTCAGCTCAGCCCTGCTGGTGACTCTGCTGTGCCCTGTCCTCCTGCCTGCCTGTGCTGGGCTTGTGCAATCCTCTCCATGTGCTGGCTTTGCCCTTCTCCCCCGGAAACACCCGGTGGGCCCCTCCCCAGGGCTGTGGCTGTGGGGGACCAGCCACAGGCTGCCAAGCCCCCTGACCCCTTCCCCTTCCTCCTGCCCAGAAGCTGGGGGGGTGCAAAGCCAGCCAGCACTGCTGTGCCCACATAGCCCCACAGGAAACCCCTGTCCTTGTGCCCAGGAGGGCAGAGATGGGGGCTGTGGGCTTTGTCAGGACACTGGTGCCACTCAGCATCGGTGCTGCCATGAGCTGCTCTGGCAAAGTGCTCAGGCACAGGGTGGAAGCAGGGCACCCCAAAACAGGTCAGGCCAGCAGGCAGAAGCAGAGGGGTCCCCCCCCAGCCCTGGTGGCACCAAGGAGTGTTTATTTATACCAAGTGGAGCAGCTCCATCAGGAGAAGCGCCAGTTCAGTCCTGGCTGGAGCATTTTTGGCTCCATGGAGCCTGTGGGGAGGGGGAGCTCAGACACCCGGGGGGGCCCTGTCACCATGTGGGGGCCTCGTGTCCCTGCTCTACATTGTGTGGGGGTGTTTGGGTGAACCAGGCCAGAGCTGCCCCCACGGGACATGCCTAGCATTCCTGTGCTCCCTGAGCCAGCTGTGGGCACCTCTGGGTGCTGAAAGCTGAAGGGCACCTCCATCCCCCCCAGAAGGGCATCCCTGGGGGCTGTGGTGTGGGATGGACCCTGTGTGTGATGGGGAGCCTGACTGAAATGTCCACTCCCAGGGCTGTGTGATATTCAGCACCTGAGATAATGGTGAGCAGGGCTGGGAGCTCACAGGGCTGACCTAGGGCTAGTGCAGGGCTCCTGCTGCAGGCACAGCTTCCAGCACAGCCCCCCAAACCTCCCCACTTGCAGCCCCTTCCCCTCTCCCAAGCCCCTGACACCCCATTGCACCAACCCAAATGCTTTGTCGCATCCCCCAGCTGCTGGCACCACGTGATGTGGTGTCCCCAGAGCAGTAACTTGGCTGTCCCCATCCCTGCAGGGACCTGCCCATTCACTCCTGGCTTCTCCCAGCATGTCCCACCTGAGTCCTGCTCTGGCCAGAGGCATCCCCGTCCCAATTGCACCAGTGGCACCCTCCTGTCTCCACTCAGCCCCCCACTCAGGGGACATGTCCCCACCCTGCGCCCGTTGGGAGTGTGACCAGAGGGCCAGCAGCCATGGGGCCAGCACGGGGAGGGGACATGGAGCTGGGCAGTGAGCAGTGTCTGCGGCCAACCCTCTCCTGGATTTGACCCCAAGAAAGCTCCTGAGCTCAGCAGTCCCTCCCCAGCCGCGGGGCCAGCACTGCCCTGGGGACTGTCACAGCCTCTGGGGCTCCGTGTCACCGCCCATTATCGTGTCACCGCCCATTATCGTGTCACCGCGGGCTTGCACCATTGTGAAAGCTTGGCAAGCAGGTTCCTCTCCACCGAAACGGCCCTTTGGGGGTGTCACCACTCCGGGGTGAGCTTTGAGGCTGCGTGTCCCTAAGGAGGGCACAGTCCTGGTGCTCAGCCACCTCCCTGCAGCCAGGCACGGCGCTGCCCCACGGCCCAGCACAGCCTCGGCTGCCCCACGGCCGGATCCTCCCGCTGTTTGCATCCCTGGGGAACTGATCCTGTTGTGCAGCCTCTGGGGCAGGATAGGGGTGCTTGGGCCACCACAGGGGGGTTGGCCTGGGCACTGCCCAGCGCTGCCCCCGTCCCCTGCAGGAGCAGAGCAGCCCCAGCCCTGAGCCCTGGGCACCAACAGCCGGGCTGCAGGAGCTGCTTTTCACAGAACCACAGAATGCACTGGGTTTAAAGAACCCATCAGGATCATCCAGTCCAACTCCTGGCCGTGCACAGACACCCCAACAATCCCACCCCGTGCTTCAGAGCATCGTCCAAACACTTTTTAACTCTGGGGAGAATGACTGGGAAACCCCATACCCTGAACCCATCCGAAAGGCTGAGCCCAAACCAGCCCAATCCTGGCACTTCCCACCTAAAATGAGGACATTCGGGAAGAGGGTCATGCCCAGGAGTGATTTAACTCCCCATGTCCCCTCTCCTGTCATGAGCCAAACTGGACACTGGGAGAGCCCAGAGCTTCATCCCAGCCTGGGACAGATGTTACAACAATCAGGAGTTTTTACAACCAGCTCACCTGGGAACATCTGGGACCATCTCTGCTCTCATGTGGCCAAACCCACTCTGGCAGCAATGTCCTGGCCACGCTTAAGCAGCTTGTAGGATTTGGAGATCTTAATAACTTAGCATGGAGGCACAAAACTCAGAATGGCCATGGGAGCATTTTAGGGGATGTGAAAGACTTTTAATTCACCTGCATCTGTGCCACAAGGGCTGGCACCACCCCATGTCCCTGTCCTCTGCAGCAAATCTGGCCCCTCTTCCAGCAAGTGCTTATTCGAGGTTAATAGGGCAGGAGAAATGGGCTCTCACCCAGCACTTGCTCCTGAAAGGCCCTATTTCTTCCTTAATTGCAACTCCAAAATCAAATTAGCAGTTTTAAATTTACTCTGTGCCCAAGAGGTGCCACGAGGGTAGGGGAGAACACGTTGTACCCTTTGTCCTTATGTAATAAAAAGGGTAAATTCCTACTGAGGGTAAAATTGCTGCCCCCTCTGGTCTGGCTGGCCTACAGCTTCTGTGTCATCAGGGAGAGAGATGCTCAGCCTGGATTTAATATGAGCTTTTGGGGTGTCAGAGTTCTTTATCCTGGATTTAGCATGAGCCTTTGGGGCAATGGAGATGCACATCCTGGATGTGGGGCTGCCCCAAGTCCCCCAGGCAGCTGCATCATTTGGCTCAGTGTGGAGTTGCTGCAACCACCAGGAGACCCCCACACTGTGCCCAGGCTGCATGAAGGATGGTGGAATGTGGGTGCAGGATGGGGATGTTGGTAAGGACAGGGAGACAGGACACAGCTGCAGCATCCTCGGGCACGGGGGAGGCACCAGCTGCGTTATTGGTGCTGTAATTGAGCACCCACGGACTGGGACGTGGCTCTGAAACCCCGCTGGGATGGGAACCAGCACACAAGGAAAAGAGGTCTGCAGCCACCCTTGCACCCATGTGCTTTGGAAGCAGATGCTCCACCTTGGCCCAGAGCAGAGGACAGAGACAATTACTGCTCCTGGAGAAGGCAAATTTGGGGGCTGGCACTGGTCGTCCGTGCACAGACCTGTGCCCACACCAGCCTGTGCCCACAGCAGCCAGTGTGTACAGCTTGTCCTGAGGAGCTGCTTTGTCCTGGGGATCATCATCCCAGCTGCTTCTGCTGCAGATTCCTGGCTCTCCCAGCTATGGAGCTCCCATCCCAGTGACCCCAGGGTCCATTGGGGCGGGCAATGGGTGCCATGTGCTGGTGCTGCCAGGTGCATGCCAGCCCCAGGACAATTCCTGCATGCCATGGGGATGGTGCTGAGAGGGGCCCGTGGGTGCAGCTGCCTCACCTGAGCAGGGCAAGGGGAGCCAGCACTGCCCAGCTCCCTTCAACAGCAGGTGCCACCAAATGGCACATCCTCCCCGCAGTGTCTCACACCACCTGGGGAGAAAGGGGACATCCAGAGGGTGTTTGAGGGTTCTTGGTGGGGCTGGGGACCCCTTGCCAAGCTGGGCAGGGTCCCCAAAGGTGCCCAGCCACGGGCAGGGGCTGGGCAGGGAGGGGACACAGCTCCATCAGAGCTGAAAGCCAGGTTGGAGGAGGAGGTGCCAGCCCAGGGGAAGCTGTAACCTGGGGATTGCCCCTCAGCCTGTCCCAGAGATGGAGCAGGGCCAGGGCACATCCTGGTGTGTCACCCCACTCCTGCCCGCAGTGAAGTGCCCCAGACTCCGGCTCGGTCTTCGTTCCAATATAATCTTTATTGGGGAGACTGATGGGGTGAGAACAAGGCCGGGTATAAAACATGATCATGGTCACAACCAGCAGCGGGAGGCATTGGCAGAGCAACACAGAGACGGTACCGGCGCCGTTCTCCAGCGGGGGGAGAACGCTCCTGGGGCTGCACCAGCAGCATCGCCCGCTCCCTCGGGACGCGACGGGGGCGTGGACTGGCCCCTCTCCCTGGATGGATGCCGGGCTTTGGCCAGTGCCAGGGGCTGCTCTTTCCTCCAGGATGAGGGGCTCTGGGACCCCTCAGGCTCACCCAGCCCCAGCCCCCTGGGACTGGGCAGCGTGTGCCCCTGGTGCCGTGGCCATGCCGGGTTGTGGTGCTCAGCCCCATGGGAGCACCCAAAATTATGGCTTTTTCTTTATTTTTGTTTTTTTTTTTTGCTTTTTTTTGGCAGCAAACTTACCCCTCCAGGTGCTTTGGAGAAAGCAAGACTGTGTACAGGGGGCTGCTGCCCTGCCAGCCCCTCCACACAGGGGTCAGAGCAGAGGTGCTGCTCTGGGGAAGGGACTGTGGGCAGGAGCCAGACCTCGGTCCCCCTGCCCAGTCAAATCCCTTTGCTGGAGTCAGCAGTTTGGGGTACTGACCCCGTGCCACCCTCCTGAGCCATCCCATGGGGCACAGGTGTGGGTCCCGAGCGGAGGGGCAGAGAACGGGCACAGCTCAATGCCTTTGTGAACACGTGGTGGCCTGGGATGGGGCGGCCGGGGGTGGATGGGGAAAAACAAGAATCCTCCAAAACGAGGACAAAGTGGAGCTTTCCTCAAGGGCCTGCGGAGGACGTGTCTGCTGGCATCCGAGGGGCCGGTGCGGCGGCTTGGTGTGACTACTGAGACTCGGACGCATGGCGGCGTGGCCGCTGAGATGAAAGCTTTGGCAAATAACTTACAGAGAGGGGGTGGAGGGGGCAGCTGGGGACCTGTCCTCACTTCCTGTGCTGGGAGGGTGGCCCGGTGTGGCACCATGCATCTCCAGGGCTCTTTGTGCTGCTCCCGCCGGCCGTNNNGGAGGGAGGGAGGGAGGGGCGCCCGGGGAAGGAGCACGGTGAGATGCTCGATGCACCACGGGAGCACCCGCCGCGGGGCCGGGGGGAGCTGCAGACCCCGGATGAGCTGGTAGATGTACTCCCCACGCCAGCGTCCCTCTCCCCGGGCACCACTGGTGAGTAGGGGGCTGCTGCCAGGTCCCAGCACCGCCACTGCCCCCCGTGAGCGCTGCCAAGGACACCAGTCCCACATCCTTGGCCGTGGTGAGCGTTAGAGCATTCCCTGGCTGTGCCACCGGCAGAGGGGACAGGGGGCTGGCCGTGGCGGTGGCTGCGCGGGGCTCACATGATGGTGCAGGAGGACAGCGGGTTCCGGATGTGGCAGGTGCAGGCGGCCCCGCAGTACTGGCGGAAGGTCTGGTAGCAGCTGCGGTCGGTGTCGCTGCTCCACTGCACGGGGTTGGCGGCCAGGGCCTCGGCCGGCAGTCTGTTCAGGATACTGGTGTTGACGGCCAGCGCCGCCAGCCCGTAGTCGGTGAAGAGGACGGTCTCCCGCTTGCAGGTGGGGCAGGAGATGAACTTGTACTTGGGGCAGGACTCGTAGAGGATCTGCAGGCACTCCTCGCACACCGAGTGCAGGCAGGAGAGGATGCGAGGCCGCTTGTTGGTGAAGTTGTACATGTGGCCGCAGGTGGGGCACTCCAGGGGCTCGCAGGGTGTCGAGGGGTGCAGCACGTACTGGTTGACGATCACCTCGTCCGAGGGCGGCTGCCGGTGGTAGCAGACCTCGGAGCTGCCCTTGCGCTGGCCCTGGTAGCCGCGCTCCCGCCGCGGCAAGGGGGGAGTCCGGGGCAGCGGCAGGGGCCCGGGGGTGGCATCCAAGGCAGGGATGTCCCCGCAGGCCTGGTTGACGATGATCTCGGACTCGGAGGGCCACGCACGCTTGGCCACGAGGGGCGGCTCCCGGCGCGGGGCGGGCGCGTAGCGCGGCTGCGATGCCTGCAGCTCCGAGAACTTCTCCGGGTGGATGATCTTCATCGCCTCCATTTTAATGATGACCTGTTGCCCTTTCAGACACGACATGAGTATCGTTTTCACATTACTGTCCACTGCTCTGGGGTCTCTGAGGGACGCCTGCATGAGGCTAAAACATGCCGGCAGCCTGCGGAGCTTTCAATCTCGGTCTGGCCGCGGAGCAGGAGCACGGGGAGCAGCAGCTGGTGCGGGAGCGCATCCTGGGGGGACGGGGCAGCGCCAGCGGGTCCCGCGCCCCTCTTCTGCAGCCAGCCCCGAGGGTGCCAGGCAGGAGGCTGGGGCAGGCGGGAGAAGGCTGCGCTCACAGTGGCATCCTGCCTGCTTCGAGATGCTCTCGGGCGGGTGATCAAAGCGTCGGCTCCCTGCAGCCTCGCCGGGATGTTAACGTGACATTGGCAGTCACTCAGCTACCCTGCTTTTCTCCTTTGCTGCCGCTTCCCACAACAGATCAGCTGCAGTCGGGAACGGTAATTTGGGGATGGTGGCACTCGGCACTTCCCAGGGCAGGTGAGTCCAGGGAGGGTCTTGCAGAACTGGAGGCAGCTCTCACTTCACCCCGGCCCGGCCTCTATTCCTGTTTACATGCAGTGGGATCCTCGTGGCGCTGAAGAATGTGTTTGCAAATTCCTTTGCTCTGACTTCCCGGCTCTCCCACTTGCCGTCACCAGCAGCTCCCACAGGGCAGGGGCTCAGGGCACATCCCGTGCCGGAGGGCAGCTCACCTTGCCTGCGGCCAGGACACCGCACACCTTGTCCCCTCGGTCCCTGGTGGTACCTCTGTCCCCAGCTCAGCTTCGTGCTTGCTGGAAATGAAAAGTGAGAGGGGGTTGGATCCAAGGCTCTTCAGGGATCTACCGCCTGCCAGCGCTCTCTCGGGATGGGATGCGTGCCCGCCTGCATCCCGGCAATTTGGCAATCGAGCCCTGCAGGTCCTGTCCATCCGCCCGCGTGCTTGGGCTGCGGAAGTGGGAGCAGGCAGGTATTTCCCCCCAGGCATCCCCTCGGCGGCTCCGAGCCTGGGGTCCCGGGACCCCCCTCTGCCCTGAGGGTGGGAGGGCAGCTCCCCCAGAGCCCCGCTGGCTTGCAGGGCCCCTCCCGAAGGGGTTCCTCCATCGACCTGCCTCTGCTCAGGGTTTTCTCTCACGTTTAGCCCCTCCTCTGCTCAGTGGATCTATTTTTACCTCCATTGCTTGCTCCTGATCTGTCCCTGCTATTATCCCTCCCTCCAGCTTCCTCTCCCCCCGTTCCCAGCTCCCTGCCCTTGTCCCGGAGCTGATGGAGAGGACAGGCCACGTTTGCGGGCAGGAGATGGGGGGCAAGCAGCCAGCCCGAGGCCATTTTTTCCCTCAGCAGCCCCTGCGCCAGCCCGGCTCTCCTCCGAGAAGGGCGAAGGCGCTCTCCTCCATCACGCTGCAAATCCTGTTAGAGGGATGCCTGCTCCTGCCGGGCGCTGCCAGGCCTGGCGGAGGGGGCCCGAGGGGGCCATCTGCTTGCGGCAGCAGCCGCCTTTGGGGATGGAGAGAGGCCGTGGGGGTTCAGCCCAGGGTGCCTGAGGGTTGGGAGGGTGGGCTGGGTTCCTGCCCAGCCCCAGATGGGGTGTCCCGGCTGCCCTGGCAGCCCTGGGGTCCCGCAAGCATCCTGCCCTGCGGAAGGAGGCCTCGCCTCTTTCATTCCCCATCACGGGCCCACATCCTGCACCCCGCGCCCCACAAGCAGCATATATTCCACCCCCAGCCCCCTCCCGCCCCACATACAGCAGCAGCCCCGGGAGCTCTGCCTTCAGCTCTCACTCAGTCACCCGCAGCGCCCACGAGCACAGTGATCCGTGTGGTCATCAGTGCCACGCACTGTCACCGCGTTCCCACGCTCGTTCTGTCACACCCCTTCACGCACAGCCCTGGCGCAGCACCCCGCCCCCCCCCCGCCCCTGGGGCGACACAGCCCCCCTCCA
>VWYP01008321.1:155190-173377 GCA_013400435.1 Pycnonotus jocosus | reverse complement strand
CCGTCTCCCCTTGTCCCAGATATCCCGCTTCCCTGGCCCACGGCCCCTCTCGCCCCACAGCTCCTCTCCCCATCGCCGCTCCCGCAGGCTCCGAGCGGCCCCGCTCCTTCCCCCGCCGCCGGCCGGGCCGTTCCGAGGGGCCCGCGGTGACTCAGCATCAGCGCCGCTGCTGCAAGCGGCTCCGGGCCGCTCCGGGCCGCGGCTGTGGGGCAACACCGGGGAGCGGGGCCCTGCCAGCAGCCCCTACAGCCCCCGAGGCTGGGAAGAGGTCTGACCGACAGAAATTCCCCCCCTCGCCCCACTCTCCCCACTGCTTTTTCCCATTGCCAAATCAGCCACGCACCCCCCTGTGTCCCCTGGGATCCATGGGCACCGGCTCTGAGGGGAGCAGAGGGGGTCCCCTGACAGCCCCCCAGTCCCTGCTGGGCACCCAGGCACAGGGGTTCACTGGTCTCTGGGGACACGGTGGGCTCAGCGTGCTGGGTGGGAGGGGTCACACGGCTGCTGCGTCCCAGCAATGCTGACACGTCCCTGCAGAGCACTGGGGAGCTTCACTCACGGCCATGGGCTTGCTGGTGTGACCCCATAGTGGAACAGCAGACAGGACCCCACAGGCTGGGAACACCCCACAAGGTGCCCTAAGCAGATGACTCCTGCTCCATGCTCCCTGCCTCCCGGAAATGTGAGGGGCATGGATGTCCCCTGGCAGATGTTAGAGGCCAGGCTGCCTCCTCCCTCTGCTGTGGGCGCCTCCAGAATGGGGATCCCACAGGCAAAAGGACAAAATAAGCAGGCAGCCCCACACAGAGCCCTCCAGCTCCCATGCCCTGACCCCAGGAGGGGTGACCCAGGCATGTGCACACTCCAATCCAAACCCACTCCACTGCTCCACCCAGCCCTGGCTGGAGCAGGATGCTGCTGGGGGCTCACCAGGCTCCTTTGGGTGCTGCTGGGGTTTCCCTGCTTGTGTCACCCATCGCTGTTTTTCAGATTTTTATATTCCACCAGGATTTTTCCTGTACTTTTCTGCCCTCCCTGAAGATTGCCCTGCCCAGCCCTGCTTGCTGCCCCTCCAGCCCTGCTGCAGCAAAGATCCAGCCCCTGTAACAAGGGGTCTGCGTGGTCCTGCAGCTGTGTTGTGTCCACACAGCCACATTATCCTCACACCATCGCCTGTCCTCTGGCCCTGCCATCAGTGGGACAGACATAGGAGCTAGAGGCCACAGGCTTCACAGCTCTGCCAGGCCTTGTGCAGCCCACAGATGAGCTTCTCACCCACACTTCAGGCAATGATGCTAAAAATCACACCCAGGTGCATCTCTTCCTGACCCAGGAGAGATGACCAAAGCCACCCGTGCAGAAGGATTCCCTGGTACCCCAAGGGCTCAGTTGTGCTCCATTCCCAGGCCAGACTGACCCTAGAGTGTGATTATCCCTGGGGACCCTGCAGCATCACCTCCCCCTGGAAATACCTGCTCCTTTCTTGACAATGACTGAGTTTTTAATCTTTGAGTTTTTCTCACTGGATAAGGGATTTTTGCACACCTCTAGTCCCTCTAGGTGCCATTCTTTGATCTGCTCACCTGCTGAAATCAGTATGAGGCTGCTGCTGCCTGGCACTCTGACACTGCTGAACAGGGATTCCCTTAATCTCCCCCATCCTCCCTGTGTCAGGTGATCCTTCCCTGCCAACGTGCCTGGGTGCAGAGAGCAAGAGCTGAGATCTCACGCTCGAGCTGACTGGGCAGAGGAAATTGCAGGAAGTGAGCGAGCACGAGCCATTTTCTGTTATTAATTCATATGGCATCCCTGTGCTGACCCAGCTACACGGTGTTATTATGCTGCTGTTCCATGAGTTAGGCAACAGCTCTATTTAAAAATAATCATAAATTACGTTGGGCATCTTTTCTGCTGAATAAGAGTGTGTTTGTGCCAAGGTGCTGGGATCTTCCTGTTGCCCCAATGGCTCTGCCTCTGCTTTGCATGCTCAATGCAGAGTTTTTCCTTTCCTCTGCTGAGTTGGTCCACCAAGATCTCTGCTTTCCACCCAAACTTAAGTAACCTCATCCTTCAAAATCTAGACCTTCCATCTCTGTCTGGGCCTGTGTGGCTCAGACTTGAGTGATGACCCTACCAAACCTCAGCCCCGTGGCCACCTCTGCCTTTGGGTCTTGTCTCTTACTTCTGCTTTAACACTTAAGTTTGGCATATAAATATACATGTTGCATTATCTTTTATAAAAACCCATTGCATTGGGTGTTATCATAAATGTACATATTTTGGCTGCATGTGGATATCCCCAGGACGCCTTTCTGAGCTGTGCTGATGTGATAGGGGTGCTCTCCTGGGTTTTACAAGCAGCACTGGTATATTCTACAATTTTCAGACCTTGTCAGCAGGTCAAGCACACCTTTGGATTCAGAAGTTGCTCCTCAGCTCAGTTGTACCTGCTCTCCTTGGACAGACATGCAGGAGCAGCTTTGCCAGTGGATTCCCTTCATTTGTCCCAGATGAACAAGGTTTTGCTGTTTATAATCAGGAGGTTATTGCAATTAAGCTGCTGTTGGCCTTGTGTGAAACCACAGCTTCTTTCTGCAAAACTCACTCCTGTCCAGTGTCTTGACTGGATCAGTTTGCTGTGTGAATATGTTGGGAGCTGTAACACTGCTGACCAGGCTTTGCTGAGATGAACGGTGAAGCCAGAAGATAAATTGGCCCTAAATTCCTTCCTCACCATCAGCCATCTCCTGCTCAGCCATCCAGCTGTTTGCTTAGGGTTTTATTGCCCTTCTGGATTTCTGGCACCATTCTGAGGGGACAGCCCTGCTCTCCCTCGGTGCCAGCCTTGCACTGTGACAGCACCCGAGGCTTTTCTTTCCACCCCACCTGGGTGAGCTGACAGCTCTGTGTGTGCCAAACCTTCCTGTCCCACATCTGGGCCTCCATCCGTGCTGTCTGTGCTCCTGGTGGCAGCACCTCAGGCCACCCTCCTTAGTTCCTTGCTGCTCTCATCACTGAGTTCACTTGTCTGGGTCCCGCACACATCCCCAGCTCTTCCCAAAATCCTGGCTGTTTCTCACACCGATCTTGTTTTGCTCTGGTGAATCAGCCATCACACAGATAATTCACCCACAAAAACATGAGCTCATCCCCAGCTTTGCAGAGAGCAGCTTTATCTGCAGGTCTGTGCAGGGCAGCCCCACTGGCAGGGCCTGCCCAGCTGCTTGGGGCTGCAGGGACAGCCTGGCCTGGGATGGATGTGGTACCCACACCCCGTGTTTTCATCCTCTGGGCTCCAGCCCCTTGGCACTGCCTCTCCTTCCTGGGCTACAGCACCAGGAGAAGGGACCCCAAGTGCCACAGTCAGCACCATCCCGGGCTGAGACCCTCCAGGGCTGGCTGAGGTGGCCACAGCAGCCCAGCACAGACCCCAACAGAAGAGGAAAGCAGGGCAGCTCTCATCAGCCACAATGCTCCACCAGAACCGCAGAGCAGCTGTCTGTGCAGGCACAGCAAACACCATTTTGAAGGAGGGATGCTGCTGAAATAACTGCCAGGGAAGCAGCAGAGTCTCTTGTTGCCAGCTGGTAGCTGAAGGACGCCCCAGCTGCTGCAGAGCTCTTCCCTGGTTGCTGGTTAAAACATTGTCTGGGTTGGTTGCTGATGGTCAGTACAATCCTAATGCCATGGTGGGGGCTTTCATGGGCTGGTTTCTAGGCTTGCAGCTGTCTACAGAGACCCCACCATGAGAGAAGTGATGCTCAGAAGATCCCCAAAGTGTCTGCAGCCACACACAAACCTTGAGACGCACACGTGGTGCTCTGATCAGCTTGAAGGTTACAGATGTTCCTCAAGCCCCAACAGATTCCAAGGGGTTTAATAATTATTTTTACTGTTAGTGATTAACACTGTGGCCATTTCTATGAACCCTGGGTGTGAAGAGAGGGCCCACCTTGCTGGTGCTGCACTGAGCAGGAGGAAGGAGCAGGAGGAGGGGGGATGCACATGGCTGGGAGGAGGTCAAGGGCCAGGGCCAGAGGGACCACGTCCTCTCTCCTTGAACGTGGTGACCTTCATTGCCCTCCCCACCAACTCCCTGCCTGCAGATGTGGGGTTGCTCAGCTGCCAGAAAAGAACACTCATGGGAAATGGACTGCTCTCCAGTTATCTCCTGAGAGGAGGAAGAGAGGATGGGGATCCATGGGCACAAGCAAGGACATGGGAAATTCCAGATGTATTTCCCTATAGCTACACAGGGAAAATCTTTTTAAGGGTCAAAGAGTAGATCAGGGCACAGAGATGTGGCAGGATGTCCTTCAAAGCTGCCCTGCACGAGGTCCACACGGGCCACACTCTGAGCCACAGGCCCTGTGGGGCCAGTGGAGCCCCTACTCCCATCAGAGCCCCCTTTTCCATCTAAAGGCTGCATCTTCCCCTGCCCCAGGTGGGCACAGCCCCATGGACTCCCCGGAGATGGAGATGGTTGGTGACCCCACAGCAGCAGAGCCATGTCAGAAACTCCTTCTCAGTCCTGCAATGCTACTGGGGAATGGGGCCAGGGGTCTGGAGCTCCCCAGGGACTGCTGGCCCAGGCTGGGGTGACCAGAAAGACCTGGAGCTGCAATTCAGGGGTGAGAGGGTGCAAGGAAGACCCATTTCCTTTAGCACACACCTTGTGTCCAAGGAAAACAGGACAGGGCTGTCCCAGAAATAGAAATGGCAGCTCTGCAGAAGCCTTCCCGCAGCCCGTGCAGCCCAGCTGGTGCCGGGTTTAACAGAGCCCGAGGGATTGGAGGCTCGGAAGAAAGCAGAGCATGTGCCAGAGCTGGGATGCAGGCGCTGTCCCAGCCCTCCTTCACGGGCTGGGTGCGTGCAGGGCTGCTGGAGCAGGACGCTGGGGCTGCAGCAGGCGCCCTGTAATTGTGGTGACATTTAGTGTTTGCTGTGCTGGCTCCCCGGGAGAGGCCGGCGCTCGTAACCTGCCAGCACTGCTCGCCTGGATGCCGCGGCCAGGCACAAACTGGGTCAGGGAGGAGGAGCAGCGGCCGCCTGTGCCCTCGGGGTGCCCGCTGGGACACGGTGGTCCTGGCACAGGTGCTGCCCTGCCCGAAGTCCTGCTCCTCCTGCAGGGATTTTGTTTTCCCTGCATGCCTGTGACCCTCCCGGGGGTTTGTGTGGGTGCACAGCTGGGAGCTGGCCCTGGGCACGGCTCCTGCTCTGGCAGAGGCTGCAGGGTCCTGGGGGGCTGCCAGGGCAGGAGCTGCTGCTGCTCTTGGAGCCCAGGGAGCTGAGCCAATGCTTGGTGTGAGTATATGATGGGAGAGCTGCAGGAGGGGGAAGAGGGGTGGCTCGCAGGCCTGGGGATGGGAGGTTGGGCAGGGTCGGGCATGAGGAGTTGCTCGAGCTGGTGAACTCCCCAGTGCTGCCATGGGTGGGAGCTGGGAGCACGGGACCCACGGCAGAGGGACCCTGGGAGAGGTTGCATCCCATGGGGCAGGCGTGGGGGGGCTGCACCAGCTCTTGGGGGTGTTCCCTGGGGCTGACAGCATCATCTGGCCTTGGGGTGTTCATCACCTTGATTTCTCCAGTCCTCCAAGAGCCTGGGCCAGTGTGTCTGGTGCCAGGATGCTGGGATGTTGTTGAGGACCTTGAGGCCTGTGTTTCCCCTCTGCTCCCTCCAGAGAGGACTCCTTGCCCAGTGCCTTGGCTGAAGGGAGACCTTTGGGCACAAGGGGGTTGGCAGCAGCAGCCTGGTGCTCCTGTGCAGGCTGTGGGGTGGCCAGGGTGACATGGGGAGGTGAGGCCATTCCATGTAACAGAAAGCAGGGCTCCAGTGGGGAGGGGTACCCAGCATGTCCAGACTGCTGTGGGAGCTGTCAGGTGCCACGGGGACTGTGCTGTGTCCCCAGAACAAGACAGGGGTGACCAGAGAGAACTGGCCCACCATGAGCCATGTCCCTGCTGGGAACATGTGTGAGTTTAGGGGGGGAATGGGGAGCTCTGCAGGGCACTGAGCACCCACAGCTCCCCCCAGGTTCTCTGGAGCCATCATGGTCCTATGGATGGGGAAGAAGGGGCAGTTTTGTGGATGCAGGCTCAAGGGTTTTCCTTTGAAGGTGCAGGCTCAAGGCCGAAGGCAGTCCCCCAGCAAGGCACATGAGGTCCCTGGGAGCCCCCCATCTGCCTGGGCTCACCCAGGCCTGGCTGCTGCAGGACCCTGATGTGCACACGGGGCTTGGGGCTGGCAGAGCTGCGGAGGAGGCTGTGCAGCAGCGCAGGGGCTGCCTGCCCGGCGGCTGCCTGCGTGCCAGCACCGAGCTGCCAGCCTGCGCCAGCCCGGCGCTCCCATCCCTGCCTGGGCAGACGCAAATGGGAGCAGACAGCCCGGCTCGAGCAGTAAAGATCAAACCCCCGGAGCCCGGGGCTGCTGTCAGCGCGGGCAGGGCGCTCGGAGCCATCCCGGGAGAGGCAGCCCCGCTCGCTGCTGGCCCTGCCCGCTGCTGGCCTTGCCAAGGTGCTGTGTCCCCGCATGGCTGCAGCTCGGGAATGCTGGCGGGGGGCTGCCCACGCCGCTCTGACCATTGCAGGGGCTGGCAATGGTCACACTGGCCACGGGCAGAGGATCTAGGGCTTTGCCTGCTCTGGGTTTCCAGTCTGGGAGATGCACGCAGGAATAACTGCTCCTGCTCCTCTGGCTGGGCTCAGCCGGCAGGGATGCTCCTGTGCCCAGCACCTCTGCAGGGATTGCACCCCGGCTTCTCCTGGGCTCAGGGGGCAGAAGAGAAGGTGGCCCTGGAGCGCGGCACTGCCGGAAACTGCTGTGGAAGGCCCCAGCCTTCGTCAGCGGGTGGAAACCTCAACCTTCACCCGCCCCCGGCTCCGAGCGAGCTGGCGGCTGTGGGAGGATGAGGATGGTGCAGCCGCGGTGGCACCAGGGTCTGGCTTGCAGGAAGCCGTCTGGCTGCACCCCCGCGCCCGGGGAGCGAGGCAGGGGGGGCACCCGGCACGGCTGGGGCAGGAAGGGCAGCACCCACCCCAGCAATGTGAAGGAGCAGAGTGGCACCCCGGGAGCTGCAGGTTCAGCACAGCTTCCTCACCCTCCTCAAGTGTCAGAGAGGATGGAAGAGAGCCCCGACATCCCACATGGACCACCCGGCTCCTGCACAGCCTGCCCGTTTCCCACTCAGGAAGGGGGCAGCCATCGCCCGGGGGTGGCCCCTGCCCGACAGCGCTGCTGCCACCGGTGCGGAGCAGGAGGGATGAGGCTCCGTGGTGCAGCTGGGGAGCAAGGAGAGGGCACAGCTAATTGGGATAATTGCTAAAGCAGGCGAGCAGCGAGCGGGGAGGGAGGCGGTGAACAAGGAGCCGTTGTGCACAGGCGGCCCAGGCACGCGGCCCCGGCTCCAGCCGGCAGCGAGAGCCAAACAAACGGGGACTGTTTGGAGCGAGGCAGGACAAGCAGACGGCAGGACAGAAACCAGACCTCCACTGGGAGAGAGCCGGAGCCAAGGGCTTAGCTGGGAGCTGGGCGCTGCACAGGGTGTGCCGCCTCCCGGTGTGGAGAGCAGCTCCAGATGCTCTGGGGATTCACCGGGCCAGGACGGTGCCATCCCTAACCCATCCCCGGGGCAGGGGGCAGAGGACAGGATGGCAAAGTGCTGCGGAGAGTCCAGGCCAGGAGATGAGTGACAGCCCTTCTGCCACAGCCATCGCCAGGACTCAAAACTCTCAATCACAGAAATACAGCAGGAAAGCAGCCCTTCTGCTAAAGCAGCGTCGGCAGGTGCAGTCACTGCTCAAGGCCGTGGCACGGCGGAAGCTGCGGTATCGCCCCCAGGGCTGCTCAGGAGCCCGCGGGGGTGGGAGCAGCAGCTGCCCCCGCCTCGGCTGCTCCCTCCGCAGGAAGGAGAAGTGACATCTGAGCAGGAAGAAACGTGGCTGTGTATGTGAGCTGCCCAACCCCAGCTGGGGCTTTCACAGCCCCTTTTCCGGGTGTCTGTGTGAGGGTTTAGCCTTGGAAGACACGCCGGGCTCTTTGCTGCTGCCTGGTTATGCACAGGCAGCTGCGGATTGTGGCCCATGGACACAGATCCCCACAGCATCGACCTGTCACGGGGCTGGGCTGAGCTTGGCAATGGGCAAATTGCCTTTCCTAAATTCCCTGTGCAATGGCACAAGGCCACCCAGCTGCCACTGTCCCCGTGGCACATTGTGGGTGAGAATGCACGAACAGCAATGGGAACATCTCTGTGCTGGCCAAAGGCTGTGCCTGAGCAGGGAATTTGTTTATGGGTAGGATGGAGCAGAGGGGGAGATTCTGGCACTGCCAGCAGGAGTGCCCAGATCCGTGCTGCCTCCCTCTTCCCTGTACATTCAGCAGCAGCTCCCTGCAGGGGCAGCCCCTGGCTCCTGCTCTAAAGCCTGTTGGGAACAGCCCACCCTCAGCCCCAAGGCTCTCGGCAGCTGGGAGGAGACGGGAAGGACTTGCTCCAGGCCAGGAAATCCTTGCTTTCTCCTCCAGCCGGGCCGCAGTGGGCAGCCACAATGCTCGCTTCCCCCGCGCCGCTGCCAAGCCCCGGCCTGACCCGGGGGCGGCCGGGCCAGGAGCCGCAGGGGAGAGGGACAGAGGGGGGCTGCGGGAGGGCGATAAGGAAACCGGCTCCTCTCTGGTTCCTGCAGCCCGGGGAGAGGCCGGCAGCGGGCCAGGGACCGGCCCGCTCCTGTGATGTCGGTGTGGCTGTGCCAGCCTGGACACCGGGTTTTGTATCCAGCTCGTCATCCCTGAGGAACGCGGCATTCCCCTGCCAAGGGAAGAGCCCGGCATTGAGCTGGAAAGGCTTTGACTCTGCAGCTCAGCATCCTCGCACAGGTGTCTGGCAGGAGCACAGGCTCCGAGCAGCTCTGGCACACCTGGGACGTGCCTCTGCCCCGTCCCTGTCCCCGCGGGCACCGGGAGGGCCCGGCAGGGCACGGTGCCCAGCGCGGCAGCAGCACATGTGTCCCTGTCCCCACCCATGAGCCCGCAGGGTGGCCGGGGTGTCACATCGGGAGAGCGCAGCAGGGTGAGCAGGATGGCGCTGGCAAGGGCTGCTGTGGGCTCTGAGGAGCTGCCAGCCCTCCTGGGGCTGTGCTGTGCTGCAGGGTGAGCAGCAGGGGCTCGGGAGGAGCCGGTGCTGCCCCTCCACACAGAGCTGGGTGCCCGGAGCTGGCACGGAGAGCAGGGCCTGGGCTGCTGGGGGATGGCTGCCGTGGCCGGGACAGCCCAGAGTGTGCACCCAGGGGCTGACCCGAGGGACAGGACACATTCTGCCCCCACAGGAAATCCCTCCCACCGAGCAGCTCTGGCAGGTCACCTCCAGGCTCCATTTGGGCTTTCAAAGCTGCTGCCATCCTGAGAGGGAATCAAGAGCTGTGGAAACTCTTTGCATGCTCTGGGTAAACGCAGAGATGAGCAGGGCAGGGTCTTTGCACTCGGGGTGTCGAGCACAGGCCTGGGAACACAGGCTGGGTTTTGTGCCGGAGTTTCCCACACCGGGGTGTTAGAGAGGGGCTGTGCTGCTCAAGGGCACAGAGCACCAAATTCTGAAGCTTCCATGAGCCCCCAAACCCCATCTCTGGCAGCTTCATCCCTGGGTCTGCTCTGTGGTGCCTGTATTGCCCCTCAGAGCTGCACCAGTGGGATCCCCCTCACTGGGTGACAGCTGAGCCCTGGTGCTGGTGACACTGATCCCTGGGGTTCTCCTTATGGGATGTTCACCCCACTGGTGCCTTGCACTCCCTGTGATCCCCCCGTGTACCCCCGGGCCTCACTCTGATTTTAATGAGGAGGCAGCTGAGAATTGAGGTAAAAGCCTTGGAGGAAACCCCGCCCAGCTGTGCCCCACGGCGGGAGACTTCCCGAAGGGACCCATCCCACGTGTGTTTCACACTGCCCCAATTTAGGGGTTGCCCTCCCATCCCTGCACTGGCCCAACGCCTTCCCGTGTCCTTTCTTCACACCGGTCCCCCGCGGGCTCTTCTGAGCTTCAGCGAAACCTTCAGCCCCCCAAGGTTTGGTGAGCGGCCCCCACCTGCACTGGGGGCTCACCGAGCTGCCCCCTCGGCCGCTGCCAAAGCCTCTCGGCCTGGGAAGCGTCGCCCTTCATCATCCTCCGGTTCTGCCGGGCTGCAAAGAGCATCACCACCCTCCTGTGCCTGCGCCAGGCACTGCACCGCCACGGAGCCCCGGGGAACGCTCACAAACGGCATCGCTGCAGGAGTTTCTTATTCTTTGTGCCTGAGAAAGCTCCACCGCTGGATGCCAACTGGGAGAGCTCCACCGCTGGATGCCCCACAAACTCCTGTCCCTGGAGAAAGAGCCCCAGGAACAGAACGTGCCTGCGCCTTTCTGGTTTGTTGGTTTATTTGTTTGTTCGGGGTTTTTTAAACAAAATAAATGTGCCTTTTGCTGTGTGTGAAGCTGCAGCGAGCTGAGGCATCCCAGGGGATCCCTGCAGTTTCTAGTATCCTGCAAAAACTCCCAACAGCTTGTGCTGGGTCACACAGGGTCAGGGGCTGTGGGTGCCCTGCCGTGGTACGGCTGGGAGAAGAGCAGAACTCATGGAATGGGATTGAGGAATTCCTGCGCCAGCCCTTTCCTCCTGGCTGATGTCCCACGGCTGGGGATGCTCCTGCCCCTGCAGCACCTGCAGCCCGTGCTGGGAACCCAGCCCCCTCCACGGGGCTGCCTCCTCATTCGCCGGCTTCCAATCAGATCCTTAATTCCCCACTGCTTGCTAGCATCAGTAATCCTGGCTGTGTCCATGGAGGTGCTGCAGATTTTCAGGAATTTCTTTCAGCATCCCAGCATCCTCCCCAAAAAGAAGGTGCCAATGCTGTGGCTCTGCTAAAACTTTCCTTACCAGCAAACCTGAATTTGGTTCACGCAGAGAGAGAGGGGGATTATTTTGGACAGTAGAAACTGGGTAACCATGTGTCTTCACTAATTTGACTGAATTTCAACCCCATTCCCTAGGCTTTCATGGAGGAAAAATAGGGATAAAGAGATGGTAGTCAGAAATGTGTAAATAAGAAACGTAGAAGTTGTGCCAGTGTCCAGAGCTCAGTGCCCAGTGCATGGCACACAGTGCTGGTGCCAGTGGATGGTGCTGGTGGCTGTACTGGTGTCAGTGCCAGGTCCTGACAGTGGTGACAGTGCATGGTGGCACTGCCTGCTGTGTGGTGTTCACTGTGCACTGTGGTCCTGGTGCCGTGCCCATGCTGGTGCTGGTATCCACTGCTGGTGCCCAGTTTCTGGTACCAGTGGCTGCTGCTGGTTTGGTGCCTCGGTACTGGTGGCCTTGCCTGGTGCCCAATGCCTCTGTCCAGTGCCCACCTCCCACTGCCCCCTGCCCCCTGTCCAGTGCCAAATGTCCCAGTCCTGTTCTGGTCCCAGTGCCTCCTGTCCAGTGCCCCTGTCCACTGCCAAGTGCCCATTGTCCAGTGCTTGGCGTTGGTGCCCAGTTCCCTGTGGCCCTGCCTTGTGCCAGTGTCCCGTGGGCTGGGCTGCTCCCTTGGTGCTGTGTGCCGGCTGTTGGGTGCTGCGGGTGGGGTGCTCTTGCCCCGCTCTCTCGGGGCTGGTCTGTCTGTCTGTCTGTGTCGCTGGGGGCCGCCTGTGGCTGGGGGCCGGTCCGTGTGTCTGTCGGTCGCTCGGGGCGGTGCCGCTCGGGGCGGTCCGTGCGGGAGGAAGCGCAGCCGGGACAGAGCGGGGACAGAGCGGGGACAGAGCNNNNCTCCCACCCCCTGCTCCGTCCCCAGCCCCTATCCCAAGTGCCCTCGTCCTGTCCCGTCTTCCCTCTGCCTCTCCACTCCCCTGCACCCTCCTTCCTCCCGCTCCTCTCCCTACTCCTTTCCCTTCTGCTCTGTGTCCCCCTAGAAATTCCTACCGCACCCCCCTGCCCTGCCTGCACTCAGTGTCCCACACTGCACCCCCACCTGTGCCCCCCTGCTCACCCCCTGCGCCCCTGCTCCTGCCTCCCCTCCTGTGTACCTTTTGGGGGTCCCTTGGGGCTGGCAGGGGGTGGGGAGCACAGCTCTGCACCCAAACCTGTGGGGTCTGCCGGGGGTCTCTTCCCCTGCTGTGAGAACAAGGCCAGCCCTGACACCCCCCCTCCCTGGGGTACCAGGGGCTCTGTCCCGCAGGGGGTGGCACAAGGCCACGTGTGCTGCCAAGGGGCAGGGAGATGGATCGTGGAGTCACTGTGGAGAACCCCTATGCCAGTGTCAACATCCCACGGGAGCAGTTCAAGCAAAGCTTCATCACTCGCTACCTGAGAGAGGAGCCCACCATCATCGCCAACCCTGCAGCCGTGCCCTCCTACGGCACGGAGGAGCAGACAGACCTTGCTAATAATGGCTTCAACAGCCCAACCATCTCCACAGACAAGTCCTGGTCCCGTCCCTACAACCCCTATGCCAGCATGAGGATGCCCAACGGGGACTCATCTGCCTCCTTCTACACCGTGACCCTGGACAAGACACCCAAGGGCCAGGAGCAGGGGGCTGGCAGGAGCTGTGGCTGCTGCAGGTGCTGCTCCTGCTGCCCAAAGTGCTGCTGTGTCATCTCCTAAGGGCCCTCCCTGCACACACGGGATGTGTTGGACATGGGATGGGGCCAGCTGACCCCACAGGGACATAGCTGCTGGCCTGGGCACCCCGAGAAGCTCCTCTGGCACCTGGCAGAGCTGACACTGGCTGGACTGACATGGCTTTTTACCTGTGAACCCTGCAACAAATATGCTGGTGATGGGTGGGCCCAGGAGGCCAGAGGATGACGTGTGCCAGGACAGATGTCACCAAGAAGTGAATGAACTGGAGATGGGACAGCACTGTGAGCCTGCAATCCTGCACAGAGCTCTTGCCAGTGTCACCATGCTGGAAAACCTCCACCCTGGGAAGGTGTGGGCAGTGTCCACCTGCTCATGGGTAGGTTTGGATGCTGGCAGCCCTGTGTGTGGCAGAGGAGGACATCATCATCATCATCACTGTCTTGGAGCAGTGGAGAGGAGCCAAGGACAAGCCTCCAGCTGGAGCAAGGACCCACTTCCCCAGAACTGAGTTGTCCCCCCTCCCACAGCATCACAGGGGTGCTACTGGAACCCTGCACTGAACTCCATCTGGGTCCTGCTCCTCTTCACCACCCTGCCCATGGGACAGAGGGACAGAAAAGACAGCCAAAGCATGGCAGAGTGCTGGACTGTGCTACAGGGCAGCACCTGATGGCACAGCATGGATGTGGGCATTAACATCTCGGTGCCAGGAAACCCCCCAGCCCCATTCTGTTCCTCCTGCCAGGCTTGTGGGGTGCTGGGCACAGCCTCTTGTCCCATCTGCATCCCAGAGCTGGGTCCAGTGCAGAGGGCTGGCCCAGCCCCAGCAGTTGGGCAGCCCTGGAGCAGCTTGCAGGGGATGCAGAGGCCCAGCCTGAGCCTTTTGGAACTCCCTGGCCTTGGAGGAAGGCAGGAGGAGCCTGCTGGCTCTTCCCAGTGTGCTGGGGCGCCTCCAGGCTGGCTTTGGGCTGGAGCTGCTGCCATCGACCTGGAACAAGCCCGCTGTTGTGCTGATGTCCCGCCGTGGTGCTGGCAGCCCTCCCTGGTGCTGGCGTCCCAGGGACAGCTGCTCTGCCAGGCGCCAGCTGCTCCGTGCCCGCTGTAGAGCTGCCTGCTCGGCGGGAGCCGGGCTGCGGGGGCAGTGCCTGTGTTTGCAGATGACTCCAGGGTGCTGCAAATAAAATCACAGCCCTCTCCTGCCCTGCCGAGGTGTGCCTCTTCCCTCCACGCAGGCTTTTCTGGGATTCCCCGTGTCACTTCTTGCTTTCCCTGGTGGGTGTGTAAGGGCAGTGCTGAAGCCTCCAAACCAGCCTTAACTGTTGCCCTGCCGACTCGTGGCAGCAGCAGCTCACGCCGAGCTCTTTGGCTGCTGCCTGGTGCCCCGCTGCCAGCCTGGCTCCAACAGTGCCAGCCTGCAGCCAGCAGTGCCCAGGCGTGCCCAGCACAGGCTGCTGCTGCCTGTCTGGGTTCACTGGCTGGTGCTCAGCCCAGCCCTGCCAAGCTGGATGAGTGTCCTGTCTGGAAAGATTTTATGAGTCTTTGGGAGAGGCTGAAGAAGGGCCTGGCAAAGGGAAGTTCCTGGCTGGGCCAGCTGGGTGGGCTCTGGGGCACTGCTCGGGCTGGCTGTGACTCCCTGGGAGTCCATCAGCAACGGGAGACCCCCACGGCTTGGAATTCACCCCACAAGCACTGGGTGCCCAGCATTGCTTGGATGTCACCACACAGATCCCACTGGAAGCCCACAGTGCCTGGGAGCCACCACTGCCTGGAAGCCCATTCCTCAGGATATTCTGGCCTGGGGTGGCAGTGGCTTGGCAGAGGTTTGGCCCCCCCGTGCCCACCCCCGTGCCTGGCCCAGGTCCCAGGGCGGTGGGTGGCCGGGGGGGCTGGCAGGGCAGGCTGGCAGGGACACAGCCCTGCACAAGGAGCTCTCTTGTTCTCCCTGCCCAGGACACGGCAGTGCGGACGGGCAGATCCAGCCCTTGTTTGCTTTGGTGTCCCCGCTGCCAGCCCTGCCCTGAGCGGTGTGGCGGGGCTGGGGACACGTCACCGCCGCAGGGTGGGGGCGGCCCCGGGGCTCTGCGGAGCTTGGGGACACAAAGCTGTCTCCAGGGGTGTGCGGTGCCCCGGGCTGAGCACCCGGGCAGGGCATGGCAGGGCAGGGCAGGGTGCCGCATCTGCCGTGTCACCGTCAGTGTGTGCCCTTCGCTCTGCACTGCCCCGGGGCCATGGCAAACACGGCGGGAGCGGCTGGCACCGCCTGCCCCCAGCCGGGCAATGATTAAACCAAAGGGGGGTGAGCAGGGCAGGGGGCAGGCTGCAGCCCCACACCTCGGCGGGCTCTGATGAGCCGGGCAGAGTCCCACGGGTGCTCCCCGGCTGTGTTCACCTTCCCAAGGTGCCCAGGGTTGTGCTGGGTGCCTGCCACCTCCGGAGCGTGGGTGGCGGTGCAGGGCTCTGGCTCACCCCGATCGGACCTTTGCCCTCCCTGAGGGTGCCGCTCCCCACCCCGCCGTGCCGAAGGTCCCTGCAGCGCCCGGGGATGAGCCCTGGGAACAGGAAAACACGTTTCCCATCCATGTGTGTCGCTGCTGATTGCAGATCTGCCTTCCCTGAGGGGAGACCTTATTGCTCCACACAACTGCCTGACAGGAGCTGTAGTGAGGTGAAGGTTGGTCTCTTCTCCCAAGTAACGAGTGACAGGACAAGAGGAAATGGCCTCAGGGATAGGTTGGATATTAGGAGAAAACTTTTCACTGGAAGGGGTGTAAAGCCCTGGCATAGGCTGCCCAGGGCTGTGGTCGAGTCACCATCCCTGGAAGGGTTCGAAAAATGTGTGGTTGTGGCACCTGGGTTAGTGGTGAACGTGCTGGTGCTGCTGGGTTCATACTGGACTCCATGATTTAAAGATATTTTCCAACCTTAGCAGTTCTGTGATTCCCTGTTCCTGGATCCAGGGGGGCTTTTGGCAGGGCTAATGGTGCTCTTGGTGCCAGCATGGCAGATGCACAGTCCCTGTCACCAAGGGCTCCCCTGCCCCAAACCCTGCCTGTGCTGAGCTGGGGTGCCCAGCAATGGCCAAGAGCAGCTGGGCACAGCCCCTCAGTGGGACACAGCCCTGGTGGCATCACGGAGGGACCTGAGGGCTGCTGGGCAGGGGCTGGAGTGGGGCAGGAGGGCAGGCAGGATGGGGCAGGGCTGTGTGAGTGTGTGTGTGGAGCAGGAGAGGCAGCCAGAGGGGTCACTGCCTCTGAGCAGTGCCAGGGGTACCCCCAGCTGTGCACAGAGCCAAGCTCACCCCTCTCACCCACAGAATTTTTTTGGCAGAGCTCCCTATGGGACTGCAGCGTTCCTGTCCCTGCTGCAGGTGAGCCAGGCCAGCACTGTGTGTTGGGTGGAAGAAGGACAGCGTGGCAGCTTTGGGACAGCCCCAGCCCCAGCTGCCTGCACAGCCCTGGGCACATGGCCCTGGAGGGAGCACCCTGAGCCTGCCAGGAGCCAGCTCTGCACCCCAGCACAGGCAGACATGGCCAGGCCACAGCTGGAATCCCACACAGCTGGATCCTGCTCTGCCCAGGGCATATGGCCCTTGCTCCACCTGAGCCAATGGGTTTGACCAAAACTGACATCCCTGGCACAGCCCTGGCCCAAACTGGCCCCACTGGCCCATGCTTGCTACCAGCCTGGCAATGGGAGGGCAAAACCCTGCCATGGGGTGCCACCCCCCTGCCTGGGGACCCAGGGGCACTGCACTGCCTTGGGCAGCCTGTGGCAGGGCTGGATCAGGGTCCTGGGCTGGGATATGTGCTAAGAGGTGCTGTGCTGCTGGAGCTTCTTCCTCACTCCCAGGTACCAGTGTTAGGGAGTGAGCCCTTCTGCAGAGCCCAGTGACTCTGTGAGGGTCTCAATTTCCAAACCCTCGGATTCTTTCTCTGAAGAGTGCTGGAAACATGACCTGAGGGCTGCTGGTGAGGAGGCAGCACGGGAAGGAGGTGCCTGTCTGTCTGCCTGCTCCTGCCTGCAGTGGGAGCTGCTGCCTGCTCCTGCTCCACACTGGAACGCTGCCGGCTGTCTGTCCGTCCTGCCCTGCCCTAAGGATGGGCTTTTCTCCACCAGGATCCTGGGCCCAGGATCTGTCCCCCTTCCACGCTCCCCTCTTTAATCTCCAGCACCCCTCATGCCAAGGCTGGGACATTGCTGCTGGACCATAGGCAGCTGTGGGGACAGAATCTGGCACTTCCCTGGCATTGTCACCTCCCCTGGATCATGCACCTTGCAGGGGTCTCTGTGGGGTGCTGGGGTGTCCCCAGGCTGATGCTGAGCATTGGTAACTCAGCCCCCAGCACCAGAGCCTGCAGCCCCACAGGGAAGGGCAGGGGCAGGTCATGGACATGTCACCCCCAGGCCCAGGTGGGAGCACCACCCTACACGTGGGCACTGCCAGCCCAGCCCAGGCCACAGCCCCGGTGTCCCTGCACCAGTCCCAGCCCTGCCACCCCACCGTGCCCCCCGCTCCTGTCACAGCTGTCCCCAGAGCCTGGATCACCTGTGGAAGGATGGGCTGGAGTGTGACAGGGTCTCTGCTGGCCGATGTCTGCCCCGATGTTCTTGGCTCTGAAGGGTGGCCCAGGACATGGAAGACTCTGCTGCTGCTGCCCAGGTCCAGATGACATCCAAGCCCTCTGCCCACGGTGGAGCCCAGAGCTCCTTGGCCTCACAGGGGCAGTTCCTTCTGTTAGTGAAGCACAGGCTGATGGTTAATGACCATTCCTGGCCTTGGATTTCAGAGGGTTTTGTTACCCAGGTGCTTGTAATCCAATCTCACGGGCTTGGCTTCCCTGCAGCAGATCCAATAGCACCTGCCCCTGAAAGGTGAGCCCCTGCCCACTACCACGGCCACTGGCAAGCACAGGGACCTGGCTGGCAGCTCAACCTCCTGATGCTGCCCACAGGACTGCCATAGCCCCCCGGGACAGCACAGCCCTTCTGCCACCACCCCTGAGGCCCTGGGAAGCATCTCAGGACAGGTAGGGATGGGGGAATTGGGAGGAGGGGAGGAGAGGGGTACTGTGTGCACTGAAACCCTTGAGGTCACCTAAGGAGAAGGAACAGAGACTTGGTGGCCTCCAGGGGAAGTTTGCAAATATACTGGTGGGTACCAGAGCCCTCCTGAGATGAGGCTGGACCCCCTCAGACCCCTCCCCACGAGCCTTTGTGCCCACCCCCTGCTGCCAACAGCTGTGCCAGCACAGCCCGGGGCTGGGGAGGAGTGGCACTGTGCCACTGCCTGGTCTCCAAGTGGTGTTCCCCAGCCCACCCAGCCACCTCACTCCTGCTCACCCCATGCTCTCCCCAGTCCCTGGCCCAGCCATGTTCCCTGCAGAGCTCCCAGTGTGACACTGGGACAAACATCCTCCATGGATGCAGGGACAACCCAGTGCAGTGGCAGCATCCTGCTCCTGCAGCAGGGCTGCTCACGGGGCAGGCAGGGATGTTGGGCAGGGATGTTGGGCAGGGATGTTGGGCAGGGATGCTGGGCAGGGATGTTGGGCAGGGATGTTGGGCAGGGATGCTGGGCCGGGCTGCTGGGCAGGGCTGTT
>VWYP01008321.1:134940-155156 GCA_013400435.1 Pycnonotus jocosus | reverse complement strand
TGGGCAGGGATGTTGGGCAGGGATGTTGGGCAGGGATGTTGGGCAGGGATGCTGGGCAGGGATGTTGGGCAGGGATGTTGGGCAGGGATCCTGCTGCTCCTGGGAACCCATCACATGCACCGCTCCCCATCTCTCCCGAATGCAGGGTGCACTGAGAGGTGCCATCCCACCCTTGTGCCCCGTCCCCAGCCATGGCCTGACAGCTCCTCTCCCCCCTTCCCCAGCATGTCCCAGGCCGGTGGCAGCCCCCGGGGAGAGGATTTGGGGCCGTGTGTCGGGGCTCACTCTCGCACCCCGAGCCGGGGCAGCCAGCGCGTCGAGTGCATCATCTGCTACTCCTCCTACGACCTGGGCGTGCGGCTGCCTCGGCGCCTCTACTGCGGCCACACCTTCTGCCAGGCGTGCCTGAAGCGCCTGGACGCGGTCACCAACGAGCAGCGCTGGATCCCGTGCCCGCAGTGTCGCCAGAACACGCCCACGCCGCGCGGCGGGGTCACCATGCTCGACCTCGACCTGGCCACCTTCCTGGCCGTCAAGGCTGACAAGGAGCAGCCGCGGGTGGCCGGCAGGTCCCCGCCCGCTCTGCCCTCCAAGGGCTCCTGCAAGGAGCAGGCGGTGACCCAGCAGCCGGCGGGGCCGTGCCAAGAGCCCGTGTCCCCGGCGCTGTTCCCCCGGCGCGGCTGCTGCCGCCTGTGCCTGTGCTGCGGGGTCACTGCGGCCTTCGAGAGCTGAGCACCACGGACTGCCGGGCCGGGGGAGCTCCCTGGCACTGCTTTTGGGGCTCTTTGCCATGCCTCAGACCCGCGTGTGAGCTGCAGAGGTGGGGCTGTGCTGGCAGCCTAGGAAGGGCTTTCCTGTCCGTTCTGTTGGGATCTGGGGTGCAGCAGCAGGGGATGAGGATGCTGTCACCCCCTCGTCCTGCCCATCTGGCCTGCTGGGTGCTCAGAAACCTGGTCCAGCCATCACAGGCATCATTCCCTGGTCCCTGAGCACGGCCTGGCTCCTGCTCTGTTCCCCTGTGCATGTGGCTCTGCAGCAAGGACAGTGGCACTGAGCATCCCCCAGGCAGGGGACAGGGGCCTGGCACAGCGATGCCGGGGGGTTTGTCCAGCACCTTGAGAGCTCCACATCTATTAAAGACACTTCTGCTCCCGCTGGGCTGCACATCCTGGTCATGTTTGTTGGCAATCCTGGCCCGGGGCAAGCCCTGCCTCTGGTGGGTGGGGGAAGTGAGCTGCCCTGCCAGATTGCTGTGCTGGGAGTGTTTGCTCTGCTGGCCATTTGCATGAGAAATTTTGGCATTGGGATAGCAGGACAGTTGAAGTTGAGGATGATGGATTTGTTAGGAAACCTCCAAGGTTGCTCCAGCTGCATTGCTCGGGTGTGGGAGGAGAGCTGAGCTTGAGAAGCTCCTGCTTGGCCCCGTGCTCTGTGGCTCATGCCAGGTTTGGCTTTTCCTGCCTGCCCCTTTCCTCACACACAAACCCTGCTGCTGTTTTTTCCAGTTGTGCCCTGCTGCCTGCATGGCTTTCCCTGCTTTCCCTGCCTGACTCCACACCAGGGTGCAAGGACAAGAGCCCAGGCAGCTGCTCTGGGTTAACAGGGGCCAAACTGGGAGCACTGGGGTGCACAAGGTGATACTGAAACAGCTCTTGGGTGGAGCTTGGTGTTGCCTGGGCAGCTCTTGCAGTTCTTCCTCAGGGCCCATTTTTTGCATCTGTTTTCCATGTGGTTTATGAGCTCTTGCAATACCCCAACACCAGGAACCCCCTCAGGGCTCAGCAGGGCACCCCAGCCTGTGCCTCCCTGGGGCTGGCAGGGATCTTGTGGCTCCTGGGCAGTCCTGGTGCTTGGATATTCCCTGGTCAGGGCTGCAGCCAGAGGACTCCATCAGCCATGGACAGCACCCACCCCTGCACAGGGCTCATGCACAATTCTGCCACTTGGTGTCACCTGCCATAAAAAAGTCCCAGCTGACGTTCCCAGAAGAACAAACCTGGGGTGCCCCAGGGCACACAGAGGTATGGTATGGTTCAGAAATTCCATGTGAGTCCTGCCTTGGTCCTTTAATTACCAGGGAGCATGCAAGGAATTAAAGCCTTCAAGGAATGGATAAGAGCTATCACTGAGTCCTAATGTGCCTTCTCCTCATTTCTCCCCAAAGACTCAACAGTGGGTGGTGGGTAGAGGGTAGGAAGGGTCCATCCCTCCCTGCAGAGGTGCCAGCAGTGCTGTGCTCAGCCCAGCACCTTCGGGTCCCAGCTTTCCCACAGTGCTGGCTGACCAAACCCATGGCTCTCTGTCCCACACCCCATGTCCCCTATTTCCTTGCCTCCCCCCAACACCAGAACCACTCTGGGGGCTTGGCCTTTGCTTCATTCCTCTGTGGATGTCCCCCTTGCTCCCAACCAGTCACTGAAGGAGGGCATCCTCCCTCCCATCACACTGGGAATGCTTTTGGCACACTGGCTGCACCCCCTGATTTGGCACCTTGGGCAGAGCAGGGCCAGTGCCAAGCCCTGTGCCCTGGGGGGCTCCTGCCCTGGCACAAGCCACCAGAGCTGTCCTGGCAGAGCAGCTGCTCAGAGCAGCCTGTCCTGCCCTGCTCCATGTGGAGCCCAGAACCCCAGGAAGAGGCATGGTGGAGGGAGAGCAGGACACTGGTGGGTGCTGCTCTGGGTGGGGACAGGGACCTGGGCTCCTGCTGAGTGGGTTCTGGGTGCCCATGTTCCTGGGAAGGGGCAGTGACAGTGCCAAGCACTGGCAGCATGCAGGAAAGGGCAGTGGTGGCACTGCCAGGGGACAGGACCCCAAAGTCCCCAAGCTGCCACTGCAGCAGAGTGCAGCCAGAGGGTGGAGAGCAGGAGTGGGGCCAGGCAGGAGCGTGGGATGGTGTCTGGGCATGTTCCTGGCACGGGATATCTCTCCTGCCACGTGCCATCAGGGTCACAGCAAGGGCCTGCCACAAGAGCTGAGTTTTCAGGCTTTTCAGCCTCCCGGGCTCTTTGTGCACAAAAGCTGGAAATGACCTTGCTATTAATAGTGGTTTGAGGGGGTTTTTGGTGTGAATGTTGCACTTCTCACCTGATTCCAGATGGATGCAGGCGGTGGGCAAGGTAGGTCCTGGGGAGCAAGAGCATTTTGGGACAGGATTCCCTCCAAATCCAGGTCTCCATATAATCTGTGGCTGCGGATGGGATGAGCTGGGGCTGCAGCTCCACATGGCAGCAGGTTTGTGCCCCTGCCCTGGGGCTGGGCTGGGCTGGAAGATTCCTCTGAATTATTTCCAGATGGGGATTAATGCAGCAAAGCGAGTTTGCTGCAGGATAGATAAACAAACCAAAGCTCCTCAGGATGCTATTAATAAACCCTCTGCCTGCTGCTTTTGTCCCAGATTTGGGAACATCCTGGCCTTGGCCTGGGGTGCAGCTGTGCCCTGCCTTGCTGCCCATCCAGCCCCTTGGCTGTGGGGCAGAGGGACAGGGATTCCTCTGGGACCATGGCCCCTGGGGTCCTGATGGGTGTGAGTGGGGACAGTGTCCCTGCTCTGGCTGTAAGTGGCATGAAGTGCTGCCAGCTGTGTCCCCACTGAGCTCTGCCAGGAGCAGTGGCACTGGGAGGTGTCCCCTCTCCTCCCCAGCGTTCAGCAGCCAGGCTTTGGGTGGCTTTGGAGTGAGTGTAAACAAGGTGGAGGCAGACTTTGAGCCCCATGGAACTGGCACTGCCATGCCAGGGGAAGAGCAAACCAGTTTTGGGTGGCTGCAGCTTGGGAAGCTCACCTTAGCCATGCTTCTCGTTGGGGGGCTCCTGTGTCACCCTCCATGTGCACACAGATGTGTCCCCCTTCTGGGAAGGAGGAAGGTGGCCCATGGGATCCCAGCCCTCCTCATGGTGGCACGGCTGGTGTCTCCTGCCAGGGGCAGACAGGACAAAGTTTGGACAAAGGCTGGGCTCAGCAAGGTGGGCCATGGCTCCAGCACAGCACCTCACTGAGGACCCCTGGGCATGGTGGGACAGCACAGAAGATGGGGTAAGACCTGCAAATGATATGATTTTGTTTCAGTTATGTTTTTTTCTTGGTAACCCAGGCAGTTATGGGGGCTCTGGGCCCCTGTGCCCCTCTGTAAATGGCTGTTGAGGCAGTGTGCCCATGGGGGATGCCCCCAGGAAGGATGGAGGCTTGGAGCTGGATCTGGATTTGCTGATTTCCAGCTCTCCAGCTTGCAGCACACACAAGCAGTTAATCCCAGGCCACCCAGAGCTGGCTGCTTACCTGGCTGGAGCGGTGCCCAGCGGAGGGAGGGACGTGGGCACCGTTCCACACCTTGCAGGGCAAGCATCATCGCAAAAATATTTACTGAAAAAAAGTGCAGCTCCACCCCGAGGGAAACCGGGTCCGGGTGCAGAACCCCAGCCAGGTTTGCAGGCGGCTGAGCAGGGGAATGAATGCGAGTGTCTGCAGGGAGCCGGGCACTGCCCAGCACCGCCGGGCTCAGCACAGGGCACCGGGCAAGGCGTGCGGCTCCGGGGAGCCCGGTGGTGGGAGCAGCCCAGCACAGCAGGTCAGGGAGCCCTGTGTGCCCCGGGGGGCAGCCATGGGCTGCTGGAGGAGCCCCGTGCTGGCCGTGCTGCTGCTCCTGTGCCCAGCTCCCTGTCCAGCCTGCCCGGCCGCCTGCCGCTGCTCCCCGCCTGAGGTGGATTGCAGCGAGCGGGGCCTCCGCGAGGTGCCCTGGAGCCTCTCGCCCAACACCAGCACCCTGTGGCTGGGCTACAACTTCATCACGGTGCTGGGGCCACGCTCCTTCGCTCTGCTGCCGAGGCTGCGGCTGCTCAGCCTGCTCCACAACCGCCTGGAGCTGATCCACAGCCAGGCGCTGCTGGGGCTGGGGCTGCTGCAGGAGCTGGACCTCAGCCACAACCACCTCACCGTGCTCACCCCCGAGACCTTCCTGCCCCTCAGCAGCCTGGCCACGCTCAACCTGGGCAGCAACAGGCTGGGGGAGCTGGAGCCGGGGGTGCTGGATGCCTTGCCCCAGCTCCGGGCACTTTTCCTGCAGGACAATCCCTGGGTGTGCAGCTGCAGTATCCTGCCCCTCTGGCGCTGGCTCAGCCACAACAGGGGGAAAGTGCGAGGTGAGTGCCCAGAGGGCTGTGTCCCCAAGCCCCCCCTGCCCGCTCTGTGCTGGGTTGTCACCCTGCCAGGGCTGAGGCAGGACCCAGCACCCTGGCTGACAGCTGGCAGAGGGTGGTCAGTGCCCTTGGGGTGAGGTTCCCCAGAACCTGTCCTTAGGTCATGCCAGCTCCTCTTTCTGCCCAGGTGGATACAGCCCTGGGTCTCAGCTGGTTCCCACATTTTGATTCTGGTCACCAGCAGGGATTGCCTGGAAAGGAGGGCTGGGCAATGTCCCAGTGAGTGACAGGCACCCAGCACTGTCCCCAGCAGTGGCACCAGTCCTGCCACATGGCACCTGAGGGGGCAAGTGGAGCCTGTGTGTCGGGGGGCACATCCCCACTGGCCTATCCAGCATGCAGTGCTTTCAGCCCCCTCCCCAAAGCCTTCATGAGCCTGGTTCTGATCCTGCATTTCCTCCCCCATGAGCCCCAGTGCAAGACAGCTCTGCCAGCAAAATATCACCACTGCTGCCCTCTCCTGCTTGCTTCCAGCTCAGATATGTGACTGTGCTTGTGCTGGCTGGGACCTTCTGTGGCATCTCCAGGCTGGCTGCTCACTGCTCCCCACATCTATCTTCTGGGAGCCAGTCCCTCCCCCTTGCCTGTCCCACCTGCCATCCTGCCCCAAACCCATCTTCCTGTGCCCCCTGCAGCACTGTGCCCACATCCCATCCCTTCATCCCATCCCATCCCATTTTCCCATCCCATTTTCCCATCCCATCCCATCCCTTTATCCCATCCCATCCCATCCCATCCCATGACCCCATCCCATCCCTTTATCCCATCCCATCCCACCCCACACAGGTGAGTCCTGAACCTCACCATTCCCCTCCTTGGTGGCCCTGGCCGCTGTCCTCCTGCCCTGGTGCCATCTGTCCCCTGCAGACCTGCCATCCCCTCTGTCCTTTCCCAGCTGCCCTCCAGCACAGTTTTTCTCTTCCAGAGAAGAGTTTGCTCCTGTGCAGAGTTCCGGAGCTGCTGAGCAATTACCCGATCATGGCCTTTGGGGACGAGTCCTTCAGGCAGTGCCAGGACACCTCGCTGTCCCCACAGCACTACATTACCTTCTTCATCATTGGACCCATCTCCTTCATCCTCAGCATCTTCTTCTGCACCTTCATGGGCTCTCTGGTCGTGTTCTACCACAGCCTGCGCCGGGAATCCCACTGCTGGAGGAGACCCCGCGTCTGCAGGGTGCACTGAGGGGCTCAGCCCGCTCTGCCCTGGGCACGCTGGGCTCCAGCTGTGCCCCTCTCCAGCTGCCTGCACCCACCTGCTGCAAACTCATCCCTGTGGCCCAGCCAGAGGCAGTTCTGTTCCTGGAATCGCTTTGGCTTTTCTCAGAGTCCCCCAAGACGGTGGCAAGCTGCGTCTGCCAGGGGGGAGCAGCCTCCAGCTCAGCTCCCTACGGGGCATGGGCTGACCACAAACGCTCTCAGTGTTTTGGAAGGCTCCCCAAGGCCACCCTCAGATGTGCATATCCCCTTTGTGGGGACATCCAGGTGATCCTTCTCCCCTTGTCCTGCCCCCTGTGCTGCCCAGTCCCCTCAGTGTGCATTTAGGGTGCCCCATATGCTTCACTGTGCCTTTAGGTGCAGCCTGGGAGTCCCTGTGTGCATCCCAGGACCCACCACATTCCTCTTGGTGCCTTTCAGGCCACCCTAGGAGTCACCATTTGCCTTTTGGTGCAGCCCAGGAGCCTCTCTGTGCCTTTCCATTTCCTCCTTGGGCCTTTTGCTGCCCCCTGACTGCACCCTCTGACTGCTTTCAGTGACCCCAGCAGCCTCAGGGCTTTTTTTTCTGTGCCCTCAGAACTCCCTGGCTTGCCATTTCCTGCACCCAAATGCCATCTTTGCCTTCTGTGTCATGGCAGCCATCGTTTTCTTTTTAGTGTACCCCAGAGCTCTCTGTGTGCCTTTTGGTGCACCTGAAAAATCCCTGGGTGGTTTGGAGCATTCCAAAGCTTTCCTGGGGCTGTCAGACCATCCCAGGCTCTTCAGTGTGCTGCCCAAGGACAGGGCTGGTTGCAAAAAGCTCCTTTTGATAGTTTTTTTTTCCATTGAGTCAGGAATGCTGGTGCTGAGAAGGCTCAGCCAACAACCAAGGTCTAGGGTGAGGCTGAAGTTTGGGGTGAGGGCCAGGAAGAGCCTTGAGCTGCCACTGATGTGGTTCGGCAGAGGAGCTGCCAAAGGACGGGTGAGGCTGTAGTGGTTTCTCCAACAGCTTTTCCCTAGGCTACAGCTCATCCCAAGCCAAGGTGGAGGGTTAGCTCAGTGTTGGGAGTGGGGACAAAGAAGCCCTTTACAGGGGACCTTTACAGCAGCCCTGGCTGCTGCCTCACCTCTCATCACCCACAAAATGGGGCTGGGGCTGCCCCTGCACCTCCCTGCCCTGCTCCCTCCTTCCCTTTCCTGTGGAAATGCTGCTGGAAATGCTTAGTGAGCGTGCTGGGAGATGGCCTGGAAGGATCTGGAGCTGTGCTCTAGGAGAAAGCCACAAGCTGGGGTGACAAAAACATCTTTCAAGGAGAAACAACAGCCCTTTTTAGCCTGATCTCTTACCCACTGCAAGATGATCAGAGCCACAATGAGATGCTGTGGCCACCAGCCTTGTTCACTCCAACTCCTGCCTACGCAAGGGCTGAGACCTCCCAGGGATGTGGCAGGAATCATCCTTCAGCAGGCTCTTGGCAAGGCTTCAATCACACATCAATAAACCAAATGTCACCTCAGTGGTGGCTTGCTCCCATTTTTATTTTCAAGAGAGAAACCAGCCCCATGTGCTGCCACATGGCCAGATTCCTCCTTCCTCCTCTGTTGTGGGGCAGAGGCTCTGCAGGGAGCTGCTGCAGGCAGCATCTGCTCCAGTGCTGCCAGCCTTGCACCTGGCAGGGCTGCAGGACCTCGGCCAGGATCGTTGTCTTGCCTTTCCCAGGAGCAATCCCAGTTCTCCCAGACCCTCTCTAGAGAGCATTCAGTTATTCCTGAGAAGGTCTGGGCTTCCCATTTGGAGCCAGGACCTCGTTTGCCATCCTGCATGGCCACCTGAATGATGCTCCTTCCCTCAGACCATCCTGAGGCTGGGCCCCATGGGGCTGGGCTGGAGGTGTCAGCACATGGCCAAGATGCTGTGCAGGGGTGATGTTCCTTCAGTTCAGCCTTGGGGGACCTTCCTGTTTTGGAGATCACTTGATGGACCTCGCTATGGGTGGGCTGATGTGTGGGGACTTCCCCAATGCCTTCATCCCTGCAGTCCATCCCCTATTCCCAAAGGCTGGCCCCACTGGCCAGGCCCCAGGCTGGCTCCCAGGAGATGGGGAGCCCAGCAGTGTCCTGGGACTGTTTTCCCCAGGATGGAGGTGGGCCAGGGCCAGCTGCCATGGTGCTGGTGTTTGGACAGCTCCAGACTGTCCCCATCCCCTTGCTGTGCCCCACCCAGGCTCTCCAGGTTCTCTGTCACCTGAGTATCCCAGAATGGGGATCCCTTTCCCTCTCCAGTCTCCTCTATAGCCCCTGGCCTTTCTCCCTGCTGCTTTCTCCATCCCTTCCTGTCCCTCCACTGTTTGCAGACCCTGTCCCAGGGTTGGGTGAGGCTCTGATTCACTGCAGGCCTCCCTGCCAGCTTTGCCAGAAATCAGAGACAGAAAGAGGCAGACAGCTCTGGAATAAACCACTTCATGATCCAGTCTAGACTTTACTGAGCTCTTGCAAAAACTTGGTATTAATGTAACATTGACGTATAAAGTAGAATGGGTCCGATTTCTCAGCTGGAGCTAGATGAACTTGATGGAGCCACAGCAGTTGGTGGGACGATGTTCACAGACCTCAGCTGCCATGTGAAAATCCTGCCTGCGGGGCTGCTGCCCGCGGGGCGGCCTGGGGCAGAGGGGAGGCAGTTCGTGCCGCTGGGTACCACGCTGCAGGTGGGTTTTCCGTGTCGGCAGCGGACGGGATGTGATGCTGCTCATCCCCGCTGCCGCCGCCTCCGCCCCCGCTGCCGGAGCCCACGGGGAGGGATGCTCGGGGTGGGCGTGCGGGCTCGAGGGGAGGAAGGTGCGGGGAGGGACGGCGTCAGCCTGGCTCGTTCGGTTCCCTTCTCCCGAACTGGAATCTGCTTTCCACGTCTCCAGGTTCAGGCAGATGGAGCGCCGTGAGCTGGGGCTTCAGGGCTGCCGCGGGAGCTGCTGGCAAGCTTGAACTGCAGGTGAGGGTGGCAGGGGAGCCGCCGGTGCTGCCCGTGGTGCCCCGACAGTGCAGACAGGCTGGGGGGCCGCTGCAGCACCGCAGCGAGCCGTGACCAGCCAGCAGCATCTCTCCTTGCATTGCTGGTGCTGAGGCAGTGTGGAGCTGGGGTAGAGGTCAGTGCAACCATCCAGAGCCATTTCCCGTGGAGAATTCCTGGCCAGGAGAGCTGCTGTGTGAGTGCTACATGCTGGCCGCGGCCAGGTCCTGGGGATGTCTTGTGTGCAGGAGAGGCGGGGGCCGGGATCTTGGCTGCCGGCGCTCCGTGGGCTCCGGAGTACCGCGATTAGCACATGGGCGGGGGCTGCAGGGCGAGAGCTCTGCTGCTGCAGCCAGACCACGGACAGGAACCGAGTCACAGCCACGGGCCGACGGGAGGGAGGAGAGTCCATCCCCTGCAAGGAGCAGAGCGCGCATCTTCCAGCCCCTGCGGCACAGTGAGGGGCACCGGGCACAGCAGGAACATGTGCCCGACCTGCCGCACCAGGAGCTGGCTGCTCCAGCTGCTCAGGGCCGTGGGCATGTCACTGGAGCTCTCCAGGTGGTGGGAGACGTGGAGCACACATCTGAGGGGCTGTGTGTGCTCAGAAGGCTGCAGCCTCTGAGGTTAAGCACGTGTTTGTGGTCTGGCACCAGCTCTTCCCTGCTACCATGGGAGAGCAGGCACCGTGTGCCATCTGCAGTCCTTTCCCCTTGCACGGAGCCAGTCAGTGGCAATTCTGATTATCGTGGCACTGTTTGGAAGCAATTATCTCTGTACAGTGAAGTCCAAACCTTGCCCTGGTCCTGCCGTGCTTCCTGGGGCACGAGCATGGCAGCAGGCCTAGGAAGGGAGGGAGATATACAATGGAGTCACTGTGTATGGATGAAGGATGCTTTCCTCCCATCTCACCCGGAAGAACCCATCAGTGTCCCTTGAAGGCAGTCTTGGCTGTGCCTTCCTACTGTGTTGGGCAAGGACTGATGGCCCTCGGGGAGAAGGTCACACCACAGTGCTGACTGAGGGGTCGGAGAGGTTGAGCTGGCCAGTGATGTCGGTGGGGTGATACTGCTGCAACACACAAATAGACAGACAAGGAGAGAGAAGTGTTAGGCAGTTCTGGCACTTGTCCCCGCTGTGACTTCTACCCCATGTGTCCCTACAGGATATGTCTTGGGGGTGAAGCAACGCCCTGAAAGCTGCTGCTGCCTGAGGTCCCCTTGCCAGTGCCATCCACGCTTGTGCAGAGGTCATTGCAGACGCTCTCCAAGCACCCTGGAGCTGGGCAGAGGGGACACCCAGGAGCGTGGTGCAGCTTCTGCAGAGCGTGGCTGCCACGTCACCCGCTAAGCCAGGCCCTCTCTGCTCTGGGAGGGCTACAAAACAAAGCCTGTGACTCATCAGCCCAGCCCACGCCTGAACCTGTGTTTGGAGGGTCTGGCTGGGTTTTGGCACCTCTCTGGTGCCAGATCAAGCTGTGCTTTGAGGCCAGGGCGTTTCACCTCCTTGCTTGAATGACCTTGCCGTGACTACCCTTTCATGCAGGTGAGATGTGTGGTGTGGTTGACTTTTGATAAAGTGTGGCATTGATTGCTAATGTGAAAATATGGCCTGTGTTGGGGATGTGGGCTGGGTTTGGGGTTCTGAGCTCCTTGCAGATCCGGGGGCTTGGCATGGGAAAGGCCATGGGAGAGCCCTCCCCTGCTGCAGTCCCATCAGCAAATAGCAGGGAGAGCAAAAATACCCATCAATGGGCAAGAAAAAAATGTCCTTCCTCCCCAGGCAGGAATTCACAGCTGGGCAGTTATTTCCTCCCTTCCTCCATCCATACTCCTTTCCTCTCCCAGCTCCGCTCTCCTAACTCCAAACCCTAAGTGGGAAGCCCTGTCCAGCCCTGCTGTGGGAGCGGGTGGCCCGGAGCATCCTGAGCTGCTCTCTGGGGTCCAGTGCCAGGGCAGGAAAGGGTCTCTGTGGGTCTCATGTACTGCAGCACAGACCCTCTCCAGTGACATTTTCCCAGCCCTTGCACCACCCTGCCCAGGAGGGCTGATGTTTTGAGGGGCTGATGTTTTGAGGGGCTCCTCGGTGACAGATTTCACCGGCCCTGCTTTGGTCGATGGTGGCCGTGGCCTTTGCGGCGCTGCCGGCAGCTCTGGCACTGTGGCTACCCTGTGTGCTACACACCCTGCCTCCTGCCACCCCCCCAAGCCTTGCAGGGGGTCCCTGGGGCTGCCCTGCCCTGCCCAGCTTTGTGCTTGCCGGGACCCCTTGGTGGGAGCTGCTGGGGCAGGGCCGGGAGCCAGCGCGCTCCCGTCTCTCCAGGACCGCTCTGGGGACGGGCTGACACCCAGGGAGCCTCTCACGGGATCACCTTTCCACTGAGGGCACTGGCTAAGATTCCAATGGAGCCTCTGGAAAATCCTGGCGATGGCCTTGCCTTGCTGAGGGGCAACAGCGCGGCCATCACCCATTGGCACAGAGAGCGGCCGAGGCCATCCTGATGTCACTCTGCCGCCCTGGGGGGAGCTTTTTGTGGCTGCTCATCAGCCCACCAAAAAACACCCCTCTCTCCCAAAATCGGGTGCAGCCACCCTCTCCTCGTGAAAAATTTGGATTCCTGCTAAACGCAGTGTCTCCATGGCAGAGCAGGGATTCCTGGGAGCGTGTGCTCGTGGGATGGGGCTGGTCTCCTGCGGGAGGAGAGGTGACTGGCAAAGGGGAGAGGCTGGTGACTCACGGATGGAGGAAAAGGAGGAACTGGAGGAACAAAAACGAATGGGTGGAAGAAAGGTCCTTTGTTAAACATCCTGTCTGATGTGAGGGCGGTGGAAGAAGCGGAGTGTGCCTGTGAGTGTGTGTGCCTCGGTGTGCGTGTGGCTGCTGTGGTGGTGTAGCAGGGCAGGCTGGGGCCTTCTGGCCTCTCTGCACAGCTCTGGGGGTGGGAAACGCTAAAACAACCAAGCGAAATGGGCAATCTGGCCAGAAAAATTAAAATACAAGAGCATGGCTTTTGATTTGAAAGCATATCTCCTCCAATCACAGTTATCACAGGGTAACATTCTCATTTACTTTTTTTTTTTTTGTGTAAAGTTCATGCATGCAATTTTTAATAATAAAAATTGAAATTAAAATTAAAAAAAAAAGAAAAGAAAAAAAAGCAAGAAAATGGTCATATCAAAACTATGTTAAAGTAAGACTAATGCTAGAAGCACATATCAGTAATTTAGGGTAAATTATGTTACAGGGATGGTGCAATAATCCCCAAACCAAACATCATAAAGCCAAGAAATTAATCAATATTAACCATAGAAGAGACTCAAACATGTTAAGGTATGGAAGTGAAGTGAAGGCACCAAAAACTTTAAATGACAACCAGGAAGAAAATATAGACAAGAACTTAATGTCTTTAAAAATGACTTCAACCTAACTGGGCTCATATGGTTGTCCCTGGCTGGTGGAAGATTTTCTGGAAGAATTTTGGTTTGTTGTTGCAGGTTTTTTTGCAATTAAAAATCAGGATTCCAGCTAAATGCGATCTTGCTGTAGAAAATATCAACTTCCCTTTAGGAATTTAAAAAAAAAAAAAAAAAAAGAAAAAAAAAAAAGAGTTGTCTTTGACCTACTTTTGGTTCTTTTGGGCCAAAAACTAGGGTCTTTCTCAGCCAAGAAGCGTTTGGGACAGCTGATCCTTCACTGAAAAGGTGCCCTTTTCCAGGAAGCCCCTCGGTTCTCGCCCAGCTCTGGCACCGTCCCCACGGGCGGGCGCGGCGCTGGCAGCGCGGGCCCTGGCGGGGCGGTGCCGTGTGTCAGCTGTGCCTGGGGCTGGCAGTGTGGCTCTGCGGGGGCTGGCGATGCGGGGGGCTAAGGGGGGCCTGTGCACCTCCGTACGTGTCTGTGCGCAATGTGCCGGCGCGGAGGTGTCAGTGTGGTTTATGCGTCTCACATGGCGTCTGTGGGGTTGCAGTATCGTGGGTGGCTGCGATGGATGGCAACGTCAGCTCTGCCAGTGCTACTCGAGTTGCAGGAGCTGCCTATGGGGAACACATGCATCTCCTCCTGGGGCGGTGGGGATGATGTGCCGCGGAGAGGCTGTGCAGCTCGGGTGATGGTGGGCGCTAGGACGTTCAGAGTGGGGTGGAAGCTTCCCGGGGCTGTCTTGGCTCCATGGTGCCAGCCTGTCTCTCTGGCACTCCTGAGGGACCATTCTGCAGGGCTGCAGAGCAGAATCCATTTTTAAAACTCCCGACAACGGAAAGGGAAGAAGCAAGGCCACCAGGTCTGCGTCTTTCGCTCGCTAGCCAGGAGAGCCCGTGGGGCTGGGGTCAGCCTGGCCTTCCAGCCCCATGGGCTCTCCAGCCTTGCCCATCTAAGACCTGGCGTGGGCCCGGAGCTCTGCTGAGCATCATGAAACAGAGCACCTTGCTGCTTTCTCATCTTTACAAGGACCCCAGGCATCGTGCCCCAGCATGCTACAGACTCATGGGGCCTTCCAGCAGGAGGGTGTTGGGGTCTCTGAGCCAGGGCTGCTGCACGGAAGTGGAGGTCACCAAGCACAGGCTGTGACGTGAGCTGGTGGCGGCACCCCGCTCCCGCTGGCCGCTCACCCCGCAGAGCAACCAGCAGGTCTGCCCAACATCACCACAAAGCTCGCTCCACCACGGACCTCCTGCAATAGCTGCTAGCCTCCAAGCTGGCCACGTTGGCTTGGACGTTCACCCCATTGGCCTGTTCTTGACCCAGCTAGCCCAGTTCCCTGGGGAACGTGTCCTGGGACCCTGGCCACGGCACCCCATGGCAGGCAGAGCACTGTGACAGGCTCCTGAGCAGTGGGGAATAATTGACCGTGCAGCTGCCCCCAAAGTGGGGACCATCTTCTGGGATGAGTGGGGTCATCTCCCTCCACAATGTGCCAGGAAGAGCATGACCGGGACACAAACACGGAGAGCCCTGTGTTGTGCTGGACCCCAGTGGGTGTGGGAAGGGGAGAGAACACCTCCATTGCCCATCCATGGGACCTGTGGTGCAGTGGACCCTGGAGCGGTCAGCTCAGGGCATTGGGGTGCTCCTGGCATGGGGCAGAGAGGGCTGTGGGCTGGTTGGTGTAGGATGGATGCCACACCATGGAGCAGGGTCAGGACCAGGGTGCTTCCCTGAAGAACAAGCAATGTGGGAGGTACCAGGGGTTGCTACACATCAGCTGCCCCATTTTTCCTGGGTTGCCCCCCTTTCCTCTGCTCACCGGTGGCACTGGTTCCCCCAGATGCCCAGGGCACCATCATGATGCTGCTCTCTCAGGACAGGACCCCTTGGTTTCCTAATTGTGGAGAAGTTCAAACACAACAGAACATGGGGGTCTACTCAGAACATGCAGCTCTTTCTGTCAAATTTTCTCCCATCTTTTTTTCTGTGCATTCCACTTGTCCCTCCTCCTCCTCCTCACTCTTACACTGCCCCCTGCACCACCCACCCCATCTCTGTCTCCTCTGCCCCGGTCGTGGCTCAGGCCACAAAGACACAACTTGTGACCTCCCTGCAGAGCTGCTCAGGGGGTGCAGGAGTGGGGAGAGGGGACCCCAGACACGGGGGAGTTAGTGGGACAAGGTGCCACCCAGGGAGCACAGAAGCAGCAGAGGAGATGACAGGGATGCCCATCCTCCCTGTGGGGTACAGAGGATGAGTGGGAAGAGTGTGGGTGTTCCCCCCGTGACTTCCAGGCTTCGGGGTGACAGTGAGAGGAGCACTTTGTGTGAAGTGGTGGCAGTCGAGCCCAGCCGAGGGCTCAGCTGTCCCCAGGGCCGCATTCCAGGGGTGCTCCAGGAGCTTCTCGGTATGGAGCCTGCGCTGGTGTCAAAGGCAGCCTCCTCCATTTCTCACACAGAGCCGTGGCCCCGAGACCCCCTGCCATACCACAAGCTGTCCCCGAGGCGCCCAAGCCTGCGGCTGGGGACGGGCCACCCGCTACGGGGGCCACATCTCCCCGCACTGTCACCGTCCCCCCGTCCCCGCTGCGCCTCGGGCAGCCTGGCGGGGACCTGCTCTGAGCAACCCCGGGCACAAACCCGCCGGTCGCCCCGGGGAGGGGATTTTGGCAAGCCCGTCGCGCCAGGAGGTCGGGCAGCAAAATGCAGCGGGCGCTGCCACACGAGACAACAGAGTAGCCACAGTGCAGAGTGTCATACAACAGACGGCGACATGCAGAGGGACACGGCTCAGTCCGACAGACCAACAGCCCAACCTGACGCTGAAGTGTCTGAAGCTCCAGCACGAGCAGACACATTTGCACATTTGGAAACAGCTGGCTTTAGAGGCAGCAATTTGGAATTTTTCTCTGGTTATGTGAGAGCAGTGGAAAACACGAGTTTGAACCAAGGCTGGGTCTTTAACAACCTCCTCTTTGGAGCCTTTTCATCTCTTTTCTAGAGCTGCATTACTGCTGACGATAACCAGAGACAGCTGTCACTCCTGTGCGAGGACTATTCCGAATGCTAATTGTCACAAACAAAAATCACATGTAGAGAGTGTGACACGCATGGCTCTTGGTGAGGTGACACAGTGCCCAAATTAAATCGGGGTGATTGTTTTTAGGCATACAATGACAAACAGGTACACTTAGGAACAGAAAAAAAAAAAAAAAAAGAAAAAGAGAAAGAAAAAATGTCATCAGTTTCAAGAGGTCAGCACCGGTAAGGTGAGTGAAGCACAGAGAGGAACATCAGAAATCATCCAGGCAAAAAGAAAACAACAACAAAAAAAACAAAACAAAAACTTGGTTGCATCTCCCAACTCATCACAGGACTCCAAGCCACCTCCTGCCTGCCCTCCAGGATCCCAGCATCCTTTCAGGTACACGGGATGGCTGACTCACTGACTGACTGACTGACTGGTGACGAACATGAGCTATGCATGTACACTGGCAGCTTCGGGATGGGTGTGTGGCAGTCGATGGGATGGCAGAAGAGAGAAAGAGAGAGAAAGAGAGAGGGCAGAATTGTTCTTCTTCCTCTTACCGTATCCTTGGAGGACCTACGTCTCTTGAAGCTGGAGGCCAGGGTGGAGGTGATGGACCTAAAAGTGGCTTTCTTTTTAGGGTCAGGTTCTGCTCTACCACTTTTTCTATCCTAAAATGAATATGTATAAGTAATTAGATCTCTAGTGTGTTGTTGGATACTCTAAATCTATTTGAATACTGCCCCGTGTCATGGCCTTCATTTAGGTGAGAAAGCTACTGGAGGTGTTCTGCCACTCCCGGTCATCCAAGGGCCTCCGTGACCCAGGGCTACGGCACAGCCACCACACTGCTACAGCTACGGGGGGCTGGCCTCTGGAGCACTGGGAACCCCTCTGGGAAGTAGCCCTGCTCTCCTGGTGTCTGCAGCCAGGCTGGCACAGCTGACCTTGCTTCCTGGGGATGGTCTGCCTGGAGCCCTGCCCCTCGCTTCCACCGCTAGCCTGGCTGGACCGAGACGTGAGATGCTGCACCTACCACTAAAAAAAAAAAAGTGCTCAGGGCCTTTTCTGAGGCTGAATCCTAGTGCCACAAGAGAGAGAGAGGACTGCATTGAAAGAGAAGTCATTGTATGAATATTCTGTAAAAAAAATGTGTTCAAAAATTCAAATGATGCAGTTGTGCAAAGCCGAACGTGGTTGTTGGTGGTGGTTTGGTTTGTTTTCCAAAGTAAAACAGGCTAAAAAACAAAAAGGAAACTGGAAGAAAAAGAAAAGTGAAAAAAGAAATACAAAAGGAAAAGAAAGGGAGGAAGCAAAGCGTTAGTGCCATGATGTCGTCGGGTCGGGATGAACTCAAAGAGAAACAGAACTGAAAAATGTAGGCGTTGGAGTTAGCGAGTCGGACCTGGTTGGCGCAGGCTGGGAGCACCAGCCGCCATGGTGCGGGGGCCGCGGGCCGGGGGGCCCGGCCGCGCTCGGCGCTGGGCGCTGGCAACGAGTCCTCCCCAATTGCTTTGGTGCCAATGAGTGTGACCTTTCCGACGGGGGACGGAGTGACCAGGTCTGGCTCTGCTACCGCACGGGGGTAACCAAAATGTATCCCGCTGGTGCGTAGAGCATGCTCGGGGATACATTTGCTCCTCCTTCTCAGTTCTCTCTTTTGCGGACATGCACAAACGGAAAGGAAAGCAAGATGAATGGAATGAAATGTCTTTTTCTTCCATGGCATCTCAGGAAATAGCCATGGCAAAACTGTGATCCCAAAAACCATTATTTTTGTTTGTTTGTTTTAACAAATAAATCTTTCCACTTGCCTACCTTCTAGCAATGTACCAGATACTAGTGCTCTGACGTTTCCTCCTGTGGAAAAGTCTTACAATGTCAAACGGCTCTTTACCATGAGGCTGTTTAACCCCCACAGGGCAGCATGCTTTGCTCACAGTCCCACAGACTCTGCCCAAGGACCCAGTGCAGTATTTTCTAGAAGGTTGGCAAGTGAAAAATGGCAGTGCGACTAGTGTGCTCTGTCCCAGCAGCCTTAACCCCCTCGGTGCTGCTGCTTTTTGGAAGCAAAGGAAAAAAAAGGAAAAAAAGAAGGAAAAAAAATTGAGAAATGGCTTTTCCGAGACTCTTTCCGGTGAACTGAACCCAGCGAGCTCTCAGGATACAGCAGCCCGGCCTCGTGCTCCCCTCGCTGCTCTCGGGCAGTCGCTTCCACCCAGGCAGCCCCCCCGCCAGCCCCAGCCAGCGCTGCCCCCCGGGGCCCCGGCCAGGGGCACCCCCGAGCCTCCTCCTCTCTCTTTGCTTTGCTGGCTCTGCTCCCAGCGGCGGTGTCCTTTAGTCACATAAAGGAGCTCTTGCTCTTTGAACGCCGCTGTGCTTCCCCCAGGGAAAAACCAGCCCGGGCAACTCAGACAGAGCCTCCAGCTGCCCTACACTGGGATCAGGGGCACTGTGGGGCTCAGCCCCAAAAGCAGCAGGGGAAGGGAAGTGTGAGGCTGGTGGCCCACGGACGTGCCCATGGCTCAGTGTCACTGCCAGACACCTCTGACCCTCCTGGGCTTCCCTGCCTGAGTGGCACAGAGATGTTCCAGGAGCACGAGAAGCCTGGGAGAGCAACAGTCCCGTGAAAGGAGACCAAGGGAGCCTTGGCACTGACAGGGACCAGCACTGCTGGCTCCTGTGTGGGGAAATGTCCTTGTCTCCAAAGGACAAGAGCACGCACCACCTGGTTTTGGAGTCGGTCCTGGATATGGCAAGGGCTACCACGCTGCTGCAGAGCAGGAAGGGAAGGGGAGGTGATGGAAACTATCCCTGGAGCATTCCTCCACCTGAGCACTGGGCAGAGATGGTCAGTGGCAGTGGGTTGAACCCTCCCATCGGCTGGTGAGCGCGGCCAGAGCTGGGCAGCAGGGCAGAACCTGCAAAGGAGCCATGCTGGCCCTGCCTGCTCAGCCAGGGCAAGGTGTGGCTCTGGCACGTGGTCCCCAGCAGAGCAAAGTCCCCATCCCGAGCTCCACTGGGGGTGTTTGGGCCAGGCCTCTGCCCTGTTGGAGCTTTGCTGGGAGAGACAGCATGGGGCAGGGGCAGCTCACGGGGGAACAGGCAGGGACGCTACCCTACAGCTTAACAGGCACCCAGTAACACCCAGCTGGAGCCACTGGGGATGGGGTGGGGGACAGAGGGCCCCATGCTAATCCACAGCTCTGCATTCACTGCTTTGGTGAAGGAATGGAAAACGCACCTGGTGGAGATTTGCTCTAAAAACGGTTTGTCCTACCTGCAGGTTTTTCCTCCACACATTTACGGCCGCAAACGCCAGCTGCATCTGCTTCCTCCGCGCGTCCTTATGCCTTTTGTAAGCTATCTCTATGAATATTAAAAATATCCCGGCAACAATACCTCCAGCCACCAGCATAAACACACCTGAAATAAGCAGGAAAGTTACAGGGGGCAGTGGACATTGCAACATGACCCCTCATTTCTTCTGCATCATGCTCAGTGACGGGAGCATCCACCAACCCGGGGTCCTCCCACCATCTCCCCGCAGGCCTGGAGGGCTGGGAGGGGAACACAGCCTGGGCACCTGAGGGGTGTCAGTGCCAGCTCTGGGGGGGCACAGGGCACTGAGCTGCAGCAATGCTGGGGGCAGGCAGGGCAAGGCCCAGGGCAGACCCCATCCCCAGGACCATGGGGCTGTTTGCACCAGAACCCAGCCCTGGTGCTCCAGTTTGGCTCATCAGGAAGCACAGCCATGCACAGAGCTCTGTGCTGCTCTTGGATGCCTGCAACGCTCAGGGCTGACATTCCTGGGCTGGTGTCTGAGGGTATGGAGCAAAATGCTCCCTTCCTCCATTGCCTGTAACCAGAGCAGCACTGCTGGTGAGGGTGGGGTCACATCCTACACCCCTCATCCCTGATTATCTGGTTGTAGGACCAGCAGCCCCAGTCCAGTGCAAAGGGAGAGCCTGTCTCAGGGTTCTCACAGTCTTTGCAAGATGAAAACCCCTCTGTATCAATTATCCTTGTCCTGGCCCTGCCCAGGGTTCCTCAGGACTGGGGGTTTGCCCCTGGCCTCCAGCCCTCTCCTGCAGCAGGGTTCTCACTCACCTCCCCCGAGGAGCTGTTCTGCTCTCTGCATTGCTGACAGCTCTGATTGTGCTGTGACAGCTCTGACTGTACTGAGACAGCTCTGATTGTACTGTGACAGCTCTGACTGTGCTGTGACAGCTCTGGCTGTACTGTGACAGCTCTGACTGTACTGTGACAGCTCTGATTGTACTGTGACAGCTCTGACTGTACTGTGACAGCTCTGATTGTACTGAGACAGCTCTGACTGTACTGTGACAGCTCTGGCTGTACTGTGACAGCTCTGA